>JAOUZG010033966.1:0-16919 GCA_026289955.1 Argiope argentata | reverse complement strand
CTCATACTATAATACGAGGAATGGTTGCCAAGTCGAAAATCGTCCGACATTTCCGACATTTCAACATTCATCAGAAAAAAATAAGGATAACTTTGATATTTTTACTAAATACGGCATGCATTGTTTTGATAAATCACAATTGAAAATTTAAATATTCGAGTTAGCTTCGATACCTGTTTTCTCCGAGCGGAGCTCGGTCACCCGCTGGTGATAAATAATACTTAATTGTGTTTCAGTAAATTACTTCTGCTCGTGAGATTGGATCCGAAATATAATGAAGTGCTTTGCTGATAGATGATAGCGAACATCTTAAATGGGAAGTTCGGACAGAAATTACTGGACGATTGCTTTCTCTTATAAATTTTTAAAAATGAATAAAATTGAGTATGACAATTTGATTCCTTTAAAATTATTTATATGAATTTTTAATTTTATATCCTTCAAATCCCACAATATTTTGTAATTAAAAATGAGCATTGCAATTCGATGCTTTTCTTTAATAATTTCAAATTTTTATTCGAATACAGTTTATAAAATTATTTGTAACAGCTAGGATTGTTTGTTGATAAAAAAAATTGTCAACAAGCAACAATAAATATCAACAAAAATAACAACAAAAGTACGAATCAGAATAAGGTAATATAATATTATAATAACTGAATATAATAATATATTTAGTTACATAATGGATATTTGTCTTGACAACTTTTTTCTTGGTTAGCAACGTTAGTTAAATAATGCATTTCTGATATTAAGAATTTTTTATTTGCTATAAAATGAAAGATAATTGGATAAAAGATAAACAAATAATATAAATTAAACGAGCAGATTTGTTTCTTGTTAATTAATTGAATTTTTTTCTAAATAGACGCAATTTTTGCATTATTAATTTCTTCATTTAAATATATTTCAACTGAAGAATTTTAATACAACGATTTGGTCTTGAAATTTAAATTATATTTTCAAACATTTAGTTATAAATGATAAAAGTGTATATTTAGTGGTAATAACAAAGATTACTCCACCTTATCAGAAGGCATTCAAATAACACCACGATAGCTTTGGCGAGAGCTACAATTAAGTCCTAAGAGCCTTCACCAGTCACGGTACAGCTTCTGTCGCATGAGGCACATCCCACAATCAGTGACGGGTGGTCGATCATCTTGATTGCTAAGGCGACGAAAACACCACCACTTCCGATGAAAAAATGGGTAGTCATCTTAGATTCTCCAACCCATCCTTAGGAACACGTAATAAACCATAAAACTGAATGACCGAACCACCTCAAGAGCAGAACTGTGTTTGAATCCTAAGGGCCATCACCGACCTAGGTTCAACCCTTCCTGTAGGAAGTCATTCCCGTCATCGATTAGAGAAGCCAGCCTCCCCCCTATTAGTGTACCCTTCAGGGTTGCGAGATACAACTGCCATGCCGAAAGTATCTCATCAAAATTGGGGGGAAGGGTTAATTTTACTGCATATTAAAGTGTATATATTTTGATTAAGCAAAATATTAATACATGAACTATAATATTTGCTTCAAACTGGACAACATAACAGGCTTAGGGTCCAGCAGTTACAATGCTAAACAAAAAAATAAAAAGATTAAGATGAAACCTGCAATGCATATTTCAATGTATCATGTCAGAACATGATTTCTTGAACAACCAAGCACTTGCACGTGCTCGTGCAGGTTACATTATATTTTTATTCCTTTTAATTGTTTCGTCGAATGAGTCACTTTAGTATTGCAAACGATCACAAAAAAACTTTGTCTCACATTTGTTTAAAAAAATATCCCATTTTCTATTTATTTCATTTCATATAATCACGCGTTCAAAATGACATTTTTCTACCTTTTATTTGCGGTAGTCATTAACTTATTTTTTTAAATTAGAGCTTTTGTAAATACGATGGCATCGCGTTATTAAAAGCTGATTTTTTTTTGCGATGTTCGTGCAGATAATAATTTTTTTTATTTTTCTCCTACGGTTTTTTGTTGACGCCACATACCTCATTCCCAAAACAACATCATGTTCTGACATGATAACAAAATAGTTTAGAACTTTTTTCTTTAAAGAAAAATTGGTATACGTTTATATTAAAATGCTTGTTTATATATAAATAATACTTTATACAGTTTTCTAATAAGAAGTTAATCTATTTTTCGTTTGAAATTTGTTTAGAGATAGCTGGTGGCAAAGATTACTTTTCTATAATCCCTAAATTTCTATAATAACTTCATCTTTTTTTTAAAAAAAAGACTGAAATATAATTGATATTGATTTCCTCTTTTATGTACAAAATCAAATGCAGTCACAAACTACGATGACAAGAAACTACGATTCACATTCTTAACATTTGATTCAATGCGAAAGCAAATCAAATTTGCTTTCGCATTGAAATTTGAGAGACAGCGAATGAAAGCTGACTTGTGCCATTCCTTTTTGAGAAATCGATCGAGGAACCCTGCGGTTGGAAAAACAAACATTTCACAAAATGTTTGCCAGTTTTGATCGTTACCCGCGCTGCTAATTCGCATACTCATTGTCACGCGATATCCGAAGGCATGATGTTCATTCGAACTAAGCGGTACCCTCTGCGTGCGGAAAATAAAGCTGATAGATTTTCTCTGTCGTCAAAATGTAACCATTCTAACTAGACCTTATTTTTAACTATATGATAACACTGACTCTTGAGTGTTTAACTCAGTCCTCTATAATTAAGAATACAAAAAGAAGAAATTTATGTATGGGACTATTGTCCGCATACCAGAGCACCAATGCAGCTTTTAAGAGGCATTTAATAATTATTTTTTCAGGGCATTTGGTATTCAGTATGCGTGAAGACTATCGCCATGAAATGGCTCAGCTCATAATTTCGTTAATATTATTTTACATAAAATAAATTTGAGCATGGCAACACAAACTCCAACCATGCTTACAAACAACTTTATTCTTCTAAATTTCGTAAAAAAAAGTTTTTGAACACGAATTTAGAGAAGGAAATCTTTATTAAAAGCCATTGGAAAGCTCCCCCACCCCCTTTAAAATAAATTTCGCATTCTGTCTGTTAAAGGTGTTATCCCAGAAAACTCAATAAACTTAAGGCGCTCAATAAATACAAAATATTTGCCTTTGACGTGAATTCATGATTTTTTGCATCTACAGAATAATTCTTGGCGAGTTATTTGGCGATTACTCTTGGGCATGGGGTTAATAGTATCCGAAAACAGAATTTGTGTTTCAGATAAGTGTTTTTTTTTAACTTATAGCAACACGGTGCAACAGGAGAGAGCATGAACCCCTTTTCGCCATTTAGCAAACCGAAGTTGTCGTTGGAGGATATCGTCCTCCGGGCGATAAGACGCAATATCGATGAGAGTTGGCGATTTTGAAAAGTGTGCCAAGGGGGTGATGTTCTCTGCGGATCCACCAGCAACACAAATTCCAATCATTCTTACAAATAACATTATTCGGTACTTACGTATTAGACCGTCTTCGCCAACGACCGCCAACGATTTAGTAACTCATTGGCTACGGATTTAAATTTGGCGATAAAGATCAATGGATTGCCGGATAGCCATAATTGGCGGTTTAGCAACTCAATGGCGACGACTTCAAATCTGGCGATAAATTTGGACGGTTTATTAAGTAAGTAGCAAATATTTTTATACAATTCGCATTAATTCTTTTGGCAGCATTATGTTGAAGCCTCTTTGTGTAACTTTCCTTTACCACCATTCCATGCTGCAGGAATTCTCCGTCATTTTGTACCTCATTTTTCCGCTGGAACTATAGTATCTCGAAAATGAACTGAATCGTATCAGTGGAACTTTTTTGTAGCTGCGATCCGACTGAAACTTCAATTTGGCTGTTTATTGATGTAATGTTTTTGCTCCCCTCATTTAGAAGCAGGGGATAACAGCCTTTGACACTATAAATCTATATCTCGTAATTCTTTCAAGTTTTACAATTCGTAAAAAAGCTGTTTTTGCAAAAAAATTTAGAGAAGAGAAAAATTGGTACTTACATATTATACCGTCCAACTTTATCGCCAAATTTGAAGTCGTCGCCAATGAGTTGCTAAACCGCCAATTATGGCAATCCAGCAATGGTGTAATCCGTTGATCTTTATCGCCAAATTTAAATCCGTCTCCAATAAGTTACTAAACCGTTGGCAATCGTTGGAGAAGGCGGTCTAATACGTAAGTACCGAAAAATCTATATTAAAAACCACTTCGTAGAGCCCCACGAAGCGTTCTTGCGTATTCTCTAATAGAGAGGTATTATCCTAGAGAACATCTTGCATACCATTGGCACAAAATAAATACAAAATATTTACCTTTCACGTGAATTCAGGATTTTTGTTGAATCTATAGTGTCATTTTTGGCGAGTTATTTGGCGATTAATCTCCGGCATACGGATAATAGCATTTGAAAATCGAGTTTATATTTTAGATGAGTTTTTCACAAACTATTGGAATAAAAATTTGACGCAAAACTATATTTGTAGCGACAAAATCAGATATGAAATTTGATATATTTACGTCATTGTGACTTTGAGTGTTTATGTTTACATATTTTAAAAGTACAGACCGATAGATGTTCAAACGATTGATGGATTTAGCTTAAAATTTGGTAGGTGCTTTGACTATAAATTTTGATTCTGAGTATCTAAATTTATCAATCAATCTCATTTCGTTTTGTAGTTATTGTGTTAACTTGCATTCGAATATCTGGACAGACAGACAAACAGACTTTCTCTGAGAGAATTCTGAAAATCTGACCGAAATCTACATATTTAGTATAAAAACCGTATGCCAAATTTCATGTTTTCTTTTTTCTTTCTTTTTTTTAAACAATCAATGCGAGACAAAGGGGGGTTTTTTTGTAACGTTCGCAATACTAAAGTGACTCATTCAACGAAACAGTTAAAATGAATGAAAATATAATTTGGACGAGTACATGGTTTTTTGACCTTTCAAGAAATGATGATCTGACATGATACATTGAAATATGCATAGCAGATTTCATTTTCATCTTTTATTATCCTTTTTTTTATTATTTTCAATAACACAATTCACTATCAAAAATTATGTAAAAGAGATTGTACTATATTTTACAAGAATACATTATATTCTAAAAAAGAAATTTTAATTGGCTTCATTGCTTCAACAATATTGCGTTACTGAAAGCAAAGGGAGAAATATTGTGTTTAATATTACCGCATCTTACATAAATAATAAGTTAATGAAATTAAAATACCCCAATTAGAAAGTAAATAACATATAAAATTGCGATTTCAATAGCAATATAAGGCCACGGGACTACACTCCATTAGTTAAGTATATGTGTACAATAAATAGAACAAAGGCTATTTATTGTACACACTATCAAAATATGATTTATGCAAAAAGTAGCGCTTAATATTTTTTAGACTTTATTGATAATTTCATTAAATATTTCGTCCACCAAATTAAAATGTAAGAAATTAACCTAATCATGCGTGATAAGACTATTAACGAAGATATCCTTACATTAGTTTTGAATCAATCGTTGATTAAGTAAAATGCTGGTTGCAAACTTTCGCCACATACTGAATATAATGCCGTATGAATGTTAGCCAAATATTGGCGCCAAACCTTATAGAATCAGCATAATCACGCAACTGCCATATCTAATTTAAAATTGTAGCGTTAATTTTCATTAAATATGATTCAACACCAAATACTGCGAAAACCTTATGATAGTACAATAGGAGCCAAATTTTGGCGCATTAGTGGAAGAAAAAATAGTATCAGACTTCTTCAAGTTAAAATACAGGCACCATTATTAAATGGTGCCTCTTCAAGTTAAAATACATTCACATGGAATAAAGCATAAACAAATTAAGAAGTCAATAACTGATTAGAAGTGTTACATTCGCGTTGATATTCTAATATTTTATAAAAGTGCCGATCAAAGATCAGGAAAAATAAAAAAAAACTTAAAATTTATTTTTGAAATCAATTTGTTTAACAAATAAAGAAAAATATCTGACAAAGAAAAGAGTTCAAGAAGTTTTAAAATAGTTTTATGTTAAAATAAATCTTCATTTATTTATGTACCATTTTAAAAACAGCCATGCACATCCTTGGTAAAAGAATGACCAACTATCCTCTTGAAAAGAAAGCTAAATGAAGATAATTTGGGAAAATTCATTTGAAATAATACTGATGAAATTTTAAAATTAAAATGTTGTTTTAGACTGTTGTTTTAGGCTAATTTTTCCTGAATTAACGCTATCATTAAATTTTAAAGAAATTTATTTAAAATTCAAAGATGATAAAAATAGGTTAGAAATCAGACGAACAGATTGTTATTCTCAAAACAGAATAATAGGAAGAAAAAGGAATAATTTTCAAAACAATGTCATTGAATACTCAGAAAACAATTCCATGATTTTTGTTGGAAAAAAATTAAATCTTATTAGAAAATATCATAAAATAATTCTACAATTTATTTCTTATATATATAAGAATTAATCTAAAAGCATAGATAGTTGGAATAGTTAAGATAAGAAATTTGGGAATATTCTTTTGCAAATTCAAGATCAATTTTATTTTTAACCAAAAAAAAATACTTATTTTAAAATCAAAGCTAGTTTTACTTATTTTAGTAAAGGTAGTTTTATCTTAACATCTCGAGGCTGTAATACTCAATAGAATTTAGAAATCAGATTATTTCTAAAGAGGATTTAGGGCAAGTATTTTTCCAAAAAATTTAAAAATATTCGTCGGCAAAATAAAGAATTCGATCCGATTAAATCTGTATTTTCTTGTTGCAATAATTCAAAAGGTTAAAAAACTTTTTAAAGAATAGCATAATCACTTTTTTTACTCTATTCAGTGTTTCATAGACAAAATAATTGTTATAAGCAGATAAAAAGTGCATTAATCTTCTCCTTTGTTATGCCGGTTTTACACTCTGTCAGTTATAAGACGGCAAGTAGTTAGCGCATGCGCAGAAAGGTTAAAAAATGTTGTTTGTTACATAGCAATTAATTATCCTAATGGGACAATAATATGCCGCTGTACTTAATTTTTTCTTATTGCGCATGCGTTTGTAGAATGTAACGGGTTTTTAGACGGGAAAAAAACTGATGACTTATCAGATTGATTCCAACATTTTTTACTCTTTCTGATACGATATTGGGTTCTTTTTTTTATTTTAGTTATCATTTCTTTTTTATAGTTTTTTAAATTTGGGTATGTTGACATGTTTTTAATTTTACCCTGTTTCCTTCTGTAAATATCCATCATTTTAAGGTATTTACGTATTATATCGTCTTCGCCAATGATCGCCAACGGTATAGTAACTCATTGGCGATGGATTTAAATTTGGTGATAAAGATCAACGGATTACACCATTGCCGAATTGCCATAATTGGCAGTTTAGCAATTCATTGGCAACGGCTTCAAATTTGGCGATAAAATTGGACGGTCTAATAAGTAAGTACCTATTTTAATATGGTACGCAGTGAAAAAGGAATATTCAGGGACTCCAAAACAGCAAAACGGTTAGTGCAAGAATGAAATGTCTGAATCTGTCTTTTGAAATTATAGTTATAAATAATCCCTTTCTAAGCATGCATTGCCTTCTTACCGTCTTAGAACTGACCGAGTGTAAACCCGGCATTATTTATAGAATTATTTCACACACTAATAAATTTAATTTCTAATATTAAATCCTTTAACCAAATATAAATAGCAGCAAAATACAATATATAATTATAATTGTTTTCCTTATTTTTCTCCATCTTCCTTCAAATTTTTTGTATTTTCCCTTTTTTTAACTTAATTGTTAATAATTTTTTCCTATTACAATTTATGTGTACATATTTATCTTTTTAAAAAAAATTATCCAAACCTATTTTCCATTTATAAGTTTTTATAAAACATTTTTTCTTTTAATAATTCATTATGATTCATGGCATTTTACATGATAATGGATGCTTTATTTATAATTATTCATTTTTTTTATTCTTAACGATTTTGGTTACTTCCAATTTGTAAAGAAATTTTTTAATAAATTATTGCATCGTTTGATATAATTATTTTGGTTTTTGTCTTATACATAGATATTAAGTAAAAAGCAGCTGAAATTTTTTTTTTGAAAAATAATAAGTTGCATTCACATTAAGAATTAGCAATCGATTCTTGCTTGCATGCGGACCCACAAAAAGTTAATATTTTTTATACTCTAGAAATTTACAAAGGGCAAAACAAAATTCTGCTTGTATATTAAAGAATCAAATTTATTGAAAATTTTTATTTAGCCTTTGAATTAATCTTTACTTTAACCTCCAAAATGAATTTTCTCTTTTCACCAAAAAATTTTCTTTTGTAGAAAAATATGTTATAATAGTCCCTTTGATGATAAGAAATTTTCGTTTTCATATTATTGAATCATTCTTTAAAAAAACATTCGCTTTGCTATCATTTGATTACTTTGCTTGGTCATAGACATCAAATCAATGTCTTTATTTCCTAGATTTAAAAAAAGTTATACTTCATGTATCAGCATGCGACCATTTTCTTTATCTTATACAATTATACGAGGAATGGTTGTCAAGTCGAAAATCGCCCCAGAATTAATAAACTCCGGTAAACTTGGGGGTCTGGGGTTTTTGGCCACGAGGAATCGATTGGCGCCGGTTTTGAAGCGCTACGGTTGAGCAGTTCGGAGTTACAGATAGGATATTTTCAAACTTTATTAGTTCGCCATAATGGCTACTTAAATTTTCAAGTGGTAGCGTGCTGCCATCTATAGCCAATATGCCATCTATATCAATATTCATATATATTTTTTTTCATTTCCTGCAGACACGTGATGAAAATTGCATTTTTATATGTTTAATGCGCAATAATAATTTTTTTTTAAATTTCAGTTTTTGTCAATCTGATGGCAACATATTAATAAAATAATTTTTTCCCTTTTACTCGTAACGCATGCTTGGAGCTTAAGTTTTAATTTCATCTTATACTATAATACGAGGAATGGTTGTCAATCGCCCCACATTTCCGACATTTCAACATTCATCAGAAAAAAATAAGGATAACTTTGATATTTTTACTAAATACGGCATGTATTGTTTTGATAAATCACAATTGAAAATTTAAATATTCGAGTTAGCTTCGATACCTGTTTTCTCCGAGCGGAGCTCGGTCACCCGCTGGCATATATCTAAAAGGTAGACTTCTGGTTATCAAACATTTTTTTCTGTTTATTTCAACAATCTTTTCACAAAACACATTGTCTGTTCATTTTTAAAAGTGATGTTTTGGTACTTTTTCTTACATGGGGGGAGGGGGGATCGCTATCTCCTATAAAATAAAGGAAATTTTTCAATGAAATTCAGGGGAAAAAACGAGATGAGCAAAATTTAATTCATAATTATCAAGTTTACATGTTGTTGTTAGTGGCACTTGCCATAGACAATCTTCACCGAGGCATCAGCGAGTTTTAAGCTGAAAAGAGCATCTCTTGGTTTGAAGCTGCGCCAACTAGGGTCAAGACTACGATTTAACTACACACTCATCGCAGTCGCTTGTACAGCCTCTTTCTACAGGGGAGCACATTCATACACCTCACAGATAGTACACAGAAGAACAACCATGCCCGAACCCAGATTCGAATACGGGACGCCCAGATCAAAGGGAAGATGCTCTACTCCAATGCCAGGAGATCGGGTCGAGTTTCCATTGCAATATGTATCATACGATAAGTCAGAATTCAATCGGTGAATCTTCTATATTAATAAAAATGCAACGCGAAATGCGTTGCTAAGCGCAAAACTGGAGAACGGCTAGACCGATTCGGCTAATTTTTTTAAAAATATTTTCGTTAAGACACGAGGATGGTTCTTATGGAGGGAAAAAATGAAAAAACTGTTAGGATAATAGTTAAAACGACACTTTTCTTACTTTCCCGCCAAAAATCATCATTTCCGTCCCCCACACCAAGTAAGATAGCAGGAAGTAATAAATTATGATTTGTTTAGAAAGAAATACGCGAAGTCAGTTGGTTTTCATTCATAGATAACGAGATGTTTAAAAAAGAAAGAAAATGGTTGCTTTTATTATTAGTCTGTATGGATATTTATGCTATGCCTGCTCGAAATAAAGTATGGGCAGGGAAGAAAAAAATAACAAAGCGAAAAAAAGGTTTGTAAACAGAAAAGTAGTAAAGAAAAAAAAGGATTGAAAAAAAAGAAGTGTGTGTGTGTGTGTCACCATTATTTCCTTTTTGCGCGGCATTTTCCCAGCTGTTTTTAAACTTTCGCAACTCTTGAAAACCAATTGTGTCTTTATTTGTTTAGTGGGTTTACATTTATGAAAATTTGAATCTCATTATTCTATAAAAACGTAGAATTTTAGACCTTTCCCTCCACCATTTAAGTAAAATATCAATTCCGGGACAATCATTGTTCGGATAGAAAGAGAAAGATGAGTAGTACAATGAACAGAACATCCGAAGAAAATAATACTCTAAATGAATTGTATGATTATCAAAATTTGTTTGGTTTGAAAATATTTTGGTGAAAAACCTGTTATGAGACACAGCTACATAATATTATATGAAAATTTTAGCGAGCATTAATACTGGCGAACCGACTGGTCGCCAAAGGCGGCTAGTTAGAAAATAAGAATACAGTATAAACCTTTATATTGTATTCTTATAAAATACATTTTTTACATATAGCATGAAATCAATACATAATTTGATTGAAGAATTTATTCAAAGCAAAAAAAAAAATGCAAAAATGTATATCGCAACAAATAAGAGACTATAAAATCCCTTAGTTCTCACATGCTTCTGAATGTCCAATCCAAAAGACATTAAACTTTTTTTATTTGGTTTAAAATTTTATAGGTGTCTGTCTAGACAGATATTAATTTTGCATATCTAGTTTTATTTATCTAGCTGTCTCCGTTTTGTAGTTATAGTGATAATTTACATTCGAACAAACGGACAGACAGACTTACTGTAAGCGGATTTTACTCAAATGTCGGTAGAAGTCTAGAAATTTGCAGTAAAAATCTTATATTCAAAATTATCCATTTATCTCAAACCGTTTTTTGAGTTGTCTTTGTCACAGACAGACAGGCATTCTCAAAAAAAAAAAAAAAAAAAAATTGAACTTAGAAAAAAATTAAAACTTGGTGATTAGTCAAAATATTGAATTTTAATTTTTTTGAAGATTACAGTATTTTTTTTTATTTCTAAAGGAGAAAATGATGATGATGTCGTGTCCGCTTTTTCCGTGGAAAGAGGGGTGCAGTAGCTTCTGAGGGTATGCACCCCTGAGCACCCGAGGGCAGAAGTCTGACTTCTAGCTCATATGAAGATGAAACACACACACATTCGCTTGCACAGTCCCTTTTTACAAGGGGGGGGGGGCACATTCACTCATCTCACAGATAGCACTCAGAAGAACAACCATGCCCGAACCGGGACTCAAACCCGGGACCTCCAGAACACGAGGAAGACGCGCTACCTCTGTGCCAGCAAGCCGGCTAAAGGAGAAAATAAAAAGTGGTAATAAAATTCCTTGCATTGTGATATTACAAGGTTAATTTAATTTCGGTGGATAAAAATAAAAAAGTTCGTAAATTCATAAAATATCGAAATGAAAATATGCAATAATAAGCCTTCAAAGTTTTCTAATCCGGTTATAATGTCCGATTCGCATATTGTTTATAAAATAGATAAAAACATTTAATCAATGTAAAATATAAATCTTAAGGAATTAGATCCCCGCAATTAGTTTCTCTTGTCGTGACTAATGCCATCAGTCAATATTTGTTTTTTAGAAATTCATAAAGAATTCTTTTAACCTATCAGGTTTTATCATTTCTTAAAAAATAAATTTTGAAAACTTTCTCGATATTTTTTTCCTGAAAATAAGAATTGTTATTGTATTTCTAAATTATATATTCTTTTTTAAAATCATGAATCACTTTTTAACATCCTTTGAAATCATTTAAATTTTATTAAGAAGAATAAATTACCATAAAAAGCATGTTTCGCCAATTGAAATTATTATTATTTCTTTTACCTTTTGCACGTGACAATATACAAGATAAATAGAATTATTTAATTGTGCCATAATATTTGGCAACATCAATGGAAACTTCGGAATTTTTGGAGTGTGTGTGTGTTTACATTCCATCTTTGTGTTAGCCTATTATAAAGTATTGAAAATGAATCAAATCATGTCGAATATTGCCAAGTTAACGAACTACGTGAACTCTCAAAATATAAACCTATTACACTGTATATATAAAAAGAAAAATGGCATGATAAATTATTGAATCCATTTTCCGAGAGAAAATATCATCCAAGAAGGATTAGCTTGGACTTAGCTTAAGTAAGTTAATTCTGTCATGTTATTACTGATCAAAAAATAATTGTAAGATACCTAAATTTGCTACGTTATTATTTCTCTTATGTATTTTAGCATTTGTAGTACTAATTTCCGTAAAAATATGATTAAAATAATAAAAATGGCAATAATTCCACAACTTAAACTTTTTTATATAATAAAATGCTATCTTTAGTATTATTACTTCTTAAAATTATTGGCATAAATATATTGTTCGTGACAGTTATGTTGAGATAATCTTCTTCAGCAAACTAAGTTAGTTCAAAATCAAGTCATTATTTAAATCTTAAGATTCGTATCCACAATATTTAAAACGTACCAATAATTCGATGCAAGCAAGTTGAACATTCATTGTCAGCATCTTAAAGAAAAATTACTCGCATTCAAAAGAGACTTCTTGAAAAATGACTTCTACTCATCAACATCATCCCGAACACAAATCAGGACAATGAAATTAATTCATTCCCACTCCTACCTTTATCGCTAATTGGGCTCTTTCTAATTCTAAATCAACAAATCCACCGCGCGAATAGCAGCTGGCAATGGAATGTTGCGCGCAGACGATTAAAAATATTTTTCATCTGCTGCCATCACAAAAGCTTCCGAATTGAAACTCGGCGATTAAAATGCGCAGAATCCATCTCAGCTAATCCTCGGTGGCGGAGATTTTGTGAAGTAGCTTGCGTGAATCCCCGAGAGTAGGGCTGCCATCTGAAAATTGATCGAGCGAAATATGGGTCAATCTTTTGCCGACAGCCCTCTAAGGGGAAGTGAGAAGAAGAAGACCGATTTTCTGGTTCTATTATTCCCACATTATCTCTGCGATTCGTGACGAGGGTCAAAATAAGACTTTTCTTTAAAGATAGCTAGAAAAATTGAATCCTTATTTCTCTATTTCTAGAACAAAAAAAGAAGCGAAAAAGATTCAGAATTAAATAAATGCCTCAAAGGAATAAAAGGCGTTTTGATTCGTTTGGGAAACAGAATTGATTCATTGCTTGAAGTAAATACTAAAATAAATATTTTAAAATTTGAATATTTGTTTCTATTTTACAGACGATTTTCTATATATCATTCAGAAAAATTCGAATGCATTATCGGCCATCAAAAATATTGCATACTAACGAAGTTTGTATCCACAATCATTCTTTATTAGCTTTTACTCGCAACTTCATATGCGTAGAATGTTTGATGTGTATGTGTGAGACACTGACGGTCTAATCACGATGTAAAATGTTATCAAACCGTATCGTTATGGTGATGTTGAAAACAGAAACTCATAACATATAATCAAGAAACTTATAAATCATTTAAAGATTTAAGAGAAAATTTCAAAATTTATATTTATTCCTATATTGTTGATTGGGGCAAAACAAAATCTAAGACTGTATCCGTTGAAAATAAAGGATCGACAAGCAGAACACACTGCACACGCGTGAATTTTCACTGCCGATTGAGGCAATTCAAAGACGTGAATTTTTTACGCCAGTTGGGGTAACGCAATACATATTAGAAATTTTTAATCTCCTTTGTTTTATTTTTTATTCAAGGGTACTTCAAAAAAATCAGAAAAAATCGATTAATTAACAATGTTAATGCATCAAACAATAAGAGTATAAACAGAATCGTTTGAAATAACAGGTAGAAAACACGTTAAGCCTATCTTCATTAGCGTGGGGGGGGGGAATAAACTAGTTTTACTCATTTGACGGTGGGTGAATGGAGAGTTTTGGCGAAAAAATAATTTTTTAATTAATAAAAAATTAACAATTCAAATAGCCGGAATAAATAGTCGTTTATTTTCTTTTTTAGAATATAACCTATTTCTTTGCTAAATTTCATTCAATTTTCTTCAACTGTTCTGGCATGATTGTCTAACATCATCCATCCATTCATTCATCTAAACTTTCACAGTTATAATAGTAGTATAGATTTTTAAAACTCTCATCACTAATCTGAAGTCTGCTATGCACAGATAACTTTCTCTCTTATTTTTTTCACATCGATAACTAGAAAAAAAATTCCTCAATTGGCAATCAGCGGACTCCATTTGAACACGTGATACATATCAAATGCTCAGCGTCAATTTAAATTTGAAATATATCGCACATTTTGAGGAACATATAGTAGCATTGCATAAGTATAAAATCCAAAAAGAAAATGTACTTCAATAAAAAGCTTAGTTATCAAGTAATTATGATTCAGAAGGAATTGTTACAACATGCCAAAAATGTCAAAGTTTATCCGAAGTCATGTTTGTAGGGGCATTACTTTCGGACTGATATAATCAGGACTCGTATGTTATTGTTCTCGGGAGTATTAAAAAAATACTATTAATTCCTACTATTCGAATGCTTTTCGAGACAATGAGGGGAATATTAAAACATTTGTGATATTGTAGCATAATTCCGTGAAATACATGAAATATTCAAGGCAATGCGCGTTAATCTGGTAATCTGGTTATCTGGGTTATTAAAAGAAGCCTCAATTCAAAAGCATCAGTTGACTGTAAGATGGGTCTCACTTTAACACAATCTGCGTTACTTTGTGAAGCTGTTTTATCTTGGCCAGTGTAATACTACAGCTTCTCTTCGTAAATTTAGAAGTCTAGATAATTTGTGTAAAAGCCCTTTATCGATTAATACAATGAAAGACATGATTCAGAATTCGAAGAAACAGGATATCTTGGACTACGCCAAGCTAGAGGATGCAAGCCTGTATCAAAGCAAACTGCTACTGACTTTGTGATTGCAATTGTTGAAAATACCCATGTTAGCACTGCTAAAAGTAGTAGCGCATGAGTAATTCGACTTAAGTTCTTCAACAATAAGGAAAGTTTTGCGAAAAATTCCCCAATTTTATCCTTATAAAATTATTTGCTGATTCAATTAAAACCCTATGATTAACATTTGCTCTGACTTTACTTCTAGTTTGGTGGTTGATGATTCTTGATCATGGAAAATTATATAAACTGATGAAGCCAATTTTTATTTGAAGGGGCCTGTTAACATTCAGAATTCCTGAATCTGGATATTTGAACATACTCACGTGGTTAACCCATTCGCTGCCAACCACGAATATACTTGTGGTTGGCAGCGTGTTACCCATTGCCAGCACGAATATACTCGTGATATTTCCAATATATTATAGCGTACAACTTGTCAAACTTGCAAACTTTTTATGGCCACAGACAGAAACATACAAGAGTAAGAACTTGAAAAAAAGCTTCAAATAAATTGTTTTTACGAAAATTCTACTTTATTTAACCCATTCGCTGCCAAGCCTAAATTGTATGAGGTTATTCCCATTGCCAACCACGAGTATACTCTCGTTTGATTTTTATACATGTAAATGATTATTTATGACAAAATATGTGTATTTATTTTGAAATAATAAAATTTAGATCAACAATAACACTCAAAACAGAAATGGCAATAGGATTAACCTTATACAATTTAGGCTTGGCAGTGAATGGGTTAATGAAATTTCTCTTCATTCGCACAAACTAACTGTTTGGTGTGGTTATACTGCAGATTTCACTATCGGACCATTCTTTTACGAGACTATTGTCCAATCAAGATCATAGATTTCTACATTCAACATGCAAAAGCATCAGAATATGCTGACAAGTTTTGTAATTCAACTGCAACAAATGCAGTGCTTGGATAGGATAATCTTTATTCTGGATGGTCGATAGATACAACAATTAATGCGGCATCACTTTACACAAGAAAGGATTATCTATCGCTGTTTTCTTGTTGGATGGTCATCTTGCTTCCCGGAACTAACTCCCTGTGACAATTTTTCTCTGTGGTGTTAATTAAAATCGAAGGTTTATCTCCGTGGAGTATCGAACTTATTGAGTTTGAAAAACAACATATCATGGACGTTCATCAACATTCTTAGTGATACTTCACGATCAGCCACTGAGAGCCCTGTATTAGAGAAGGGAATGTTTGGGCGAAGAAAATGGTGGTCACATTGGACATTATCATCGATCTCTTCGCAGAGAAAATGAAACTATTCAGTAAAGAGCAGAGAAGGTGACAAGTAATATAAAAAAAACTAATTTTTAAAATCAATTCCTACTTTGGATGTTAGGAAATTTTTTATTTTAGTTACTTTTTATTAAATAATTACAAATTTAATTCTCCTGTTCCGCTTTACAACGGAAGGAGGGCTGCAGTATCTTCTGATGGTATGGACCTCTGAGCAACCGAATAATGATTCCCTTTGACTCAGTACCCCCAGTGGTATAATTCCCGACATGGAGAACTTTGCAACCAGGTTCAAACTTGTAGCCCAAGAGATGCGAATTCAAAGGCCTACCAACCAGGCTGTCTCGACCTAACATCTACAACTACTATAAAGAAGTATTATAAATTCGAGAAAGTTTGATTTTAATTAATTAATAAAAAATTAATCAATTAATATTAGAAAAAACTGTATTAACATTAAATATCATCCACTACAAGTTTTAAAAAATTTAC
>JAOUZG010033962.1:7398-32290 GCA_026289955.1 Argiope argentata | reverse complement strand
TTGACTTCCTCAGTGAATTAAGTAGAAGAAAAACACAAGTTGCGCAAATAATAACATTACTAACTTTTCCCCAATGAAAACCAATTACGTAATGGTATCTGCATCGGAGTCCAAAGCAAAAGGAGTGGCTGTCACTGTGATAGCAATGAGGTGGGAAATATAGTTAAGTCAGATGGCATTCACCATCTAAGATAAAATCCTTATCGTAGAAATTACAATGTCACTCAACTGTCATCAATAAATTCTGCTGTAAATCTTATGATGTTTAATTAAAAAAATGTCCAGTTCATAGTTTGTTTCTTTAAATTCTTTATAGATATTTTTAATGTCATTTAGTGAAAAAAAATGAGTAATTTCTTAGTAAAACTAATTTTCTTAGTAATTATTAAATGCTTATTGATATTCTGAATAATGATGGAAAAAAATGTTTTTCTAAATCTTGTATCTTTACATAGGTTTAAAAACTCCTACAAGATCTTATTTTATTAATCTGGACTATTTGCACACTTTTATACAATTTGGCTAGTTTTATATTTGTAAAGTTGAAATTTTTGTATAAAGAACTCTTCTATTTCTAAAAAACTATAGATGTAAAAGTATGAAAACCAGTATACTCACGATTATAATATGCTCTATTTTATTTTTTTTCCTCATTCAATCGCCAATTATTCAATTAATTTAAATACCTTTTGTTTTCTATAGGATTTCTTAAACTAAACTAAAACTTATTAAATAAAATAAGATATCGATATTTTAAACATTCAATGAAAATATTCAACATAATGTTTATTCAATTTATTTTTCAGTTTGCTCGCTAGTTTATTAAAAAGTCCATTCATTACTCTAAATCTAGCATTTTGATAGTAGAAGAAAAAAAAATGTAACATACTCTTACATGATGTCCATGGGGGATGGTCATTTCCGGAGCGTTAAGAGCAGAGCAAGGTCTAAGCAAACACAACCTTGTCTCATTTTTCAGCTGGCATTCGGGGTTAGCATTCGACACCCGGGAAGAAATCCCCATACCACAGGTGGTTGAACAGGGTGTCCACTCGCTAGTGTATGGTTGGCAGTGTTTTTTCCTATCTGAAAAAAAGTATGCCAAATAATTTTTACTCTCTAAATAGCAGTGCAGATTCTTTAAAGATAAAATCCCGCATTCTTTGACAGTAAGGTGAGTTAAAGACCTTACAAAAATTTCAAATATGGAAATGTCTTTTTTCAAAAGTATTCTTGATTATTAGCTTGAAGAATAAGAGGCCATTACTTAAGCTGAAGATAAGAATTTATATATGGTTTCATTGTATGCTTTTTCTGGTAGTTGAAGAAAGAAAAATATGAAATTGATTTTATACAAGGAAGTTTATTTATTTATTAAGTTTATACGTTACATTATTACATATGTTACGTTTTATTTACATATATATATACAGAATATTTCTCTTTTAAATTTTCAGCATATATTTTTTAACAAATGGTAAAGCTTTAAAATACCATAATTAAATCGTTATAATTATGTAATTGATTTTGATAGTTGAACAAATAACAAGTAATAAAAATGCTTCATATATGCACAAAAACATTCTTTTAAGATATAAAAACAATAAGAAAATTAATAGTTCATTTATGATTGGTAAATTTCCAAACCAGTTTCGACATAAATCCGACATCGTCATTGGTATATCAGTATGCCTTCTTTATGTTTTCAAAAGATTTCTAAAATTCAAATACCTGCTGTATTTACAATTTTGAAATGGAAATGTCTACCCATCAGATGAACTGATAGACTGAATCAATCGGATTAATCAACCAAAATGATCAAATAAAGGAGATTTCTTTTTTTCATCGTTGCTAAGCAACGAGGTAGGAAGTTTCTGCGAGATGGAGACACATACATTGGGAATATTTTTAGGACATAGATATGAAACAATCTATGCTTGCCAATAAAACAGTAAACAGTCAATTTTAAACTACACAATTTATAATTCATTCGCCATATTTTCTTTATCAACATTTAAATTGTTGATACTTGGAATTTCTTGGAAATTTCTCTTGTATGCATGAAATGAGCTTAGGATATTTAAAAATTATAAAATGCAGCCCACTTCTGTTAACTGGTTATCAGTTTATATCAGGCGTTTTGTTTGTAGAAAACGGAAATCGAAAATGTAGAAATAGTATTTGTAGTGAGGAAATAGTATAATAGTAAATAAATAATTTATTGAATTGCAGCTAATATATAATATAAATATTAGTTGAAGATAATGGGCCGTATGAGAAATACAATGATGCGAAGGTATCATTTGATGGCGTATATTCCTTTCATGGGAATTTCCAATAAAATAATGTCACCCTACTTTTCACTGTGTATGATTTAAAGCAGTCTCCCAGTTTTTCTGAAACATTATCCTATAAAAAATTAGTTAAAAAATTCAGTAACATAATAATTATTGATGTAAAATTTGGAGAATCTTGAAAAAAAAATTTTAAGCTGGTTGTGGAAAAATAAGAAATGTTAAAAAAATATTTTATAAGTATTTCAAGAAGATAACATCAAAGCTACTTACAATGTACACGCTAAGTTAGTTACTGCTTAGATCACTTGTTAAATTTACTAACAAGAACATTTATCATCAACAAAAAACATATTACACCATTCATTTTAAAAAGTTACATTTATCATATTACATGGAACATATTTGTTTTCTTTCGTAAAGTGAGTTTAACATCTTTTAAAACCTTACTATTCATCATTTTCATAATTCTAAAAATCTCATCGATAACTATTTTTCATTATAAATTTAATCTCAACGGAGTATAGATTAAGTATGCCCGAAAATATTTAAGCAGAGTATTTACGCTCACCATAATGGTCCGCGAAAACTTCAAATCTGCTGACAACTTTGGATCTTTTAACACTCGTAAAAAGTAAATGTTAACAGATCCATCATCTGATTGTGGATCCAATGGATTATGATTTTCATAAATCACCCTTACGTGATTTTGCATAAAGAAATCCTGAATGCATTTTGCGCTTAATTCTGCTTCCATAAATGGCTGTAAACCCTCATGTCTTTTGAGCACTTCTTAAGATTAGCTGTTCTAAGAGGAATATCAGTTACAGGTATATATACTGATGCAATAAATATTCTGAAACAAATCCACCAGCAAAATTTAGTTTTGCAGTCACTTGATAAACTTGGTCCGAATGAAAATGGGAATTTTAAGACAGAAAATACTCAGTAAATATTTATTCAATCTCTGATTTTTGTCTATTTAAAATTTGTTTATTGAGAACTTTTTGTTTTTAAATTTATCAAATGATTGTTTGTCAAATTCAATATTTTAAATGCGTCGTCGGCTTTATTAATATACAGCTTTGCATATTAAGCTATATAAACATACTAAGCTATTATAATATACAGCTTTGCATATTAAGAAGCCATTTAATTGCTTGATCTTTTTGGGCGGAGCCAGCTGCCAATCATGTAAACACCACGTGGTCTCACTGTTAATGTTAATATAATTTTTTTCCAGTAGAAGCGAACTTGATGTTCTATGGGGAGTGGAATCTCATTCTCTGCTGAAAAAATGTATGCATATTTCTCTAGACCTACTACTCTATAGTGTAATCATGCGTTTTTTGTTGTTGATGTTACCAATAAATCACATAAAAGGCAATCTGTGTCTTCAAGTCATTTCACCCTGGCAATAATCTTCGCTATCAAATAAAGATACTTACGTTTTATACCGTCCAACTTTATCGCCAAATTTGAAGTAATCGCCAATGAGTTGTTAAACCGCCAAATATGGCAATCCGGCAATGGTGTAATTCATTGCTATTTATCGCCAAATTTAAATCCGTCGCCAAAAAGTTACTAAACCATTGGGGATCGTTGGTGAAGACGCTATAATACTAAGTACCGAAATAAATCATTGCGTAAGCAAGAAAAGCAATAATTTTTCATTGTTAGCCATTTTTATATGCAGCAAAATTAGGATCTTTGTTTAAGCAGAATCTATTCAAACGCCATTATAAAATTTAGAACAAAGAAAAGTTAATAAATTTATAATTATAGATGTTACCCTTTTTTCGTCTTTTCCATTGTGTTAATATCTAGGAAAAAGAAAATATGACAAATCATTAATAACTCTACCTGCTTCAATGTAAATGCAGTTTTTAATTAAGAAAATTCACTTCATACATGAAAAAAACAACCTTTTATTTTTCCAATGTACTACTTTACTTTATAATACTTTATAAACCTAAAAATGCATGATAAAATTATTGATATTTGCATGCATAAAAATGTATATACGTTCTTTTATAATGCCTTTACTTTGGGTGAATACAAAATGTCCATACATGGAAACAAAAACAGATTTTTTTGAAAATAAGGCTTTCTTCATTCTTCTTAGGATAGAGTGAATGTGGCATTTGTTTAAATCCTTCAAAATCTAACAAATATATCAAACAGAAGAATGATTCGTTCCGTTTTTATAAGAATGTTACCGTTTTTAAAAGCAGAACAAGCAAATATTTCTTTTCCCTTTCTCGAAAAAAATAGGCTTACTGTGCTACAATCAATAAGAGTCAAAGGGAAAGAAAACAGAAAATAAGTCATTACTTTACCACCATTCTTGATCTTCAGACATGCTCTATCATTGCTATAAACAAGGTAAAATTGAATACATACTAGGATAGAATGAAACGAAACAGTAAAAAGATGAAGAAAAAAATGTTCTCCCAACATTTTTTTCCTAGCCGTTTTGAGCCAAGAAAGCAAAGAAAGAGGTCGCGTACAATAAAGGATGGTCAATTGGAGTTCGCAATAACGAGACAAAAGAGCTACTGTCCGACCTTCAAAAATAAAAGAAAAAGAATGTATAACAAAAATTGGAAAAGAAAATGGATCATACAGGCTTCCGATGTGGCACTTCTTAAGTTTCACTAAAAACCTATACTTCTCTAACGCAAGATGAGAAGCTTTTTTTATATTTTTCCAATTTTTCAAGTAATGGCAACAGAAAGATAAACCCCTCTATATCAGTGGATTTTTTATATTGATTGGAAAGTTTTCCTCCCGATAAGAAAAAGGGCCTCAATACTTTACAAATTTTTTTTTCTTGGTTCGTACATTTTTTAATAATCCGCATTTCAAAAACTATTTTTGGAATTCCTGAGCTGCTTGTATCAGTAATACAAGTCAGTCTCAATTTGAGCAAAATTGTTTTATAAAAACCAGAACTAACTGGGTGATTCGATACAGGAATTTTTCGTCTAATATAACTTTTTTCATGTAATGAAAATGAAAAGTGATATAGATATATTTCTAACTCTTTTTCAAATAATATTTCCCTTTTTTAGGTTTAATATTTTTGTTTATTTTCTATCAAAAATTACTTAAAAAGTAATTAAAAACTATTTGAGGAAAGCAGGAAACAGAATAATATCCTAATATTTAATACCACACAGACTATTTTTACAATACCAAGGTACATTTAAACGAAATGAGTTATGGCTGGAAGAAAAGTATTTATAAAAAGATTATGTAAAAACTGTCGTTGTTTTGTCCATTCAGATATTAATCAATCGTAAATTTTCAAACCTAATTTCTTAGATATATGATTCTAGATCTTGTATTCATTGATAACTTAATTCTAATCGTTTTAAATGTCGGCAAGAATTTTATTTTATGCTATTTTAATTAACAAACAAAATTCTAAAAATGTTAAATGTTCTAAATTTTTGTTACATACTTCAATTTTATCGGTCGTATTTAGTAGAAGATTGTCTATACTCTAAAATATACGTGAAATTTTCCTACTTTTTAATGATTAAAAATTGACTGAATTATAACTGTTGAAACAATATACTAATGCTATAATGATTCCTTAATATATCTTTAGAAAGCTTGAATTTGTTTGTAAAACTATGCTAAAAAGCGATTTTTAACGTTTTTTTAATTAACTAGTTTTAGTTGAAGAATAATTTTTTTTATATCAGGGACCATAAATTTGATTAGATTTTAAAAGTTTTGGAAAAACATATTTATTGGCACAAAAACATAAGGTGTAACTGTTATTATTTCAACTGGACTCCCTTGGATTCAATACCCATTAATTTGCCCAAATTAGGCAAAGATGGGTACAGTAGGTGCTCAGAGGTAATACCCCTTAGCACCATATGACAGAAGTCTGACTGAAGATGACACTCACACACTAGTTTGCAGAACACCTTTTTAAAGGGGTGCACTTTCACACATCTCACAGATATGACACAGAATGAACAGCAATCCTATCCGAGCTAGAACTCCAATCCGGGAAGCCCAGATCTCAGGTAAACGTAGGTCAGCAAGCCAGCGCAACCTGCTATGTCCAAAATGTCTCTTTAAATACAAATGCACCCTCATTCTTTGTCTCCCATTTTCAGAACAACACATTTTCTAATATCCCTGTCTATTTCTCATAAATCATTTGTTTTTAAATACAGGTATATATATATATATATATATATATATATATATATATATATATATATATATATATATATATAGTGCTCTACTTTTGCCTTGATCCGGATCTTTCAATTTAACTGAATTCATCTTCTGTGCTATCAACTGGGGGAAAAATATTATCTAATTGAATAATAGATGTGGACTATAAGATAGCAAGTGTGAACCACAGATGAGAAACGCGGCAGCGAACGTGTTGAGAAACAAAGTAGTTTTGGTCTTTAACCCTTTAACGTCATATGTGCCGAATTCGGCGCATACCTCCAGAATCATTTTGCCTCAGTAGCTAAGTGAATTATTCCACAATAGCAGATTGTGACGTTTTCGGCACATTCGGACCGGCACATTTCGGCATAAGTGCTGCCACCAAGCAGGGAAAGGTAGAACTTCGACGTCGAAAAAAATTTTTTTTTCTTAGGTAAAAAAATTGTTGACCATAAAAAGGTTAAAAATTTCTTTTCCTTTGATTCTATTATGCTAAAGAATAATAAAGAATAATATAAATCCCAATTCATTTATCAGAAGAAGCTTTTCTCCGCTCACCTTCGTAGAGTGTAGATTCGCAGAGCCACTCTCGGCAGCATGATCCGTGCATTTTGACCAACTGCGGGTGATGACACTCGGCGGAAGGTCTGACATTCTCGTGGGGACACAAAGAGACGCAGCCGTAAGTTCCGTTCTGACACGTACACTGCGTTCGGCAGTCCAGCTTGAACGTATCTCCATCTCTGTAGTCGGACTGTCCAACGTGACATCCTTGGCCTCGTCGAACTGGAAAACAAAACTCTTTCATTATCTCAAAATTTGATTCAAAAAGCATTGGAAACTTAACACATAACTAAGCATTTTTTTATGCAAGAAAGGTATATTTTAAAAGACAGCTTGGAAACGAACATTCTGCAAAGTACATAAACTATACATTATCATAAAAATACCGTTCATTGTTAATACAGTAGCACATAAATATGTTGCAACCAAATGGCATTTACCAAAATTCGCAATACTGTATAATATTATGGAATATTGATTAATATCATAAATTCTAAAACAATATTGGGCAACATACTGTGATACCTGGACAGTTGTCCTTTTTTCTATTATTTTGTTATTTTTTTAAAATTTAAGTACAATAACTCGAAGAATCATTTTTAATTTTGTTTTTTTAAATTTATTTCTTATTGTTATTTACCCAAAAAAACAGTTTCAAAGGACTCTCCTCGTTAAATTTTTATTTCATTTAATATTCTTCTGCCATTTCAGTCATGAATTTAACCACTTGTGATGGAAAGACTTGCAATGGACGTCGAAATGCATTTGTCCCTAAACCGCCAACCACATTTTATATATATCAAGCATTATCACAGAAATAAAAATGATGTTCAAAACCCATCGTCTGAGAGTTTTCTAGAACACAGTATAAATTAACTGAATATTAGGTCATTTAGAAGATATAATTATTTGTATAAGATATTGAATAATTTGTCTAGCCACATTATCAGTTACAGGGACCGTCTGACACATGAGATTGGGAATCTTTTGTCAGTTCCAGTGATTAAAAAAAGAAACGAGGCATTTTCTCAATTAAACAACATCAAATTCATTTGAAAATGATTTTGGTATGAAATTATGATACAAATTTGAATGACATTATCCTTTTGTTAATCATTACAATATTACTCGAGTAAATTTGTCATAAATTTCCATAATTGAAAATATACCCTTAAAGGGATAAATCCTTTATGCCATGATTCTTGAGAAAATTCTAAATTTACTGTCAGCCATGGCCACTGACAATAATTTACATTATTTATACGAGGAACCTTACAATAAGTTATGTTAATTGTTTCATTTTGTAATGATTTCTCTGCAACTTCCACCAAAATCCCTTATTTGTTAAATTCAGAAATGCAATCCACTTTGTAGAAAATTCCTCTTCTAATAAAATCCCCAAAGTATAGTCTGAATATTTTCTTAATATCATATATTATTTCACTATTACTGTTAGAAATGAACAAAGCTAAGTACTTTATTTTATCTATTTAACGTTTCTTGAAATTTATATCGTGTTTAGAGATAAAAGTAATTTTATTTTTGATTCACAGCTATCATTTCAAAGCGCTTATATATGAACAAAAAATTTTCTTATTCATGTGCATGTGGTAATAAATAAGTAAAGCTGAAATATTTACTATAATTTTATATTACTATTTTATTTACTATTTTCTATTATTTACTATTTTCTTGAAAAGTTGTTTAAGCCAAGACTTGGTTTGTTCTATCATAATTTTCTTTTTGTATTAAAAATGTTAATCTAAGTATTAATAGATGGGGGTTGTTGGGTACCCTTCAAACGAAAGTAATATTTCCCCTGTTTTCTAATTAAAATTTGTGGAGAATAGATGAAAATAATATAACTAATAATTCTGAAAGATTTTTAGATGAATTTGAAATTCATTCCCGTTCAAGTCATCCGCTCTGATAATGAAATAAGATACGTGTCGACGTTTATGGGTTAAACAACAATGAGAACATCATAAAATAATTTATTGAATTTTACCCATCATAAGCTCTTTTTTTCCCATTCTCGTTTTTTAGGAATTTTATAAAATATAGTTTCTAATTTATTCAGGAATGTTTACATTAAGTAAAATATATAAGTGTCAATGAATATAAAATTTCAACAGAAATGATATTGTTTATAGATTCCTTGGGGCATTTTCTATTGATCTAAAATAAATCTGAAAATCAAGTACTTTCAGTCTTACATATTATTTATACATTCAAACATTCGGAACAACCAGCTCAACCTCTAAGTTTTTGAATATTAACCTTCCTTACAGGTTTAGTTTATATATAGTAATGCTCCGATCTAAAGCAACACTAGGGCTATTTTCGGAACTGTCCTCCTAATTTTGAACCATGGTCAGAGGATGAGGACGATACCTGAGCGGGTACCCCTTCACAAAAGAGGAAGGGCGTGACCTGATGGATTCAACGTTTAAAAGACCCTTTTACACGATAGTTCTTCGACGCAATCGGGTCTCAAACCTGAAACCCTACGGCTCACGAGCCATGACCTTATTATTAAACCTAACCTTATTACCATGACCGAGCCATGACCTTATTATCAAGACACTATGTCCCCTGGCTCTCCAAAAGGAGAACATAAATTTTATGTGCTTAAATTTTTTTCAAAATGCATAAATGACAGTCGCAATGCAAATAGGCAGAATCGAAGATAATTTTTGTTTTATATTAGTAGTCTTAATTAATATAAGATTAAACGAGGATTTTGTACATTTAAGGGAACATTTATTTCGTTTAATTATAACAGATAGTTAATTATAGTTAAAATATTGTAGATTATATTTATACAAGATATATGGTTCCCCCCGTTGACATTCAAGGTTCTATACTCGGATAGGCGGGTCATCTTGAAACAGACCAAGTTATTATATTTTTAGAAATTAAGAAAAAAGAAGACCCAAGATTTTTTTTTCAAACTTATGAAACGTTTCATAAAATATAAAGCAGATATTGGGATTTCATACTATGACCAATTATTTAATTTTAGTTATGTAAATATCATAATTTAGTAAAATATTTTTTTCACTCCATCTTAATAGGTCTTTATTAAAAACTAACATATCAAATATGAATCTGTTGCCAATATAAAATATAATCGTACGTAATAATCAAAGCACCTTATAATAAAAACTACATTACCATAACACATTTTTAAAAATTACTTATAAAACAAATTTTAATATTTTACCTATATGGTAGACAATCTTATATAGCACTTAATCTATCATATTATCAAAATTACTCAGCCATAAACATAAAAATTATTTTTTTTAAAATCAAATTTAAATTTTTTTTTGTCTACAAGGCAGGCTAGTTTCAAGTTTTTGTACATGTATATTTTCAGATTAATAATTTGAATTTTTTTATTGTATATGTCATTGTTAATGCAATTTTAAACCATATTCAGTTAATTTAACGACTCGGAACACCTTTGATTTTGGTTCTTCATTCCGCATCTGGTAACGAAGGGCTTCTACCTGGATCTTATTTAACGAATGTATAATGAAATTATCCCTTATTTGCACCCCATTGTTTATTTTTGCTTCCTACAAACTTTACCCGACTTTGAATGCCCTTCTCGGAACTGAGAACAATGCGTCGGGAGTTTACAAAGGCCTGCGGCCAGCGACACTGTTTTTCCAATAAGTGCGGCCATCTTTATTCAATTGACTTATAAAACAAATCTGTGAACTAATTAAGCCATCATCCGTTATAAAAGCAACTAATTCCCCTGAAAATCTGGGCTGCTCACTGTTTGTTTATTTCGTGCGTGAGGTAACTCATTTGGCTTTTTAATTAAATTTCCTACGTGCACGCAAATGAAATATTAATTAATGAGCTAAGAAAGTATCCAAAGATTTTCTTAAATGCATTACCTTAACACGAAATATTTTTTTTCGTTCACGCGGAACCTAATTCTCTTTCAAGATGGCGAATGGAAACTTGGGAAGGACGAGAATTTCCTATGAAAAGATTTGATTAAGTGTATCTGTTGCGATAGGTATTAAAATTATATTTCATTTGCTCCTTATTGCTTTTATTGGACAACAAAAGTGATGTCTTTTTTTTTCTTTCTCGTTTACACCTCGAAGTTTTCGCAAGAGACATGTTCGTCGCATAATAGAATGATAAATAATGATAATTTCGTTTATTATTTATTCTGTAGGAAAAAATTAATTTAATTACTTAAATTACAAATGTAACAGCCATCGGTGATTGATTTAGAAGGATGTTGGAAAAAGAGATAATAACTATACTTATAAACTGTCTCATTATACTTGAAGGAAGAAGCGGAAGTCCTGCAAATCTATTTCTGAATCTCTTCGTAAAATCCCAAGATTTTTTAAGACTATTTTTCCTCAAGCTATTTGCATGTTTAAAAGGTGAGCTAGAATCAAACAAAAGCAATGCTTTTCAGTAATATAAGTTAGAATAAATCAAAACAAATATACTATACAACTGTCATACACACTGTTGTCTTATTATAGAATCATAACTTCTTTATACAAAAGAGGATAGTTGAGAAGAATGAGAAAAATTATAAAACCCCAGTATTCAGGACTAGATATATTTGTAAATTTTCCTCGTTCTATTAATAAAATTAGACTATAATTTTGATAGTGATTTTTTTTAGAAAAGGAAAAGTCATTTAGTAAAGAAATTAATTCTGAATATGTATATCAAAAGGAATTTTCTGAATAAATTATAAATTCCTCAACGCATTCTGCATGCATATTTTCGTATTTTTTACTTGTATCATCATAGTAAAATCTACTCCATAAAATGACCATAAGTGTCATCTACTTTCTGAGTTCAAACATTCAGAGGCCAGTAAAACTACTTTCAGAAACGATAAACGTGTCAGACAAAACAGTGTTTTTAAGAAGAAATAAAGTACTGAAATTGCCATTTTTTTCAAAATTTCATTTTAAATGTTCAAACAAAAAATATCGATTATAGGCTCGTGATCAGTAAAACATCTACTCAAAATATTATTTTTTCTGAAACACTCTTAAATAAATATTAATGAGGATTTTTTTAAAAGTATAACTCCTTTAAAATTATTTTATATATTTGCACCGAGATGTGAATATGTGTGTGTTTGTACATAAAACGGTTTATTGTTGCATATATATTAAATTTTTTTAAAAAATCAATTTTTTATTTAAGAATTTAAAAGAAAAATTCTAAATTAAATAGATAAACAATTAAAAATATTACTATAGATTTAAATTTTTAGTTTAATAGAGCTCAAAAGTAGCCATCATTAAATAGAACATCATGCGTAATGTTTGAATGTTAACCAATGCGATACGGAAGAATTTCAAATATACTATTTCGAAAATTTAATTTGCTGATCATAAGCCAATTTCAATAATCGAGACAAGCTACATATCTCTCTCTATTATTTCATTGTTCAGATATGAGATTATTTTTATTAGTTCAAAATTATTATACAGGTATCTTAAGCAGTCACTGATTCCAATATATTTCAAATTAAAAAAATGTTATTTATTTTTAATTTATTATTCTAATTTCATTACCTTTCATATATATTTCTAAACTTCATATAAAACTAATATGTAATCGTTTGACATTTGGTATTACTATTTCCGATGGCTAAAAGTTTGATAATTGTTCCCAACATATTCGAAAACAGTCAAAAATTCATAAATAAAGTGTTTACTTTTAATGCGACACTGAAAATTATAGAATGTATTTAAGATTTAAATAATATCTAACCTTAAGAAAAACAATATTAATAACTATAAAAACTGTTTTTTTCAATATCTCTTATATTCTTATCCAAAAAGAAGTAGAAAGAAATCAGTATTCAAGTGCAATAATTATTCATCCGACGAGAAAATATTTCTTATTAAACCTACACCTACATAAACAATAACTTTCATAAAAGGATAAAAAATAATCAGTTCACTGTAATTTGAAATCGGAATATTAATATTCCGATGTTTAAATATACAACGAATAATCTAACATTTTGAATTCGTTACTAGAATGTAGCATTCAATTTTAACGCTGATAATTATAATTAATTATTTCTTCTCTAAAAGCATTTTCTTGGCAATACAAGAAATAGAAGTGTCTAAATTAAATAGCCGTATAAAAATTTATTATCTAAGTATTTTTTTGTTCTATGAAAAGTTTAACTAAACACCGAGATCTCAGGTACATCAGTAACTGATTTTCAAAATACCACCGAAACTTCAACATGTTTAATGACTCTTGCCATGATTACTGATGTTTTTTACGTAGCTGCTGCAGGTTTTGAATAAATGTGCTTTAAAATAATTTCTTCTTTTTAATTTCTTAGTGTTCTTTTAATTAGACTTTTAATATATAGCCAAAATGAGTTTATGAAGACATGTTTATTTTTAAAATATGTCATTATTCCGGCTTTTCTTTATTTTAATAATCTATGGAATTCTCGCATCACTTGAGAAATCGGACTGTGTGGAGCTAAATACCAATTTTAAAGTAGTTTTTTTATTATTAATAACTGGAGAATAACAATATAATATTATCCAAAAGCTTGCTAGAAAAATAATAATAAGGCTTGTTAAAAGAAATAAAATTTGTATTAATAGCATGTTGACTTTTCTTTTTGAATGAATCACATATTTCTGCTCAACACGAAATGAAAAAAAAGTGGTCAACAGTAATCAAAGAACTACATATCCACTCTTACTATAGAAATGTTACTAATTTGTAGGGTGTACTTTCGTGTGGGAAACTAAATCCATTTAAAAAAAACGAGCTGCAAATGTTCATTATAGTCAGATAGAGGGCTAGGTGTATATACAAAACACTGTAATTCTTCATTATATTCTTTAATACAGTCTTTATCAGTTACTGATTAAATTTCTTTGAAAATATTATCATGAAATGAAAGTCTCCTGATAATATTTAGTTATGTTATTTTTTGTCAGATGATCTGTAACTTTTTTCTTTAAAAACTATAACTGACACAACATCAGAAGATAAATATTTAAAAAAAGTCGTTAAGCAAAATTCTCATTTTTGTTGCCTTTTTTCATATTAATCTCCAGTGTTTCAGCATAGGTTATTGTTTATAGGCTGATAGATAGTTCATCAATTGTTTAAATATGTTTGTATTTTAAAGAATTTTTTGTATATATGTAGATTTTGCATTAGTTCTATTGTTGAAGAGATTAAACGAAAAATCATTCCACTATTTTATTAACTAAAACTGAAATTCTTTTGAAATTTAATCTTTTTATAACATAAAATTGTTGATACCAATGCAGAAAGATACGATATCTATAATTAAAATGCATTTAAATTACATGAAGTTGACTTTTACTTCTGCTTACTAGGTATATTGTAGAATACTAACAGCGTATTTATTTTTACGTGTTTTTATTATATATATTTTTTTAAAGAAATATCTTTCTTTCTATATTTTAGAAACTAGTCTAGTTTACATATGTCTAGTCTAGTTTACATATATAATAATCTAGTTTACATATGAATAAGCTAAAAAAGTTAAAAAATGAATCCTCTATAGCTTCTATTTATATAAAAACAAACATCAAAATTGTTTGAAATTAAAATAATTGTTTAAAAATAACTTTAGATTTTACTATATAGTTAAATAAATCTAATAAAAAATAAAATGCAAATAAACGAAGTATATCTAAGCAATTAAATGAGCAATTTTCTTTTAAATTTATTGTAGTTATGAATTAGGATTTTTATAATTGAAGATTTATATTTCATTATACATTTTTATTATAAAATCAAATAAGATATTGTTTCTAAGCATTTAATAATTTTTTATCACCTCTGCATATTCCAGATGTTGAGAAAGCATCGACATAAGTGCATTGCAACTTTCTGGTGACGTCACACACTTGTATGGTGTTACAAACATCCCCTTGTTGACGAGCACAAACCGGACAACAGCCACACCCATCCATGACCACTGGTACTCCATCCTGGCACTGGGGGTAGCCTTCGGGGCAGTGGCATGTCTCTGGACAGCGTCCATGTCTCTCATCCAGTGTCTGTGTGAAAAAAATATATTTCTTTATTAGAAGGACATTCAGTAACATAAATATATATAGTATGTGCAGTTTTAGCTGTCCGATTGGAAACTTAAAAAAAATACACTTTCAAATTTTAAAACCAATATTTACATTATTAAAAATATATGAATGGGATTTTTTTCATTTTTTCATTGGAAATAATAATTTAGATTCTCATAGTTGTTACATTATTTCTCGAACCAGATATCGTTAAGCCAGACAATTATCATTACAATTTTTGTTAGCTTAAATGAATACTAAGTTCTGATCAGATAAGGGTCAATTAGATGAAGTAAGATGAAAGATGGAAATGATGATAAATAGTTCAAACTATGTCAGAAAATACGCCATATATGCAATGGAAGATTATTAAACAGAAAAAAATAAGTGATTGTTTTGAGGACAAACATATTTAGAGTCCTGAATCCTCAAGAATTTGAAAGTCAATGATTATATAAACTGATATTGTAATTTTATTTCATTTACAATGGACATGTATTAGAAATTTTTCAAGCGAAAATTAGCAATTTAAACTTTAAAAACCTCCAAATATTCGAAAAACCATGCAGGTTATTATTTATAATAAAGCAGGGTCAAATTGTTTAAAATTTGAAAGTCGAACATTATTCTTAGAATAATCCTGATATCTGCACGACAGAGCCATTTTTTTAGTTGGCCAATTGAATCAAAAATACATCACTAAACACAAGTCTTGATAAACTTTGTACTGGAATATATAATGCCCCAAATGTTTTAGCAATCCATTTAGCATTTTATATTGATTTATTTTAAATTATGAATTGTATCACCCCATGGCCAATCTCATGAAGATAAATTGAAATTCAATTTTTCTTTATTGTTACAACCCGTGAGAATTAAAAAATTGTTTCATAAAAAATACTGAACTAATAAAAAATAAGCATTAAAAAGGGGGGATCATTTTTCTTGTAATATCAAACAAGATTCACAATTTTTTCGTTTTGTTAAAAGGCAGTTTGTAGACAATACGGACCACTCGCATGAAAAATCAAATGTGTTAATGCACAAAGTAATATCGAAATATTTATTTTTCCTCTTTTATATGCAATATAAAATCCAAAGAATATATCAAATTTAGAAGTAAAAATTAGATGAAAGTAGTTCATTTAACTTTAATCAGGAAATAAAGTTTCCCACTTTGGGCAGAAACACTTTTTTTTTTAAAGTTAGCATAAGATATATTTTATTGATGAGATACATTTAACAAATGGTAATATTCAAAATAAAAGAAAAATGGATATTATAATTTTTAACAATTATTACAACTTAAGATTTTTTTGTTTACTAAGCTAAGATATACACGAGATGAAATAAAAGTTATTGCAATGCTAAAAAGAAACATCGAATTTATTTTCAAGTTTGTTTTGAAGGTATTTTTTCTATTTTAGTCAAACAATTTAAGTTTAGTGGTATCAGTTATTTTCTAAACTATATTTTACTAAAATTTTAATTGTTCGTTTAAGAAAATTTAGGAAATATTTTCTTGAAACTCCGTAAACCTATAAAAAATCTAACCATTACTCTATTGCAATACATAACAACATTATAGAGAGACAAAACATGCTACAGTGCCAGGAAAAATAAGAAATTTAAACGGGATGGAAAATTTTTTGAAGAGAAAATGAGATTATTATGTTAATAAGACAATTCAAAAATCTTTTGTTTAGAAGCAACGTTTAAAGTTTAATATCCACAGCTTGAGTTAAGTACTCAATTAAAAAAAATATATTTATATATATTTATACAAAAAGTAAATGTTATACAGAAAAAATTAAAATAAATTCAATTAACTGACTTTAAATTTAATTTCGAAAGGGGTCCTCGACATATTTTCATTTGAATTTCAAACAGATCTTAATTTTTTAACATTTTAATATCATTTCTGCTGATTGCTGAATTACAAAATATCATATGACATGACGAAACTATTTGCCTTATAAAAGATAAGCCTGAAATATATTCAAATTAGTTTTGAAATTAAGAACAAAATGATTTTGAAATCAGATGGAAATGTGTGAATTCAGCATATGGCTTTCATTTTTTTTTTAAATTTTTACAGATTAGAATTTTGAAACAATTTCTATAATATGTAAAACTTTTGTTTATTTTGCTAAATGTTTTTAATGTTACATTGGATTCTTGTATCAAATTTCATTAAATGAAGAATTTGTTCATTGTTTTCTTTACCTCTCGCGAAACTAAGGACAACTTACATTTTAATACCACAAAATTTTGTGTGATATCTACACAATGGTTTTCGTTATTCGAAATGCCAGCGAATATCGTATTAATGCTATTAATTGTATCGTATTAATGCTATTAGTGATGTGTCTTTTGGCATTTACACTATTTAGTTAAGGATACCATATTTGGCACAAAACTACTTTACATTTTGATAATATGCAGTTCATATAAATTTTTGAGTAATTTTAATTAATTAAATTTATTAGAGGTTTTATAATATCTACATATTACCTTTCCAAATATTTTACACAAAAAAGTTTTATGCCATTTTAAAATTAAGAGGAATTGCTTTGAAATTTGAGAATTTATTTATTATGTCACAACATGATGTGGTTTTTAGGGTCATATTTTTAGTATCAACAAAAATCCGTAGGCAAAAAATATAATTTTATTATCTGCACGAGCATCTCAAATAATTAGCTTTTATTAACGCGTTGCCTTAGCATTTACAAAAGTTCTGATTCAAAAAAAGTTAATGACTACAGCAAAGAAAACCTAAAAAAATGTCACTTTGAACACGTGATTATATGAAATGAAATGAAATAAATAGGAAATGTGATATTTTTTTTAAACAATAAATGCATGACAAAGTTTTTTGGACCGTTTGCAATACTAAATTGACCCATTCGTTGAAACAATCAAAATGAATTTAAATATAGTTTAACTTGCACGAGCACGTGATGCTTGACCGTTCAAGAAATTATTTTCTGACATGATACATTGAAATATGCATTTTAATCTTTATCTTAAAAAGGTTTTCTCAATTGGAATGCTTTTTAAAAATATTTGTTACATAGAGTTCAATAAGTTTCGTTATTGCAATCAAATTGTAATCATTTTTATTATTTGATAAATATTTAATATTGTCTTTACTTTACATAGTGAAAACTGAGGAAGAAAGAATCCATTTAATATTCACACAAGTAATTATATGAAGAGCCGGAAAGAGAAATTAGATTATTGTAAAAGGAACAACATGCAATTGAAAATTGATGTCATGAAATAATAATACGGTGATATCATAGGATTTGTCTCCATCAGCTTCACAATGAATACATAAATTATGAAGCTATTAAAATTATGTCTAAAATGTCCATCACAATGTGACATAACAATGATTTGTTGAATGAATCATAAACGCAAAGCTATGCATAATGTATTTAAATTAAATTGGCATCATAAAATCTTAAATTATAACTTATGTAATATTAGACACTAACATTCACCTTTTGGGTAAACTTTGTTTTTTTTATTATTACTAATATTCTTTCTCAATATAGACCGTTAAATTTCATTCTGTGCTTGAATTGATTGATTAAAATATTTCTCTCATTTATTTCCGGTTTTAGTTGGAAATATCATATTCGGCTAACTAAATCTATTTCTAAACATATAATAATAATTTGTATGGAATTATTAAGTACAAAAAGAAAAATGCTAGCATGTTAAGGATAAAGTAAATCGTATGTTTTAAAATTTTTTATTGATTTTTTTTTCAGAAAGATATTTCTGTTAATACAAAACTAATTAAGCTATAAAATTAAAATATATTTTTGAAAATGTATTATATAATGTATGTAATAATGCTGATGATATAAGTTTCATTAAGAAGATTCCTACTTCAGTAAAAATTGAATTTATGTATTTTATCTGTACTTAATTTCAGAGATGGATGTTTAGCTGAAAGTTTTTTATTGGCAATAAATCTTGAACAAACTTTAATTCTATAGTTTAAATATCATTCTTAATGAATGCAAAATATGTATGAGCTGAAAGTTTTTCAAAGAATTATGTGGAGAATTTTACTGTATAATTCATATTATGCATTAAAGGAAAGTCGTGTATTCTCTCCGTTTGTTCGATTTTTAATGATTTTTTAAAAAAAATCAAATTTAAATACACATCCTTACTCTGTATAGAATATTTTCTTGTAAAAAAAGTTACAATGTGACAGTAAGATATATTAATGGTGAAAATTTTATGTTGATTCTGGAAGCATTTTATCAATAATTTTCTTGTAATTTAGAGAATATACAATTATTACATTATGTATTATACTGTAATGTGTATATTATACTGTAATGTAAACACTGTAGTTATGTATTACACTGTAATGTACAATTATTGCATTATGTATTACACTATGTATGCAAATTTGGTAGTTTCTTTGTCACTTTCAACTCATAAAAAGGCCTTGAAAACCGATATTGTCGTTTCTTTTAGTGCAAGTCGTTATTGGTCATGCTGAAATTATTTATATTTTGTGTGTAAAATCTTAACTTCATAAGTAGCAAAGTTTTTAAAACTTCGTGCAGTCAAATATATACTATTTACTCATCCTCAAACTAAATTGTGATTAAAAAATAAATACTGAAGAACACTATTTAGACATTATATTCAAAATTATTAATTCTTATAAAGATTATGTTGCTATTCAGGAGAATGTAAACAGAAAATTAGTGTACCTTAAATAATATTAGTAGTACTACCGAACCAGAAAGGATAGACACGAGATTCAAAAATTTGCTTAACAGCTTAAAAGTAATTTACGATTATTCTAAAAGATGAGTGAAAAATGTTATTTTTTATTATGATTATGATAAAACGTAGCAAAATAATAAAAATGAAATAACGTTCTATTCCATTTTTTCTTAATTGCAACCCGAGCTGTGGAAACAAAAATTTAACCTTCTTTATCACTTTCGACTTCTAAAACCACATATTTTTATATTTAATAATTTTACTCTAACTATCGTGTTTTTGAAACCACTTTTTATATATAAATAGATTGTTAGTCCTGATAGGCATTCAATAGATAATTTTTATATTATTGCTGGTTTTAATTTCCTATGAGAATAATTCTCTATCAAATTACTTTATATGAAATTTGAATCAAGAAATCAATTGCAGAAAAAAGAACAAAGTGTACATTTTTATAAAGTCATCTGATCTTATTAGTCAAGATTATTAAATTTACTAATTACGTTAAAATTCGTAACTAAACACTTTCTTTATATAAGACTAAATGAAACCCATAGCTAGGAATAAAAGGATTTTAGACCATTTAAACAGCCGTTTGGAAGATAAGTGAATCAACGTAAATCACTTCCTTGAATTGGAATTTAATTATTCTAAAAGGATGAAATTCTAATTCGACCAGTTTCAGTCGCACAGGAATAGACATTTAATTAAAATGTTAGTGGTTTCAGAATAATTTGATTAAAGGACTGGGAAAACGATCTAAAACTATCCATTATTTCTTCAGAAATTTGTTTTTTAATGTATAATACGGCAAATGCAATAAATTGGTAATTATATACAATTACGCGAGAAAATTAAAAAAATAATTATCGGTAATAAAATATAATCATTATATTAATCACAATTAGTGTAACATATAAAATGGTTTCCCGAATTCCAAAAGCAAAAGTCACAGAATAATTTTTTCCCTTTCAATATAATTTGAAATTATAAATATTTTACCCTGTATAAAAATTAAATTTTACACATCGAGTTTAGTATTTTTTTCTTTCATAATGATAAATTTGCACTGCGGGATTTCTAGTCTTCTCCAAAAAAGACATTCACACAATAAGTTGCCACTTTCACTTAAGAACAGTTGAAATTCCTGTTAATTTAAAACAACCTCTAAAATACTTGAGTGATGGATAGAGGTTTGTTCCCGAGCATTTTATGATATTCACTTGCAGTTTAATAAAGTTTTCAGATTAGAAGCTGCAATTATTATCTGATGCAAAAGCTATCGACTGGGGCAAAATAACAAAGGAAAAAAGTAGCGTGACATGAAAGCTCAATTCGAATCCACAGAATTTCGACTTTTACAAGGTGGGGCACATGGTAATCTCAACTCCGATTCGAGCGGATAAAATCTTTAATGATTCACCGGATTAGATAATAAAATGGAGGATCTGAACAGATATTAGGGTATCAAAAAATAAGGGGCATTTAAATCACATGTCTTTACAAACAAAACTGAAAAAAAAAACAAGTAAAAATACAACAAAATAAAATTGGAAACCAAAGTAAATACAAATTAAGAAATTTTTTTAACCATATAAGAACTGGGAAGAAAGCTATAAAATTCATTCGAAAATTTGCAATCCGCTTTAATTTCATCCTCTGATGGGCAATTAACACGTAGATTACCTTCTTTATATTAGGATTTATATATATAACTTAAAAGGTTAAATATATAGAATAAACATTTTGAAAAATTATAGGTTAGATCACTGTCTGTTAGCTAAAATCAGAAAATTAATTTATAATCGTTTTTACATACCCATTGCACATTCACATTACAATCCGTTGGCTTTCATATGATTTCCATAAGTATAAATTTTCAAAGTTAAATGAAAGCCACTTAATGCAAGAATAAAGCTATAAATGGTTAATAACAATACATGCTGAAACAAATTTTGATATTCAAATGTAATTGTAATCTATGAAAATTTTATAAAATAAAGCGACCCACTTTAATTTCATCCTCTGATGAGCAATTAATGCGTCGATTACCTTCCTCACATTATGTTTTATATATATAACGTAAAAGGTTTAATAGGTAGAATAAGCATTTTGAGAAATTGTAAGCTAGATCACTGTCTATTAGTTGAAATCAAAAAATTAATTTGTAATCGTTTTTACATACACATTGTACACTCACATACAATGCGTTGACATTTATACGAATTCAACAATTTTCATAGATTTTGAAAGTTATTTTCAAAGTTAAATGAAACCCTCTTAATGCAAGAGTAAATCTATAAAGAGTTAATAACAATACATGCTGCAAAAAATTTTGATATTCAAATGTAATTAGGATCTATGAAAATTGTGTAGAATAAAGCAGTTTGAAAGAATTGGAAATCATCATGCATGCAAGAAAAAGAGCATAAAAAACAGGGAAAACAAATATAGAAAAGAAAAATAGCATAACATTTAGCAATTCTCAGTTGTACTTAAAAACAAAAGAGTAATTTGATGAAAATTTAAAAGAGATTTAAAGAATAAATAGATCGCCTACAATTCCACATAACTGCTAAAGAATAAAAAAATAAAAATTTTGATTTCTACGAGAGAAACTAACTCCCTTATAAATCTCAGAATATAACTTTTTCTTGAGAGGAAAAAAACAGTTTCTCAAATCTATCTGAGAAAGATCCAAACCATAATACTGTTGTATACACTTGGGTAAAAAAAAAGCAAAGCAACGGCGCGAAGCGGTCTTGTGGTTAAGCCTAGAGATTCCAAATGCTACTATTACTCAGGATTGCCTTAAATCCTCTTTATCCTTCTAAGTGACATCTAAAAAAAAATAAAAGCCGTGACACCTCACTTGAAGTTTTGGAAGCAAAAGTAAGTAAGGGGAGGGGAAATTATCGATATATTTTTTATCCCTCGGATCTAAGAAGCAAAATAAGATAAAGGCTTTAAAAAATATCAAGTCGAATCATTTCTTTTAAACTCCTTTCTTCTGTTAAACTAACACACGCCTCGAGCAGAATTTGTAAGAACTTGGAATCTTGACGAAGACGTGAAGGACTAAAAGGGGTGTCGTGGATTTCAATACATGCTAAGTTGTCTGTTAATGGCGAAGAAGCCTGAATCTGACAGCCTCCTGACGTGTTGAGAAAACTTTAATTCTAACTTGTTTCTTTTGTCAAGAGAAGATGACAAAGACTCTGAAATTAAGTAAAAAAATCTTAACGTTAAAACTGGAAATCTGAAAGTGAATTTCTTTGCAATTATTTTTGTCAGAAAATACATCACTGTTTATAAAACAATTCAGATAAATAATTTTATTTATTTGTTTTTAATGGGGATGGTAAATTAAATGAACTTTGCGTTTAAAGCTTTGGGTTATTATTAGTTTTTATCCTTGGAAAAGCTATGCTATTTTTAAACCAATAGATGCTATGGTTTTAATTGCCTAAAATATAACCAATTCACACTAAATATTTAATACATTTCCAACAACGCTGCTGTTTCATAAGATAATCATTCAGTTTGATGGGTATATTACTTTGCTGTGATTTCAATTCAATTCAATGAAATACACTAATTGAGACAAATATACAAATATATTCACTTAACGGATCGTTCAAATGTACTTAATCTATTATATAACACAATAGTTGAAAAGAAAGATTTGAACTTTTATTTTTAAGGAAATTTTTTTTATAATAATGTTTGCTATATTATTCGCAATTTAAAATTAAAAGAAAAAAATCACTCACTTTATCAAATAAAATAAGTATTACTTACATTTCAAATGCATTAATTTTATAATTATTTTTCATTCAAAAATTTTTTTTAATAGTTGAAACTATATTACTAAATATTTCAAAAAAGTAATATTTTAATAAACTCTTACGTATTGTTTGAAATCAATAATGATGGATATTTTTTGAAATAAAAATAGGAGCTTTATATTTTGTTTTCACCAAAATCTTTTATTTAAATTTATTTCAGATTTCAATTCATGCTATCAAACAATTTTTGCGCAATACAGCACTCATAGCTAAAAAAACAATGATTTTTTTCTCTATAAAGAGCAATTTCAGCTTCGAAATTAACCATACATTTTTGATAAGATTAAGCTTTTGGTTGTATGGTGGGTAGTCCAGTACTTTAAGCTTGATTCTTAAAAAAAATTAACTTGTTTTCTTTGAAATTGGAGTTTCAACTATTGCCTTTTTGAAAAATATACTATCCAATCATGGTAAAATATGTAATGCATTTTTTATATTATAGGCTAGAATATCGGAGTATATACTTTCACCAATTTTTCCATCGGTCATCGTATATTCATCATTAGCTATACAGGAAAAAAAATTCACATTTAATAAATTTCGGAAATCATACTTTCTTATTTACAAAATACCTTTATAGAACAAGATATCGCACGATATTTCATCACTTTGGTCATTATTCTAAATGCTGGAAAATATTTTAAAGATATCATTACATTACTATCGGATATTTTGTACTAATAATGTGATTATCAATTACCTCATTTTATAGCAATGCCATCTTTAAGCTTCTTTGATCCAAAATTTTTATATTTGCTTTCTTTTGACTTTAAAACACTTAGTTCCATTTCATAAAATTCCAGCATATTGCCACATTTAATATGTAAAGTTTATTTCTTTAATTACAGCAGATCACGCATGTGTTTCAATCAAATGAACTGATAATCAGATTATGAATCTAAAAATTCCTAACAGAAAAAAAATTCCTTTTTTTCTTGCTTTCTCTCCCCAGATATATCGTCCTTTTCCAGTGCCAAACTTTCATTCAGAGAATTTAAGCATGCATTCGCCCTCCTGTGTTGTATTAAACAAACCATAGATACTGGATTTCGAATTATATATATTATATATATATATATATATATATATATATATATATATATATATATAT
>JAOUZG010033956.1:6797-26533 GCA_026289955.1 Argiope argentata | reverse complement strand
TTTAAACTTTCGCATCTCTTGAAAACCAATTGTGTCTTTATATGTTTAGTGTGTTTACCTTTATGAAAATTTGAATCTCATTATTCTATAAAAACGTAGAATTTTAGACCTTTCCCTCCACCATTTAAGTAAAATATCAATTCCGGGACAATCATTACTCGGATAGAAACAGAAAGATGAGTAGTACAATAAACAGAACATCTGAAGAAAATAATACTATAAATGAACTATATGATTATCAAAATTTATTTGGTTTAAAAATATTTTGGTGAAACACCTGTTATGAGACTGAGACAAAGCTACATAAAATATTTTATGAAAGTTTTAGCGAGCATTAATACTGGCTAACCGACTGGTCGCCAAAGGCGGCTAGTATATATATATAATATATAAAATTCTCGTGTCACAGTTTTCGTTGCCATACTCCTCCGAAACGGCTTGACCGATCTTGATGAAATTTTTTGTGCTTATCCGGTATCTATGAGAATCGGCCAACATCTATTTTTCATCCCGAAATATCAATTAGTTCAGGAGAAATTAATTAAAACCCCTTAATTTCTGTGAAATTAAAACCTGTAAAGTTACTTTCCGAGTGAAACCCAGCCTTCCGGAGAAGCGATCGCTCATGAGTACCTTTTCGTCCAGTAAAACCGCGTTTTTAAAATTGCCATCGTTACGCGTCCGTTCAACTTATACTCAATATCGCTGTGGAATCGGATGGACTTTTTATCGTAGACCACGGAGATATAATTTATTTTACGAAATGTCGACGCAAAAATTAAATATCGATTTTTTTAAAAAGGTCCATTTTGGCGGGTCTATTTCTTGAACGGCCCTGTAAAATAGACGCTTAGCTGGAAAAATACAGAAAATATGTTTCCTGAAAGGCAATACGATATAGTATTCTGCAATATAATTTAAAAAATCGAATTTTTAAAACTGAATTTTTGACGAATTTTTTAACGAAGAGGCAAAATTTCGCTTTAATATTGAATTACGCCGAAACTTTTCAAGATAACTCAATCAAATTTTTTTTACATAAAATTCGATAAATTTTTCAAAATCATGTGAAAGATTGAAAAAATCTGATAGAAAATTGCGCATTTAAAAATTATTTTGTCGTTTATTGGGTTTCCCTCTTCAACATTACAAATCTAATCCATTGATAAATAAAAATGAGACTAAATTTTTTTTGTATAATTTGGCATTGCTTTAGCACACCCTGATCAATTTTGAAAACAATCCTGCAAAAATTACACGTCTTATGAATTCATTCCAGTTTTTCCACCTCGCATACTTCACCTGAAAGTTGGGACACCAGTAATGCAACTACGAAACCTTCCTCCACCTAAATTATGCTATGACACCAGACTACGAATGACTAGACTTAATAAGTATGTAATCGAAGCTACGATTATTACTGGATGTGCTCGAGGAGTGTTGGTTTTAATACCCCGCATTCCACTAATTCCGTCGAGCTATCCTTTTGAATTTAGAAGAGTGCAGTTTCCCGAAAAAGTTTGCTTTGCAATAACCGTTAATAAGTCACAAGGACAGAAATTAAAAGTAGCAGGGATCAATTTAAGAGGAGAATGTTTTTCAAACGGCCAATTTTATGTAGCTTTCTCCCGAGTCAGTTCATCTGGCAGCTTAATGAATTTATCAACAGAAAAAAAAACTCCAAAAAATGTTGTATACAAAGAAGTTCTTGCTTAAACACAGGTATAACAATAAAATGTAGATGGCCTGCGTTTGAAAAGAAAATAACTATTTTAAAAGCATCCTTAAGGATCGGTAAGGACAAGGGCATATATATAAGGAATCCAGGGGCGCCGGGACCCTCCCAAAATTAGGAAAAAATTATAGACAATAAGTAATTATTATAGAGGAATTTCGTAACTAAGTGCACGTAGCACTGTTATCCCCCACTAATTCCATTACCCAAGCAATGCCGGGTACGGGAATGCTAGGAAATTATTTATATGGCAAAACAACGTTTGCCGGGTCAGCTAGTATATATATATATATATATATACGGCATATTATCTATTTGGCATTATAGCACAATATGGCATATATATGACACAATAATATATGGCACAATATGGCATATATATGGCACAATATGGCATTATAATATATGGCACAATATGGCATAATAATATATGGAACAATATGGCATTATAATATATGGCACAATACGGCATAATAATACAAGGCACAATATGGCCTATATATGACACAATAATATATGGCACAATATGGTATAATAATGCATGGCACAATATGGCATACTATCTATATGGCATTATGTGGAAACAGAACTGAGAACAACAAGTGATGTATAAAAGGTAGTGCTCGCAGTTAGATATTTACAGGAGAAAACAATAATAAAACTTTTATTCTCTTCTACAAGAAGCATTGTAATAATCCAAAAATTGCAATTCAAGATTTGACGAATCTCATCTTTTAGGCATCCGTGAATTCAAAAAACAAAATTTTGGAAAACGTTTGTCTGTCTGTGACAAAATAACTAAAAAAGGCTTTTATCTATGAGGGTGATATTTGGTATATGGTTTTCACACCAATTTTATAGATTTTTTTGTCAAATTTTGAGCAAAATCTGTTCAGAGGAAACCTATCTGTTTAGCCGTCCGAGTACAAAAGAACTCAATAACTAAAAAACTCTAAAAATTAAGTATATAAAATTTGGCACACAGGCCCAAAATCTAAAATATGGATGATTATCAAATTTGGAACCAAGAGTTCAAAGGGTTGATTTTCTATCGGTCTTCATGCAAATGCAACAATTAAAAAAATCAATAACTTAAATAAATGAAATATGATACAGCTCCGGCGTCCTGACATAAAGGTAGCGCGTCTTCCTCGAGAGCTGGGTTTGAGTTGTTGCTGGTTCGGGCATGACTGTTCTATCTGTAAGGTGTATGAATGTGCCCCCCTGTAAAAAGGGGCTGTGCAAGCGACTGTGGTGAGTGTATGGCTAAATCATACTCTTGGCCCTAGTTGGCGCTACTTCAAAACAAGAGAAGCGCAATCGGTTTAAAATTCGCTGATACCTCGGCGAAGCTTGTCCATGGCAAGTGCCACTAATAACAACATATATTCTGGTATCCTGGCTTAGGGTTAGCGCGTCTTCCCCTTGACCTGGACGTCCCGATTCGGGCATGGCTGTTCTTCTGTGTTTTATTGAATGTGCCCCCTTATAAAACGTAGTTGTGCAAGAGAATGTGAGGCTTGAAGTAGCTAAGTCGTACTCTTGGCCCGAGGTGACGCGACTTCAAAACAAGAGACGCTCGTTTCTGTTTAAAACTCGCTGATGCCTTGGCGAAGCTTGTCTATGGCAAGTGCCACTAATAATAATAACATATGGCACAGAAATTTATGACTGCAAGTGCAATTTTTTGTCAAATTTTTGTTTCAATGGGTTTAAAAGAACGTCTCTAATACTCACATTTAATTTTTGGATACTATTAAATGGTTGCCGGAGATTAATCACCATATAACTCCTCCAGAATGACAAGATAGATTCTATAAAATGCTGACGTCACATCAAAAATATTGCATGGTGTTGCCATGTAGCTAATGTATGGTAAGGCTATATAAAACATTTGTCTGGTATCGCATTTATTAGAGAATATACGAATGACGTGGAACGGAACGATTCGTATCAGTAATTGAGTTAGTTGGAGATACAGTTATAGCATCACGTCAAATTTTGATTTCACTAGGTCGGAAAAAAGGCGTTCAAAATACTTACTTACACGATAGATATAATAAAAATGCTATTTTCGATGCTAAAGATCTATATGACGTAATTATCATTTGCTATTGCCATTCAATGCATTTGCTACCTTACCCAAAGCTCATAATTTTACACAAGGATGTATAAGATCTTAATTGAATATTCAAGAAAGTTTGAAAGCGATCATTTTCGCCAGTAAATTTGTGTTTCCTACCTATACCCTTAAAGTTATTACATGACGAACTATGAGCATTACATGAAGAAATATTAATACATTATCAAGGGTTTCCTTATTTTCATAGATAATTGTTATAATTTCCGTACTATTGTAACTTATCTTCTTCAACGCTCTCCCATATCACCCTAATCCTGTCTTCTGACCTGCTTTTAATGATGTACAACACTGTTCTTGGAGGTCTAATTAAAACTTTAAAACAGGGATAATTGCAGCTTTGAAACAAAAGGTTAAACTAACTAAATTGGGTGTTAAAATAAATGACATGCATTAAGGTTTCGTTACTGAGATTGATTGATACCAATATAAAATTTTGTTCATTATTGAAATCGGTCAAAATAATTAGCTGCTATTATCAGGCATCGTTGACAAGATCGAGGGACAGACATTCTAAACATCCCTAAGCATCGTTGGTCATATAATATTTCAAAGGCTGTTTGAAAACATGATGAAGTTAATAACTGGTAAGAATTATTCAAAGACAGTATTTATCTGTGAAAAAGTTTAAAACAAATGAAATTTCCTTCTGTATATATAAAAAAAGAGTATCTGCATTTCTTATTGTACGCATTTTCCCGCACCAGCCAAGCATTTATACATTTTTTTATAATTTTTAACAGCCATATGTTATTTCTCCGTGTTTTTCATTCGCTATTTCTAGTTTTATTAAAATTTCGTAGTTATTAAAATTTGTGTTTCTTTAACCTTTAGCCTTTTGAAAAAAATAACTGATAAGAAAATTTATTTTTCAAGAAGTTAAAAATTGATTAATTTCGTACATTATTTTATTAAAATTAGTTAAAAAGTAACTAACTCAAAGTACATAGGCCTCTTTAAATAAAATTTTGGCTAGAGTTAAAAACGAGTTATGGCTGCCAAATTAAAACTTTTCGAATAATATCTCGCTAATTTTGGCATCAGTTTTTATATGATTAAGTTCTAATGGTTATGAAATTCCCATTTTCAATCCCAGCAAACAGTAAAAAGGAAATTTTATGTAGTTACGTATTCCATATTTATAATTTAACCATATAAAAGCAATATTGCTCTGTGAAAAGCTGGTTGCTAAAATTGACAAGCTGATTATACATAAATCCCTTTTAATAAGTGTTAGAAAACAAACCCGAGACGAAAATTTCAATGACAAGAAAAGTAACAAGAAAATTCAGATGTTATTGATTGTACAAGAAAAAATTCGATGACAAGAAAAGTAAAAAAGAAAATTTAGATGTCACTGAGTGTATAATAAAACACATTCGGTGACAAGAAGAGTAGCAAATAAAATTCAGATATCACTTAGTGTATAATAAAAAATTTGATGACAAGAAAAGTAACGAAGAAAATTCAGATTCCACTGAGAGTATAGTAAAAAAATAGATGACAAGAAAAGTAGCAAAGAACATTCGGATGCCACGGAGTGTATATTAAAAACAAATAGATGACAAGAAAAGTAGCAAAGAAAATTCAGATGTCATTGAGTGTATAATGAAAAAAATCGATGACAAGAAAAGTAGCAAATAAAATATAGATATCGTTGAGTGTATAATAAAAATATTCGATGACAAGAAAAGCAACAAAGATAATTCAGATGCCGCTGAGTGTATAATAAAAAAATTCATTGTCAAGAAAAGTAGCAAATAAAACTCAGATGTTAATGAGTGTATAGTAAAAAATTGGATGACAAGAAAAGTAGCAAATAAAATTCAGATGTCACTGAGTGTCTAATAAAAAAATTCGATGACAAGAAAAGTAGCAAAGAAAATTCAGATGTCACTGAGTGTATAATAAAAAAATTAGATGACAAGAAAAGTAGCAAAGAAAACTCAGATGTCACTATGTGTATAATAAAGAATTGGATGACAAGGAAATTAGCAAAGAAAATTCAGATATCACTGAGTGTATAATAAAAATATTCGATGACAAGAAAAGTAGTAAATATAATTTAGATGTCACTGAGTGTATAATAAAAGAAATTAGATGACATGAAAAGTAGCAAAGAAAATTCTGATGTCACTGAGTGTATAGTAAAAAAATAGATGACAACAAAAGTAGCAAAGAAAATTCTGATGTCACTGAGTGTATAATAAAAGAAATTAGATGACATGAAAAGTAGCAAAGAAAATTCAGATGCTACTGAGTGTATAGTAAAATAAATAGATGACAAGAAAAGAATCAAAGAAAATTCAGATGTCATTGAATGTATAATAATGATTGACATCGATGAACTCCATTTATTTCTTATCTAACAACTTCTGAAACATGCCTTTTGTTTCGAATTATTCTACGTTTGCGAGATGATTAGAAATCTTCGAAAGAATTGAAAATCCCGAAGACATCAGTCGACAGATTAAGAGAGTATGACGTGAGACAAGAATTTCCTAAAGAACAAGAAAAGCAGTAAAGCGAGCCGGGATGTCGCAGTCAAAATGATTGACGACTTTGCATAGCAAGAGGGGTTCATATTCGATATTATCGGCTGCACCGTAAAGAAAATCGAAATCCTTCTTGAACAAAATCGTTTCGTCGATGAAAGGGTCACGAAAGATTCTTGAAGTTCAGGCAACAAAAGGGTTTCACTTGTCTATTTTAGGATGTTAAATTCGGTAGAAAATACTTTTTTAAGACCAGTATTTTAATATAAAAATGAATCTATTTAATTATTTTATACAGTATTGTGAATTAAATTAAACAACTGATAGCTTCTAGACGCAGTGGCAATTAAAAAATATATATAAGTACTAATTCGTACATATAAGTACTAATACGAGTACTAATTCGTACATATAAGTACTAATACGTGTACTAATTCGTGCTATAGATTCGAAGAATGAATTTGACGAAATTTAATGAGCTTCAAATCAATCATGCTGTAAATACAATTGGTACGAATTCAGATTATTTAATTCTTTATAAAAGTACTCACCGTAGATTTTAGAGCATTTTACTTTTGAGTTACCATAGATTATAATATGAATACTTAGGTTTTAACAGCGTTTTTTTAAATGAAAATTATTTTAAGGAACGGGAGGTGTGTCAGCCTTAGGGTTAATGGTGGAGACCCGATTCTAGCGAAGAACCGTCGTGTAAGGGAGTTTTTTTGCACGTTAAATCCGCCATGGTCAAAAGTCCTCTAACTGGTGTGGTTTGGAGTGGAGAGTGGGGTGCCATCTCAGGTGTCGCCCTCATCATCTGATCCCGGTTCAAAATTACGAGGTCCGTCCAAAAATAGCCATGTGTTGATTTACAACGGGACGTCACTATGACTAATCTAAATGGTCTCAATTTTTGTACCATTTCAAGACATTTTACCCCATTTTTCTTGCAACATTTGTTTTAAATGGGTTTTGTTACGAATTTTGTATTTTTGGATCGCTATTTCAAGTGTGGTCCATAGAATTTAAATGACATGATGTCAGGGGACTTCGGTAGTGTTCGTAATTGATGTTTACAACGAAAAAAACATACCGCGTTTTGAAGTTACGTGCAGTGTGTTTGAGGTCGCTGTCTTGCTAAAAAATGAAATTTCAATTTAAACACAAATTTTTAGCACTTTCCGTTAGATATTGCTGCGGAGTATTAAAAATTATCTTCGATTAAAAGTCACTAGGTGATACCATTTAATATCATCAAAAAATGCCACTTAGCAAAAGGCGAAACACAAGACGTCTGTTAAAGTTTTAAAAAATGAAATTCGAGATCATTGATAAAGATTTTAAAATCTTTTAAAAAATTTATTTCAAAGAATTCAAAGTCCCTTTTCCTTTCCGAGCCTTCATAATTATTTGTATTTGTTGTATTAAACATAATATATTCATATATATATAGCAGCCACCTTGCCTTTTATCATTGGTGACGTCACATCCATTGCCGTTATAACTGAGTACGGAATAATATACTTCAGCGCAAAGTAGTTTCAATACGTCATTTTTTAATAATTATTACCTGAATTATCAAATTTTGTTTAAAAAGCTTTATGACACACTTTTCTGAAAACTGTATCGTCCAAATGCCTAAAAACTCTACGGGAAACATCAATTAAGTGTCATTAATGCAGACAGAATTATTACCAAAACTATCTTAAGACTTAAAACCCAACATTTCTGTTGAATGACCATTGATAAAGACGGCACCAGAACCTGCAAATTATTTAGGAACTGCCCAGAGGAGGAACTTACCCCGAAACACATCTTCTCTTGCCCGGTCATCATAAGAAGCTTACAGGCCATTGACGAATTTCCCTTACAGAGAGACCTCTACAATGACAAGATTGTGAACATTGCCTAGGCCGTGATTCTGACACAGGGAGTAATTTGACTTGATTTCAAATAGACACGACACCAACCAACCAAGTAGTTTCAATAAGTCATTTTTTATGATTATTACCTGAATTATCAAATTTTGATTCATAAGTTTTATTATATACTTTTTTGAAAACTGTATAGTTCACATGTTTAAAAAATCTCCGGGAAACATCAATTAATTGTTATTAATGCAGACAGGATTATTACCAAAACTATCTCAAGACGTAGAACCCAACACTTTTGTGGAATGGCAATTAATAAAGACGCACAAATTATGTAGGAACTGCCCAGAGGAGGAACTTACCCCGAAACGCATCTTTTCTTGCACGGCCATCATAAGAAGCTTACAGGCCAGTAATGAATCTCCCTTTCGGTAGAGACCTCTACAACGACAAGATAGAGAACATTGCCAAGGCCATGATTCTGGCACATGGAGTAATTTGACTTGGCTTCAAATGGACATGACACCAACAAACCAAGTAGTTTCAATACGTCCTTTTTTATAATTATTACCTGAATTATCAAATTTTGATTCATAAGTTTTATTATATACCTTTATGAAAACTGTATCGTTCACATGTTTAAAAACTCCCTGGTTTTTTTCTTTATTCGTTTAATTAGTAAATAATTAGTAATTTTCAATTTCATTACATCAAGTCAGTTATTCCTTTTATTGATTATTCTCCAGTAAGCCGAATTGGTATTTATAAACAAGGATTCACGCAATGCAAACAGAATTATGCGTAGTCGGAACAACTGACCCTGAGTTTCAGCGTTGTGTGGAATAAAAGAATTGGCAAATTAATGCGCCTATTTAATTCCAAAAATTCAGAAAGCCACTCACCAGCTGACTACCTCCTCGCCCCCATTGTGCAAACTGCAGCATGGCATTGGAATCATCATGAAGGAGAGGCACAACATGCCTGAAATAAAAATAAAAATAAATAAATGTTGTAAATGTACAAAAACACATTAATTTAATGAAAGAACAGTTCATTTCTCACATAAATATAATTAAAAAAATGCAATAAATTTACTGTAATCAAAGAAAAAACAAGAAACAATACTGAAAGTCAATAAAATTTTAAAGTCCAATTATTTAATTATTTGAATTATAAGTTAAGTCGAAATATACATAATCCATTATTAAAAATCAAACAAAGAATTAAACAAGCAATATAACAAAAAATTTATGTCAATTCCTACTTAGTTCAACAAAATAAAAAAATATTATTTTAGTTATTTTTTATTAAATAAGTGCAATAAATTTAAATATTTTATCAAAAAATTATTGATTTTTGGAAGAATTGAACACGCATTCTTTACCTTCACGCAGGAGATACCAAAATCCTCACTTTTTAACGAATGAGTTACTGCCTGCTGATTTCAATTTTCATTACAAATTGCTAATGCTCTATTTAAAATATTGAAATTTTATTAAATTTAATTAATGAATTGATATTTGAAAAAACTGTATTAACATCAAATGTCATCCACCAAAAGTTTAAAAGAACGTATTTGAACTTGAGTGGGTATATAAAAGGTATTTTATTAACGAATGAAAAGTTGAACAAGATATATAAATATTTATAGGGAGGGTGTGAACTAATAGTAGGGATAGAAAAAAAGAAAACAAGATTCAATTCTGAAAATTAACAAATTTTTTAAAGTTCAATGACGTAATAATTTGGTAAAAACATAAAGTAATCACTTTTCTGAATCGAACAAAAAATAAGAAGAAGAAAAAAAAAGGAACAAAGGATCGATTTTAAAAATTATTAAAATTTCAAATTCAACGTAGAAACAAACAATAACCATTTTATTGAAATCAAATAAAAAATTGCAAAAAAAATCAAGGATTAATTTTGAAAATTAATAAAATGTTTAGATTTATTAATAGAAAAAAACAATGGATTCTGAAAATTATTAAAAGAAACATAAAAATTAATTTAAGGAAAAAACAATAATCTCTAATAATGAGTTAAAAATATCACTTCAATGAAAAAAAATTGTAATCAATTATCTGAAATGGAATAAAAAGTTTCAAAAAAGAAGCAAAAAATATAAAATCTGAAAGTTAATAAAAATTTCAATGTTAATAATTTAATAAACTAAAAACATAAATTTAGTAAAAAAAACAATAATCAATTTTCTGAAATCACATTAAAAATTTTAAAAAGAAAACTAAAACTTAATTAAAATTTTAGATTGAATAATAGAATATAACAATGGATGCCGGAAATTAATAAAAAGAACAGAAACTCATAAGGATAAAACATTAATTATTCTTAAAATTTATATAAACTTATTCTGTGAAAAATAACTCTGAAAATTAGTGAAAAATTATAAATTATGATAAAAATGTGAAAACATATAAACTTAACAAGAGAAAATAACAATTTATTCTCAAATATGAATAATTTTTTTTAAAATTCTGCAGAGGAAAATTATAATAGATTCTAGAAACAAATAAAAACATAAATGTATGAAAAAAAAGCGATAATAAATTCTAAAATTAATTTTTAAAAATAAATTTTGGGGAAAGAAACAATACATTGTTTATAATATTAGAAATCATAAAGTTCGCATAGCTTTAACCAGTAAAGGCATACATTTGCGTTTTCTATATAGTTTATAAAAAGACTAAATTTAGGAGAACGAAACAATACCTAATTATGAAAATGAATTGAAAAACCAAATTTAGTTAGAAATGAGCAACAATTTTTTTTGAATTATTAAGAACATAAATTTAGCAAAGAGAAGTAATATTTTAACATTTTCAAAAATACTCAATGTGATATTGGTTGTACAGTTAAATTATAAAACAGATAATTATAAACATATTTTTGAAAGGTAAAAAAATTATTCCATTTGAAATTGAAAGGGAAAGAAAAGCAAATATCTTTCTTTATTTCCTAGTTTTGTAAGGAGGATAATACAAATATTTTTCTTTCATTTCATATTTTCAAAAGTGAAAAAAAGTCAAAAGTCAAAAAAAAATTTTTTTTCTTTCATTTCATTGTTTTAAAAGGTCAAGAAAAACAAATATTTCTCCTTCAAATCATACTTTTGAAAGGTCAGGAGAAATAAATATTTCTCTTTCAAATCATATTTTTGAGAGGTCAAGAAAAACTAATATTTCTCCTTCAAATCATACTTTCGAAAGGTCAGGAAAAACAAATATTTCTCTTTCAAATCATATTTTTGAAAGGCCGAGAAAATCATATGTTTCTCTGTTTCATTTCACTATCACTTTGTGTTAAATCAATCGAAATAGATCGCAAGATAAGAAAAGTGCGGTTAAATTCCAAGATTTTATTTCATGGAGTTAAAACAAGTGAACAGAATAGATTCTCAATAAAAAGATAACAATTTCAAATTTTTATTTTTCAACCATCTGTATTACTCAAACATTTTTAACATGTGAAAAAATGTAGAAAAACAGTATGACTCTTTATAAAGATTTTTTCCATTTCATTTTATAAATTATCTCTATGGATTTTAATTTTTCTTCTTTGCCGCCACTATAAATTTGCAATAAGGAAATCCAATTTAAATCTTTAAATAAAATTATTATATTCCTTTTAATATAAATCATATTAGCGTAAGTTTTGGGATATATGTCGATAATTTCTTGAAAAATCTATAATAAAATTTGGCTTTTAATAAATTCCCAAAATTTATTATAAACCACATAGAAAATTCATGTTTAAGTTCCCATGGAAATGTCGTTAGCTGTAAATATTTAAATTTGAAATTTTGATTGGTCTTAGATTTCTCTTAAGCTTTCGCGCTAAATCATTAATGATTTGGTAAACGGAAGCACAGCTAATTCGAACTTAAATTAAATACCAATTCTGCATAGTGCTTTCCATCTATTTAATGAACAGTTTAGTTTATTTAGAAAGATTAGTTTATTTAGTCGGAAGTGTTTGTGAAATTAACACATTTCGCAAATGTAATTCTATAGATTTGTGGTCTGCATATGTATATAAGGCTGCAAATATTTACCGTTTTCTTACATATTCAGGCTTATATTCCATTTCGAATTCTATGATAAATCATTTTAATACTACTTAGTCAGATATAATTTGTGTACCGTTGAAAATTATTGAATCTGTTATTTTATAAATCAGTGCTCTTCAATTTCGTAACGAGAAACCACTTATTATCTGAATTTCCCAGATTATGATTTATGTGTATGAAGAAATCATAAAATATCACAAGAGGAATATTAGTAATTTTATGTTTCATTTCAAACAGATGAAATTTGTATCCTTAAATTAAGGATTATATTATTTGAAGTATATTAATGATAATATAGTTATTAACTGAATTTCTCAGATTATGATTCATCTGTTTGAAGCGATCATAAAAATGTATATAAAGAGAGGAATGTTAGTAATTTTATGATTCATTCAAATAGCTGAAATTTTCATCCTAAAATTCCTCATAGTACAAGTTGAAATAAATCAATGATAATACAATTTGAAATAAATTAATGATAATATAGTTATTAACAGAATTTCTCAGATTATGACTCATCTGTATGAAGAGATCATAAAAATATTTATAAAGAGAGGAGTATTAGTGATTTTATGATTCATTTCAAGTAGCTGAAATTTTGATCCTTAAATTAAGGATAATATAATTTGAAAAAAAATTAATGATGATATAGTTATAAACTGAAGTTCCCAGATTATGATTCATGTGTTTGAAAAAAAATCTTAAAAAATCACGAGAGGAATATAAGTAGTTTTATGATTCATTTCAAACAGTTGAAATTTTCATTCTTAAATTCATGATGATACAATTTGAAATAATTAATGATAATGTAGTTATTAACCGAATTTCCCTGATTATGATTCCTGTGTATGAAGATATCATAAAAAATGTTACAGGTAGGCACATTCACACACCTCACAGAGAGTACGCAAATGAACAACCATGTCCTAATCGGGATTTGAATCCGGGACGCCTAGATCACGAGGATGACGCGCTTAGTCTGTATCAGGACACCGTCATCATTGCTCATTGTTTAATAATCAATTCAAACAATGAGCTTTGTCATTTCTTGTAATTACAATGCTGACATTTCACTATATTCAAATTACTTCTGAGTTATTTTTAAATAATCCATTAAATGTTATCAGAATTAGAATTTTCATTAAAATTCTATGTTCTTACAGATGTTACATCACATAATAATATGAAAATTTAATCGTCTGGGAAGAAAATGAAATGGGAGGAGATCTAACTCTAAGATTCTTAATGGTAATAACGACTTTAGTTTATAAATGACTATTCCTTGGGGTAGTAAGAAAAAGAACTTTTGAGCTTAATGATCTTGATAGTATGAGGCGGAGAAAACGATATTACAATCTAACTTTTCAGAACTTTTTTTAAAATGATCGTTGAAAATATCCTTTTTGTTTTGATGGATGAAGACTGATTTTGTAGAGAAGAGACTAGCTGTTACAGGATTTAATGTGTGCCGAAACTTTAAGCGAGCATATTGTAAAGCAAATGACAAGTCGTACCATTTGATGGGACCACCGCTTCTTGAGTTATGTTATAATGAAATTCTGTCACAGAAATTTGAAATTGGATTTTATTTTACCTTGTTGTCTATCATGGTTTTGCTAACATGTTATTTGGCATGTCCAACTGCTTCCAATATTTAGAGTTTTTACGTTAAAGACATAAATTCAAAATGTAGCGGTTATATAACCCTATTGCCTTTTCTTTTGATACAACAGATGTCTCTATCTTATGAATATCATGATATATTTTCCATGGTTTTTATTGAGGGGGGGGAGTTCCTTATTAGATTGTATTCTAAATAAAGAAATCAAGTCAGAATATTTGTAACAATAAATGATATTATCCTAAATATAGAAATATTATTTAAAAATGATAAAGTTTGGCTAATATTCCGTTAAATACAATTGTTATTTTCTATTGCTAAAAGCTATAGAAGAAGGAAACTGAAAGTTAGCTGATAGATTATCCGGACATTTATGTTTTCAACAATGCAATTATATCATAGAATATCTGTTGTAGTTGTTGTTACTTATGACATTTGCCAGGGATAAGCCCCCTCCTGATGCAGTAGCAGATTTAAGCCGAAAGGAGCGTCTCTTGTTTTTGAATTAACACCAACCAGAGCCAAGAGTACAACTTAGCGACACACTCACCATATTCGCTTGCACAGCCCCTTTTTACAGGTGGGAACAGTCACACATCTCTCAGCACACAGAAGGACAACCATGCCTGAACCGGGACTCGCAGAAAGCCAGGAAGACGCGTTACCTCTGTGGCAGAAAGCCATGGAATATAAATTTAAATATTATGATGGTTCATGCACACAAAGAAGAGATCTAGTGTAAGTCACTTTCCAACTTTCCACGAAGGCACACGGATTAACCATAAAACTGAATGACCGGACCGCCGCTGCAGCAACACTGGTGGGAACTGCGGTTGAATCCTAATAGCAATCACCGGCCTTGGTAAAACCCACCCCGGAGGAAGTACGTCCCGTTATCGATGGGAGGAATGCAACCCTCACCTATCAGTGTACCCTCCAAGGGTGGCAAGATCCATAATTAAACATAAAACTGAATGAACGGACCGCAGCAACAGCAACACTGGCGGGAAATGTGGTTGAGTACTAATGGCCATCACCAACCAAGGTAAAACCCTCCCCGTAGGAAGTACGTCCCGTCATCGATGGGAGGAGTGCAACCCCCACCTATTAGTGTACCCTCCAAGGATGGAGAGATTCCACCACCATACCGGAAGCATATCCTCCTCAATTACGAGGTGCCCCTTGGGGGATAGAGAACTAACGTAAGACTTCAAAAAATACGGCTTTAATGTCTATTGCAAATTATTGCTTGTAGCGGTTACACTAACTCTACTACCTTCTCTTTTAATGCAACAGATGGCGTTACCTTATTGACATCAAGGTATATTTCCTATTATCCTTCATGGGAGTCATTATAAATTGTATTCTAAGTCAGTGTAGTGTATTTTCGTATTTGTATTTGTTTAGTTTTGTGAAATGTGGAGCTTAGAAAATAATTAAATAACTATTTTTGACACTCATCTGCCCTAAGCTGAAGTTATAAAGAGTTTCGTCATTCTACAAAGTTACAATTCTACTCTTAATTTATCAGCAGAATAAAAGTTCATTCCTAATATTTTACATTTAAAAAGACATATCTCTCTTTCGGAGTACAATCTGTATATAAACCAGAAAGTTACGAAAGCTAACACAAGCGAACAAAATCCCAAAAGTCAAAGAAAAAAAATAAATCTGGGATTTTAACTTCCAGCTGACTGTTTTCTGAAAAGTGCATATCTGAAATTCAAGAGAGTTTCACAAAATCCTACAGCTTTGGGACAAGCGAAGGAGAGTTTAGCATCTACTTTCGATCCACAAGGACTTATCATTCTTAAATGGTGGATCCAGAAACTCTGATCTTCTCAAATTCTTACGATCTGAAAAAGAACTCTCGCGTTCCTACTGTTCTTCCACTCAACTCTAAATTCTCGAAGCTATTTGTCACATAAAGGTACATTTACGGAATCATGATAGAGGGATTTATAAAGGATTATTCCTTTCCTTTATTATCTGTATTTATATCTTTAACTATTCACTCTTTCTTGCTAATTTTATTAATATCAGAAAATGAGCATTGTTTTATGTAGATAATATTTGAAGCTCGATTTATTATCTAACACTCGATCTTTTATCTACATAACTTCAAATTATCATATTTTATGTACGCATTGTATCTAAAATTTAAACTAAGTTCTTAGTTTTATAGTCAAACATATTTATAGAAAATTCCTGCCTTAAATTGTAATGAAGCATAATATAGCTTGAATTCCGAATTTTAAAACCAAATCGGATTATCCGAGTACGCTCCTATTTTCCTGCTTACGATATAAGACAGTGTGTGTTAGGAGGTTCCCCTTTTCAAAAACTGGCTAATTTCATTCCAAATTTCAAAAGAGTTTTAGCCATTCATTACCTAAAAGAGTTCAGACACTATTAAATAAATTTCATTTCCGTTATTAAAAAAAATTCTTATAAATTCCTTCACAAAATTGACGGAGAACTTCCGAACAATTCAATATTATAAAAAAAATCAATGGCATATTTTAGGTTAATTAAAAATTTAAATACGATAACTTTATATATATATATATATATATATATATATATATATATATATAAAGAGAGAGAGAGAGAGAGAGAGAGAGAGAGAGAGAGAGAGAGACAGCTTCCATCTTTCAACGTATCAGATTGCCAGGTAATGTACAACGTTAGATCACTAGCTATACAACGTGTAGATTACTTCCCAAAAATTTTCTGGTATGTGAAGAACACTCAACTAAAACCTATTTCAACAATGGTAATAAAGGATTTCTAGTAATACATTCTCTAAGCAAAGAACTCACTCAGAATTAGAATTAGAATGGGCATTTCTTTCTGAGGTAAAAAGAACTAATCTTGAATAATAAATAACTAATCACCTCTTGAGAATAGGCTTAGGAATATATTTCTCATACACTTCACAACTCAAAATTAAATTCCATATACAGTACTTTTTACCAAATTTACATAAAAGACAGGAACATATTTTATATTAATAAAGTAATTTTATACAATAAATGATTAAATAAGACATTTATGTGAATGCCTGCTGTTTAGTTCACATTTATTTCAGTTCTATTTTCTAACTAGACGTGTCCTTTTTCTAATAAATTAAAAATATTTTAAATGGTAGTATTTTTAACACTTTCTCTATGGTAAGTGAGGAGGAACGCTTTATTATTATTATTATTATTATTATTATAAATTTCAGAAATAAAAATGGTTTCAAAATTTTCTCCAATTTTTTCTACGAGGTATCATGCCTAAATGTTTTCATCTCTTAGTTTTTAAATAAATGCAGTGAAACAATTTAATATACAGTCAAAACTGATAGAATGGTGAATATTGACGATAGTAAAGATACTTTTATAAATAAAAACCAACAGCAAAACTTCTCGTATACTTAAATAATTTTACTTATGTTAAGTATTTTCTTCTACACAAATTGAATAAACCGTGCTTTTTGATGAATTTTATAAAATATTGTATATGCATATTGAGCCTTTTTTTCCTTATTTATTTTAACATTCGTTTCTCTTAATGTTTATTTTTCATACGAATCTGCAAGTTTGGTCACAGAATTCGCTCATTCTATACCAATTTCATTTAGATAGCTCGTCGAAGCTGTTGATTATCGCATATGCATATGATTACGAAATAAATCCGAAAATCTGTCCTGGGTTATGCAAAAAAATGCAACAGATTCAATAACAAATATAGAAAACTTATTCTGGAAAGACATAAATGAGCTATGACAAAAGCGTACATAAGAATAACACAGCGGTACAAGTCGCAACTAAACAAACGCACCAGCACTAAGCACTAGGGGGGAACTCGCTTAACTACTCTCCTTTGAATCAACAGCTCCACTTCTGACTCTCTCTGATTTATATCTCGGAATTTTATATATACTGTGACAGGGCATCGAATATTTCAGACAATATCTCATCTTCTCTGCTCATAGAGTAATCACCAAAATCGAAATAATCCCTCTTATGCCGACGAATGGAAGCCAAATTTATCATTATGGCATTCCCATAGTTAATATTTAGCATATGTTATAACTACGGAAAACTATTTTTTTTAAAAGTAGACATACTGCGTGAAGAAGTAGTATTTTCAATTTGGAGCAAAATTTATTATAGTCGGATATATTGAAAATCAATTCTTTTTCGATCTTCCATCTAAACTTGTCTCATACCTACAAATCGGTAATAGAGCCAATTGCAAATTTCATCCATTTTTATTGTTGTTGTTTCTTAATTACTGTGCTGATATGTACATCGAGGAACATCAGACAGATGGACTTTCTGTACACGGATTTCATTTTATCTATAATAAAAATATACGATTTTAACGAAAAGACTTACTGAGTTTCAAAGCTATCGTGTTCGTTGACAAATAATAATTTAGTTTTTATCAATTTCAATAAAATTGTATCATTAACTTAAAGCTGAATGTTTAGACGATTGATGACTCCATAGTTCTCTTTCATAAAAATAAAAGAAAAATATTCATTTCTACATATGCAAAATAAACCACAAAGGACAAGGATTCTAAACCAGAAGTTCTAATAAGAATACGTATTAGCGCTCCGTATTTTATTTTTTTGAAAAATCTTAATAATGCAAAATGACACATGTACCCAAAATAGTCTTTTGATCCTTCTGCGGAAAGGCACATCAAAGCACAATAATAAATGACTTTCGGAAAGCCAAATTTTCTTTTTCCGAGGAGAAAATCATTTGCATAATATACATCTTCTCCCTAAAGCAATCTTATCACCTTTTCCAACTCGTGTGTCATTTGTGGGATGTTCAAATCAACTCCTATACCTGAGAAGTAACAGGATAGATGTTTCTTGTTTCGAGAGTCGAAAGAAGTTTTTTTTGAAAGGTGATGGAAATTGCAATTTTACAGAAGGCCTTCAAACTCGGAAATATTTATGTACTTTATTTAAGCATGGTATTTTTATAAACTGAACGATGAGAACATTATTTAGAAACTGTTTTTTTGAAAATAGTTTCTCTCTTTCACATTTTCCTGCATTAAACAATAAAGCATCTTTCATTTCCAGTTCTTCTTGAAGGGCCGAATAATTAATGGAAAAAGTAAAATCATTGTCTGGGGCTCCAAAGCATTACGGTACAAAACTAACTAAGGTTAAGTTTCTGTAAAATGTTAGGAAATAGTTATATTTTTGAATATTTACATAAGAAAGATTGAAAAAAACTTCAATAAAACCAAATTTCATCAATTAAACAGCAAAAGCTTTTTAAAAATTTTCAAAATGTTTTTTTCGAACTTTTCTTCAGTTATAGAGCTAATTCTTATAATTTAAAGATTTATAAAATGATTTTCTTAAAATTCTGCAGACAGCTTACGAAATATACTATCTAGTCCTTTTGAAATAAAAAATAAGCTACATTTCTATCCGTTTTTTAAATATTAGAGTTCTACAATAATAATAATTTTCAATTTTTTAACGATTTGGAGCACTAAAATAGATACAAAATTATTACTTAGATTACTTATTCATTAAATCAGGAATAGCAGTATATATTGAGAATTTATAATACCAAATTTATTAAATCAGGAATAGCAGAATATATTGTCAAATTATAATACCAAATTCATTAAATCAGGAATAGCAGAATATATTGAGAAAATACGACACCAAATTCATTAAATCAGGAATAACAGAATATATTGAGAAATTACGAAACGAAATTCATTAAATCAGGAATAGCAGAATATATTGAGAAATTACGA
>JAOUZG010033935.1:0-24981 GCA_026289955.1 Argiope argentata | reverse complement strand
ATAAATATGGCATCTCTAGCAAATTTTATCGACGATTAATTTCTCATGTGTGGTTAATATATTAGATAATAGTAATAAAGCAAGCTTAGTGATTACAAATTTTAAGAAATGCATATCTTTTATTACAGATTTAGTCTTCTAAGATAAAGAGAAGTTATTTTATTGCAGCAGAAAAATAACACTAAATTAGTTAGTTAAATATCAGAATTAATTTTAAAACATTCCGTAATTTCTCATTTTAAATTCTAAACTATTAATAGATAATTATTGTATCAATAAAATACGAAACAGAATCTAAAGATGAATTTCTAAAAATGAAAGGATTTATCAAGCCCTAGTGAATTCAGTAACACGATCAGATAGGGATTCAAAAAGAAAAGATATTCACTTATAAATCCTCGTTTCTCATTTATACTAATTGGGTGATGAATCCTGAATTATTTTTCAACAATTCAAAGTATTATACAAACGTAAAATTAAAAAAAAATCCCCCCCTTCAATTTCAACAATCATTGAAGATATGATATTAATTTCTCATCACGAAATTACGTTTGCATTTAGATTATTAATGTATCCCTCATAAAATTAATGTAAATCTTAAATTCTTATTGAAAAAAACTAGTTAATTTGATTATTGAAATCTTCATAAAGAATTAATTATATAGATATTTTATAAAATGAAAATTTCACTCACAGGTTTATATAAAATTTATAGATAAGAGTAACACAGCTTATATTAAACTGAAAATGCAATTCCCTTAGCTGAATTATTTCGGTATTATATATAATAAACAAAGATTTGCGTTTTATTGGGAAATGGACTCATTGTAAATTTTATAAATCCTTCCTTTCAATGAATCAGTGAAACAATATTTTCTCCTGTGTAACAACTTTATAGAACAAAACTATTAATATTAATGCATAGAAAATTACGTTAGATCTTTTAAATTGCGGCATACTCTTTGGGTATTTTTTATTTTCACTAATGTCCCCTTTCCCCCCTATCTTTTACCTGCAAGATTACTATTATCAAAAAGATCAATTAACATAACATACTTCCAGAAAAAAATTATTAGATTCTGCGTTTTCTTTAGAACAGGTTTTTTTTAACATCATTCTTGAATAGATAATGGAATTCGTTGGCATTTAAAGTCCTGATTACAAATATTCCATTTTTTTCCATTTGTCATCTTTACATTCTTTGCCAAAGAATGTCTTTTTTCGATTATTTTCTGGGATTAAAAAAATCTTTTTTTTTAGTTTGGTAGCTCTCTGAAATGATAAATTGCTCTCTCAGTAAACATTTCATTTGGAAAGAAAACAGAAGGTAGCAAATTGATTTTTGTGAAAGGGAAGATTTGAATTTTAAAATACTGACAATTACTTTTTATAAAGTATGAAAAAATACTTTTAAGGTTTTCTTTTATATATAGATATATTTTTAGATGAGGCCTTTTAGTTGAAAGGAATAAAGGAATGAAAGTTGATGGAAATGCAATTTTTTAAAATAAAATACATTAAATTTTTTACTAAAAGATTATTTTTATTAAAGCTCCCCCTTTTTCCACACTGTTAACAAAATTTGATCGAGGGTGAATTTTTAATGAGTTTGAGTCAATATCTATTTCACAAATTAATTAATATAAAAAGAAATTGTTTTACAAGAGTTAATCAGATAAAAATAAAAATAAATTGTATGTATAGAGTGAAATGTAAAAGTAATCGCGCAAAGAATGTGTGAAAGGAATATACAATTTGTATGTAAAAGCATGTTGCTTCCATTGAGAAAATATTATCATTTGCAATACCTTCAGTTTTAGAAAACCATGTATTATTATTTGTGGAACAGTTATCTTACTAAATTCTTCCTTAAGATTACATGGGTGCCGATTTCCATACTGTGTTCAGAATGAATGAATTTTCAAAAGATTTTTTATCATAAAGAAAGAATATTTACAAAAAAGTTTTTTAAATCTGATTTTATTAAAACATTAAAAAGTGTAATTAATTTCAAAATTTTAAGTATATTTATTTTATAGTTCTTGATTTGAAATTCTTAGAAAAATTTCTTAAATTCTCTATCAAATAACGCCACTGTAATAGAAACGTAATTTAATTAATCAATTAATTAAATATATCTTGAAACTATATAAATGATGTATTGTCATTATAAATATTCAAATTACAAAAACTTCAAACATCATTTAAAGAAATTAGTATAGCTGATTTCAAAATTCTATTTATAAACTGGATACTATACAGTTTAATAAAAATTAATGGAAACCTTATTTCTTTAAATAAAATGCACGAGAAAAACTAATTAGTAGTTTTGCAATATAATTACAAGAATAATCAATAATTTATTAATTTAAATAACGAAATTAATGTAATGCCTCAAAAAATTTATTTGTCTAAAATATAAGAGAATGGTTGTAAAAAATTCCGTCTAATTAGAGTTTAGAGCTCAGTGTGATAGTATCAGGTAACATGAGGATCAAATGATTAAAAAAAACCTTTGAAAAGTTTTAATGAGGTATTTTTCACTGTTCGTTTAACTTGAATTAAGAAAAAGTGCAAGAAAACTTTTAAAACGATTTTTTTCAGTTCATTTCAAATCTGATGAAATATTTTTTTGAAGTATACGTTAAAGAAATATAATTCTAATTTTTTAAAGGAACCTTAACTGAATTTGAAAAGAAATACTAAAATGCTCCATGCTTATACCAAAGTATTTCAAATTAGTTGCCGGTTTTTTGAGTGTAAAATATAATATTTTGCATAAAATATGCTAATATCAGTGTGCTAAAAAAATCTTGACATGTTCCTTTTAAAAATGTTGTTTGTTAATGCCGAAAGTTGGAGACTTTAAATTAGTGATTTTTTTTACGAATATAAGGTTAGCAACGTTGAAAAGCTTTATAAAGGCAATAAAAGCATATTTTTGTTACTGTTTTTTTATTTATTTTTAGTTCCTATTTTAAATAACTTCATTAAAAATATAAAGTAAATCCTAGATCCAGAATTAAAATAGTATATCTAATGAAGAAATTTTTTTGACGAGGTTGCAATTTTTCTCTTAGCATGATAAAAACTAATTGCCTTTGACCTTTCATTTTAAGAAACGATTTTAATTACAAAAAAAAATGCATTCAATAATAATTATAAAGTGATAAAAAAGTTTTGAAACTTTACATTTTTAGATAATTATCACTACCTCATTGAATTATCTAACTGTAAATTAAAGCTGTAGTTAATAAACAAGTCACTTTCCAATAAGTAATGTAAAAGTTCAAAAAATAAGTTCACTTGTCAATATTAAAGTTTAAAAAATGAGTCAAGAACTATCAATCAAAAATGAATGTATGAATTTAGTTTCTAATAGCAGAAGCATTTTAAAGGTGAAGTCGTATATCTTTTATGTCTCAGGCATTATTCTAATTATAAATGATGTTTAAAAAAACTATTTAAACATATACATGTATTAAAAATTACATCTAAAATAAACTACATATTATAGATTTTTTCTAAACATTGATAACTATATCTAATCATGAATATTTTCTCTAATGAAAATATCATAAATATAAACCTCTCCCCTTTTTTTTCTTCCTTTTATGAATTTGAGATAAACTTTTTCTTGTGTTGCATCTATTATATTAGAGGAAAATTCACCGGTATATATTAGATGCACACTCTAATTCATTCAATCCACTCTTTCAAAGGACAGAAGAAGATGATGCATTTCTATTGAGCAAAAAAATACCAAAGAAATTTTGTGGTATTCTACATTATTTGGTGATTAATCACCTTCATACGGATAACGGGAAAGTAACCATTTCCTTTATATTTCACCTAATAAACAAAACAAGAGTGATTCAATTTGCTTAAGTAGCTGCAAAGCCTGTAAGAGGATTTTGAAAAGTACCATAAGTAATAACAAAATTTATACATCAGATTCTAATTTGTGTGTCAAATGTTATCTACCTTTCAAATTGCGTTTTTATTCATTATTCTATTGGATTTCGTTGTATTAGAGCAGCTTGCATAGACTTCTATTCGTTCAAATGTCCATAGTAAACTAGAAATCAAGTTGTCCATTTAAGAAGCTCATTCTTCCAGTTCAAAATGTTTTTGAGCTATATCTTCGAAGACAGACAGGGAGATATAATGTCAAAAAATGTTTTTTTTTTTTTTCAAAATTTAGTAAGGTCTAAAAAGTATATATCTAAGAAAAATAAAATGAATAAAATCTGATTTAAGTAAACGTAGTTTTTTAAATAGCGGTTTTCCCTGAAATTATGGACATTCAAAATAAATAAACCATACCATGATTATAGCACACATTCTGGAAATAATTTAAAAACTATTTCAACATAAATATTTCAGCTTGCAAAAAAATTTCCCGCAAAAATCCTATATGAAATCAGCTTCTCATTTTTTTGTAATATTAATATATCTTTTCTGGATTGAAATGTTGAAAAGTTTCTCATTATTTATTCATTTTAGCAAAACTTTTATCTACTCTTTCCAGTCAATTTCATGAAGTTTCGTCTTCAAAGCCATTTTTAAAAGATAGACATAGCTTCTTTTTTTTTAACATTTGAAGAATCATTTCAATCAATCAAACTGCTCTTCACGGAGTGTTGCTCTTTCTTGGTCATTAGCATTCTAATTCTAACATTAGATTTCTTTTAGCTTAATCTCTTAGTTTCCTCACCATTAATCTTTGGAAACTTAACAGTTTATACCAATTCGAGATCAAAAGAAACTTTCCTAACAACATTTTAGGACGTGCCAGAAATGATAAACTGCATTTAATTATACTAAAAAAAAACTAAGTAACTTGATATTTAAATAAGATGTTTGAAACGAACTTTTTTTTAAAAAAATTCTGCTAAGCCTTAAATCTTCCAATAATTGTTACATGCAGTATATTTTCTACAATTATTCACTTGTTGTTTGTCAGGTTTATTCTGACCTGTAACAAATAGATGCTTGATGCCTTCTTTCGAATTGAATTTAAAATTTGAGGAATCAGAAAGTTTTGATAAATAATGTTTGGAAGATGTATTTAAACATTTCATTCTATATTTTCATAACGTCAAAGAAATCGTGATAATCAAAAACCGTCAAGTGGAAAGAGAAAAAGAAAAACTTGTAAGGAGTGGCGTATTAGATGAAAAAATCCCATTCTTTAGATTCATCAACTGTAATGTATAAAGGGTGTTCCTAAATTCATGAATCAGATTTCAAAGATAGATAAAATACGTATCCCTAATTATCCTACTGAATATCTTACTCAGTAGGATATGATTTCTCGTTATGCCACTGAGGAAATGTTCAGAGTTCAACATAAAGGCCTCTCTGCAGTTGCAGCTCAAAAATCTGTATTTACGATACATTTTGGATTTTTCAAAGACCATAACAGGCTAAACCAGGAAAATATTCTCTAACAGTAAAGAATCGTTTTGTAACAGTAAAGAATAATGCCCTTCAAACTCAATTAAATTGTTTTGCAGACGGTCTAACAATGCAAACTAAATAAAGATTAAGATGAAATCTGCTGAGCGTATTTCATTGTATCATGTCAGAATATCATTTCTTGAACAGCCTAGCACCACGTGCTTGTACAAGTTAAATTATATATTTATTCCTTTTAACTGTTTCATTGAATGAGTTACTTTAGTACTGCAAACAATCCCAAAAACTTCGTCTTGTATTTTTTGATTAAAAAATTATCACATTTCCTACTTATTTCTTTTTCATATAATCACGTGCTCAAAATGACATTTTTCTAGGTTTTATTTGCCGTAGAAACTAACTTATTTTTCTAATCAGAGCTTTTAGAAATTGCAACACATTATTAAAAATTATTTTTTTTGAGATGCTCGTGCAGATAATAAATTTGTTTTTTTCGCCTATAAATTTTGGTTGACGCCAAAACGTTTATCCTAAAAACATCATGTTTTGACATGATAATAAATCTAAATGTTCAATTTTTTTCTTGAAATCTTATTTTTATTTAAGACATGTCACTGAATTCTATATCTTCTGCTCTAAAATTATCATGCAAATAAGGAACTTTTTATCCATTTATTCAGTATTTCTTGTTTTTACCAAACACACTTTTCAGCTGTGAGCCTGAGTAATACTATAATAAAGCTGCTTTTTATACGTATTTTACCTATATTTAATTTTTTACTCTTGATTTCAAGATTATTCATTAAATCTTTAATAATTATGATGAAAGATTTACACCTATTATAACAGAATGAGACAATTAGAAAAATCGAATTTATCAAAAGTCTAATTTCGAAATTGACATTTAATTCGATGTAATTTATTTTTTAAATTCTTGTCTGATAAAATTTAGCAAAAATTTAGTCTTTTATCTCGATAATTTTTAGAAATATTGTGTCTCAAAACTAAATGTTGCATTTAAAAATTTTTATAGACATTTTTTTTTAATTTTAATTTTTGTTTCTTTAATATTGGCAATTTAATAGCTGTACGATTTTTTTTCAGAAATTCAAGAAATTTTTAAATTTTATTTTCCGTGATCTCTAACTGTACTTTCCATTGTTGCAATAATATTTAAATCTTTCAATTCGTTTCATTATTTAATTACTCTCCAAAGGCCGAATTTTTTGTTTTAACTCCACAAAAATTGTGTGAATGAAAAATCACAATATATAAGTCTATATATCCGAATGAAAACAATTTTTTTTTGTTTAAACAATCTTATTGCGTCATAATTATTATGTGACTTTCAAGTCACACCGGCCTATAAAAGTGGCACTTTTGTATAAAGTAGCTCATATGTGAAAGTCCATAAAGCAATTTGTAATTGGTGTAAGGCTTAAATGTAATTGCATCCACAAACATAGTTTGGTCATCACCTACAAAAGCACAAATAATTTCAATTGGATCAAACGGTTTCCCGCAGTCATACTGCCAACATTTTGCACAGCAATTAATTTGCTATTTCGGGTTGATAAGCCTAACAATGTTCATGAATACGAGTATTGGTTGTATTTGAAACGTCATAGAGTTAAGATTAATGAGCCATCTCATGGAAAAAGCTATAATTATTTTGTAAAATGTCGATAAATTAAGATGTGACCAGAAAGATATACGGGGCCATAGAGGGTTAAAAACTTGCAATAAAGATTCTGTCCATAGTCATAACAGTTCAGATAAGAAAATAAGAAAATAAAGTTAAAGTATTGCTAAAGGCAGCATAAATTCATTTAAATATTCAGAAGAGAGCCACCCTGAGGTTAAAGATACAATAACACCATTTGAAGATTTTAGGAAGTTTTGTGTATCTTATATATAAGCAAATGTATTGCTATTGAAATAAAATTATATTAACGTCAATCTTATTTCGCTATAATAATCATAATATAATAATAATATAATCGTATTTCTATTTCAGAAAATAGAGCTTCAAATATATATTATCAAACAAACTTAACGAAACCGATATTCCTTTCAAATTAGCAGGCTTATTAAAAGAGGCTATTACTAAACAGTTCAAGTTTCTAATATTTTCTCTTTATTATTTTTTCATTTTTGCAGTATTTTGTATATTAAAAAAAGATTTCATTTTACATAAATTATTCGTTTATAAGTTAAAATGCCTTTATTGAAATTTTGAGCTTAAAAGAAAATTTCTGATGAAGGATTAATTATGAACTTTATTTCGAAAAGTAAAATTATTCCATTCGCCTGTTCATGATAAAAACCCTACATATTACCAGTGTGTTTTTGCGTTTTCATAGTGCATTAACCATTTTTACTATCTGGTTCCAAAATATATGCAAAGAGATTATTGTAAGATGTGGGGTTTATTTTATGTAAGCGGAAGAGGTAGTGATCACATCCAGTTTTAGTCCCAAAATTTTATTAACTTGTAAATACAGGACACAGCACGCACAAAAAACAAAGATACCAAATACTCACGATACTATCCCATAATCTTTTGATTTTGTCAATCTTCGCCTCAGACTGACTTTTATCTCACTCCGTCCATTCCCGACTCCGACTCTCACTCACCTCCTCCTCTGTTCGTCAGTCCCAGAATAACTTGTTTCCCCCCCCCTCTCGTATTCTCCTCTTTTCCTCCTTCCTTCTGCAATCCATCTCTCATCGACTCTCTGGTTTATCTCTCTCCTCGCTCAACCCTTTCCCCTCCGCATTCTTGCGTATCTCCGCAAGAAGGGTTGCTAAGTGATTTTAGCAGTGTTGCTAAAGTTAGAGACCTTGCAATTATAACCATAAAAAAATATGAGCTCGAGATTTTTCAGAAACTTCTGTTTTAGATTTCTTCGAGTTTGAAAAAATGCATTTCTGGAATTGACTGTAAGCATTATAACTCCAAAACGCTTTAAATAGAAGGGTAAAATTTGGTTTTTGCATCAATTATGTAGATTTTTATCCAATTTTGGATGCAATTCAATTCAACTTAATTTGCTTGGCTGATTGTTCGTGAACGTGTGCGAAAAAACATTAAAAAAAACTAAATAGATAAACAAGATAATCCTGAACAATCCACCTTAAATAAATGAAATATTTAGTTAGGATGTCTTATGAAAACTGTAGTTTAATGTCAAATCTTGGTTTATAAGGAAAATCAAGTTGACCAAAATAGATATCAGTTTTCTTCATCAAAACTGTCATTTGCGATACTCTGGTGATAAAAATATGTTGTACTTGTCCTGATTCTGTATCTTTAATTTAATGAAGTGTGAGAAATACATATTTCTGCTATGCAAGAAAATGTAAGAGAGGCCATACCTTCTACTTTTATTTAGTGATACTAATTTGTATGAATTCAAAATATTTAATAGCTTCTATGATTTTAAACTTTTTAATTCAACTATTTTGTTTTATAATTAACCCTCCAAGCGTCAAGCCCGCAAATAGACGGAATCTCTTCTCCCATCAAAGCGTTAGGCCCTTGAATAGACGGAAATTTAAATCCCCTTAAAACTGTCACTGCCCGTACTTTGACCGGTCCAGTTTTTCGCTTCCCCCAAACTCAAGCTGCGAGATAATGAGGAGGTAATGTGAGATAAGGAGAAGTCAATTGTTATCAGTGGACTGGATGAATGTTGTCTTCCTGGTCACGTTTTTTTAAGCATTTTAAAATTTTGTTTACGTTTTCAGACGTTTATTTTGAGATTTTGAGAATAAATGCGAATCCCCATTGAGTTTTAAATAAGGGTAGTAAAATCTAATGAATGAAAATTAACCTACTTTTAATATGAAAATGAACATATATACGTATTATTATTAATAAATTGATCCATAAGATTTTAAAACTTTCTAGCGTGAAACAATAATTAATCTAAAAAATAAATATAAAATAAAAATTTGACAATTTTTTCTTTTATAGTAAAGTATAGTAAGTTTAATTGTAAAGTTTCAGTTCACCAGATATGATTTTAATTTATTTATCAAGTTTGTTAGTTTTTATCTCCTAAAATACCAAATGAAGAAATTAAAATTCTCGTTTAGTTTACCAAAGCTTTAAAGATGTAACTAATTATTGTTAATTAAGGTTAAGGCTTTTAAATATTCTGAATTTGAATATAAAAATTCAAAAACTTAATTTAAAAAATCTGTATGTTTTTTTTTCTTTTTCCCAAACAAATAAACGCAAGCGAGGTATTTTATCTATATTTGTTGGTGTATATAAAACTAATACATCTTTTTTCTACCATTCGGATTTAATTTTTTTACTTATTTTCACAACTTTAAATTTTTATTGTAGCTAATATATATTGTCTTTTTTGAGTTTGTTGAAAAATAAAATTGTATTTTACTAATAACATTATATATTTTATCACAATAGCTTTAAGAGTAAACTTTTGATAAGTACTAATTAAAGAATTTGGTTAGCTTTCTTCACTACAGATTTTTTGGAATTCTATTAATTCCATAATGAATATAGACTTTAGGAATTGTTTTTGTTGCGTTATTGAAAATCTAAGTACTGGCCTTTGAACATTTGTTTAAATACTGTAGGAAATTTGAACAATAATGCTCTTAATATAGAAAGAATATGAACGCGTAATCAAAAACTTCTTACAAGCCAAAACTATTTTTACAAACACATTTGAGAATATTTTCAAAATATATGTTTAGTTATATGCGCATCTTCATTGGCATGCTACTTTTATCAGCAGTTTATAGTAAAACTTCTAATTGTGCTGTTGCAACAGGTTTTTAATGTGGGGATTTTTACTTGAAACTAAAATATGTTTGATTCCGCTTGACATTATTAATTACTTAAATAAAAATAATTAATCGCTTCAAAAATCAATCATGTACCTAGAAACTTTTTTTCAACGTTCTGTAAATATTTGCTCCAAATTTAAGACTGAAAATGTTGTTACAAAAATTCTTTAGAATATTGGAATATAGAATCCTAAAACTTCATAAAAATTTAAAGGAAGTTTTACAGTATAAACATTCTCTTTATTTTTCAGTAACATGTGTAGCAAATAAAATCATGCTTATTCTCATATAAGCATTGTAATTTTTAATATAGTAGAATTATATGAGTGTTATTTTTAGAACTGTGCCATGAAATTAATCGTTTTCTTACTTTTATGAAATTGTAAAGAAGAATAGATTCATTTAATTTGATGACAAAACAGGAAGTAAATTTACTTCATAGAAAAACTACGAAAAATTGTTCACCATATGAACCTTTGTGACCTCCTCTCTTTGAAGAAATGATATAATTAATGTAGATGACTGATACGAAATACAGAAATTTTGAAATACAATAAATGTTTTTCTAGTGATTGCGATAAATATAGCATTATAAAAATATGATAAAATGATAAAATATAAATAGATACAAAACGCAGAATATATAACAAAAATATTAATGCATTTAATGATCATAAAAGGTTCTGATTTTTTTTAATAGGAGAAAGACTTATAAAATCAAAATCAAACTCATCTTGTTTATTCTTGAAATAACGAAATGAGCAGATACAAAAAAAATGTAATTGCAATATGTCAAATAAAAATTTGTAAGCATAAATCCTGAAAAAATTATATACAAACATTTTAATTTTTTTCTTAAAAATGTAAAATGGGATTGAGTAGAATAATAACAATAAAAGCACAGTATAATAAAAAATAGGAATATAATCAATAATGTGATTTAGAAGTGTAAATCTCAATAATCAAACACAGTATATCTTTCAAAACATGGTGTGATACATAGTGCAACCTTGCATTGTTTGCACTGAAACCTAGTTTCTTTCCTAACACGATGGCCTTTATCATCAAATCTTTTGCTACACACAATACACACTCTTGACAAGCTTTTCTTTTTACCTGCCGCTTCAATGTGTGAAGGAAAGTGGCGTCCAGTGAGGCGGTCAGATACAAGAAGTTGCAAATTTTTCTTATCTCCATACGTTTGAAATAAGCTTTCTATTAGATTTAATCTAAAATCTAGATGTGTCATTTTACCTATACATGTTTTAAAGAGAACATGAATTCCATACGCTCTGGTTTAATAACTGCCTGAAAATCTTCTTGTAATATTTCTTTTGTTGATTCCGAGCTGTTGGATAATATGACAAACATTCATCAGCCATATCCACTCCTCCCATCGTTCGATTATAATCTAAAATAGCCTTAGGCATTTTAGAAATAATTTCTTCAATGTCGCCATTACTTTTCTTCATCCTTTTGCACTGCTCAACAAAATTAATTGTGTGAATTATGCTAAGCATATGAATTGGCTTCTTATCCATATATTTTAAAATGCACATTTTTCCTTTCTGAAAGCCAACGATCTCTCCATTTTTAATATTTCTGTCCTTTATTTCTTGTGGGATACCACGTCTATATGATCTTAAAGTTCCATAAATGTCTGTTTTATTAGCTATCAAGATCTCTGCGAGTTCAGGAGAAGTATAAAAATTGTCTAAAGAGACACAGTAACCTTTACTCAGATTTTCCATCAGAGTCATAACTATGTTAGTGGTTGCAGAATATTTATAGGCGTTTTCCCATAGAGGCATGTCTTTTCCTGTGTATATCAAGCTATTCCAGATGTATCCTGTACTTGATTCACATAATTTGTAAAATTTTATCCCAAATTTGGACTTTTTCTTCGGCAGATATTGCTTAAAGGCCAACCAGCCCTTATATAATAGCACTAATTCATCGACAGACACTTCACACTCGGGAATATATGAAGATTTAAATTTTCTGTTTAATGCTTCATATACTTCATATATTTTTCGAAGTCCAGGTTGAGGATGATTGTTTGTATCTATTGTTGCATTATTTGTGAAGTGCAAGAACTTCATCAGCAAAGCAAACCTTCTTTCGGACATTATTTGACCGAAAACTGGTGTATAAAGGAACGGATTTTGAGACCAATATAACTTTTGAATCGGCTTTTGAAGGATTCCTTGGAGGATCAATAAAGCAAGGAACACTATTATTTCGCTGGCATCCGTATCTTTCCATCCGTGTAATCTTGAACTGGGTGTTAATTCATTTGTTTCAATGAAACTCTCTGCAAAACGATTTGTTTCACTCGCTATATAACTGATGATATCATCATCAAAAAAAAATTCCAAAAAGTTCCAAAGGTGAAGAACTGTGAATCTGAACTTTTATTCCGGGATTCCCAGTAAATGGAAATCTTGGGGGAGAAGGTCCAAGGTTGTCTTCTTCCAGACGACACCAGTCTCTTGCATCATCTAATGATACATCTTCATCACTCTCAGAAGAAATATCCAAATACGATGAATCAGAATCGGAATATTCTTCAGAATCCCTTTATAAGTTAGTAGATAAAACAAAAGCTATGAAATATTTTAAGAAATACTGAAATTTGTCAAGTAACAGCAAATTAAATTAGACCCTCTTTAAAATGCGTCATTAAATATAATGTAGGCTGAAATATAACTTTTCTACTCTAGCGACCTAGTTTCCTTCCTAGCTGACTAGGTACTCCACACAGGTTGCTCGATAGGATTTGAAAGGAAAAAAAAAATTCAAATATATGAGCAAGCTTGTAGCTTCACTATCTCAACTATCTGCAGAATAAATAGGCTGCGAACTTCTCTGGTCTTACTTATATAGAGCCCCTATATCGATATTCCATTCTTCCGCTAATGTTTTTATTGCCATCCAATACGCTTTCTTGTACATCAGTCATCTGGCATGCGAATTGGAAAGCTATCACATGCTTTGAAATCGTGGGTCGAAGTCAAGCACTTAAAATTTTCTCATGGGTTCTTCATATTTGTTCTCACGATTAGAAACCTTAAAAATAATTATTATTTCGCTTAAGGTTAAAAAAATGGAAAGGAAAAGGAAATGGAGTCGTTTAGATTCCGAAAGGTTTGAGAACTAATTAGATTTAAATTGGCTTATCAAGAAAAATTATCAGAAGAGCATCAGATTGATTGCCCCCTAACGTTTTACCATAAAGTACGTCGTAAATGATAAAAACCACGGATGTTATTTCCACCGCAGATGTTAAAACCACAGATGTTTCATATGATCTTCAACAAGTCTTGAAGAAGAGAACCGGAAAGAATAATTCACTATTTTTTTGGAAATGGAAACCTTATCGTATTCAATGCCCAGAATAGTAAATGTAAAGATGATTTATAAAAAAAACTTTAATTTAAAAATCATTAATAGTTTTTCCCAAAGCCTCTCACTGAGTAAGCATTTCCTAAGCATTGTTTCATTGTAAAAAGTTATCAGAAATGTTAAAACAAAACGATATTTATACAATATCCCTCTTGAAAATATTCAAAATAAAAACAATTCAGCAACAATTAAAATACTCAAAAATACGCGAACATCATGACAAAAATTATTCCAATATGCTAAAAAAGTGTAACACTAAAACAAGTTATTTTTGATCACTGGAATAAGAAAAATTTGGAAATACCCACATTTCAAGTAATTTGAAATTCTTTACGAGTCAAAATATTAATCTTTTGCTTCACGTTTTCATTTTTTTTTAAATACAGCTTGTGTGCTAAGGATATCAGAAGTAGACACCTCACAACTATTATTATAATACTAGTGCATATATTCACTGATAGTGAAGATGAGTATTAATATTGGCGAACTCCAGATCAAATTGTTTGACCTGGGCGAACACATTTTATACGTTTATAATTTGGAACTGGGAATGTACACCTCTGGATGAAATAATCAAAAATTACATAGAATTTTAACATTTATCCACTATAAAAGGTGAAATTGCTACAACACAATGTATACAATGCTCAATTTTATTTATACATTTGAATGCATCAGCAAAAAAATCATTCTTTGAGATAAAATTATCTTGAACTTTTTGTGTCTTATTCGCTTCAGCTATATGGTTTATTTGAATTTTAGTAAATAAAATTATACGGCAAAAAAATTCGTACCATTGAATAAGAAAATTTTGAGTTCGTAATTAAAGTACCAAACTTTTTTCTATAGTGATATTTTCGAATGAATTGTAAAAATTTAATATTTTTTATTTATCTAGAAAAAGAGTTTTTTTTTAAATCATGGTGGATTAAAATATTTTTTTAAATTAAGACTGGCGTAGGAAAAGTAATTTACTTATTAGATTAAATTTTATCTGATTTATTAATTACTTTTTCAATTAATAATTAATAAAAAAATCAAGACACATCCTTTTATTTTAGGTAAGCAAATGAAACCTCTAAGTTTTTGTCTGACTGAAACATTCTTAAGAATTTGTGCTAGTTTGTATAACTTTATTCAAAGATTATTGAATTTGGTGATGAGCGTGATACTCATGCTCTTAGAAAGGTTAGATTAAAATTTTAAAAGAAATGATTTCCATTGTCCAGCGTGATAGTTGCTGTTTTTAGTGATTCTATTTTAAATTGTCTGGTCTGAAGATATAATCAATAATACGAACAGACAAATATGGTAGATAATCTGACATATAATATATAATCTCAAATATTTAAAAAATTAAAAAGAAATATCCAGTAGTACATATAAAACTTTGTTGCTAAATGGTTCTGTTATCTATATTTAGAAATTTATTAAGCCTTATGGCATTCAAGAAAAAAGGTTTTGCATTAATTGTAGTTTATTCACTCCCGTTTTAAATTAAGGATTTTCTAATAAACAAATTTTATTCAACAGAATGGAGCATGGAGTCTGAAACAGTATGAGTTATATGACTATCGAAATTTAAAATGTCAAGATGTTTTGCTGAAGAAACCATTTAATTTAAAATTTTGTATTGACCAGCAACCTCGGAAAATATTTTGGGCGCCAATCTCAGCTAGGAAGAAATATGCATAAAAAATCAATGCAGTTGCATTTGAAAAGCTTTTAAATTCAGAATTTAATAATATTTAATAATTCTCTGACCCTATTGAATGCCGTTATCCGATTGCAAGATTGTGAGAGCTTTGATTCTAACTCGAATTATTTAAGCTGATTTTTTTTATTGTAATTCATTTTAAAATGGTTCTTGTTCTATAGGATATTTCTTTAGAAATATCCAAAAAATTCAAGTGCCAAATGGTTAATTATAAGCCTAAATAGACTGGATAATTTAATTCATTTTTCTAGGCCAAATTTGTTTGTATCATGAATAATACAAAGAAATATTTTGGCAATTACTTTTAATTGTTGTCATAAGGCACATCATTTCAACAGTCCAGTTATTTCAGCATTACTGAGTTATTGTAAAACATATTTAATTTCAAAATTTTAATCATGCTGATAAATACCAAAGTATCTCAGAAATTGAAATATTGTATGAAATTCCTTAATTGCACAATTGTTTTTCTGAATACTGATTAATCCAATTAATAACTTGGCATTACTTATGGCAATTAATATTTTAAAAGTGCATTTTAGAATATTGAAAAACATTGGAAATACGTTGAGAGGAATTTTTTTTTCAAGAATTAAATCACTTCTATGTAATTTCGAATTACAATGGGATTAAAAATTTTGAGAAACGTATAACATTATATATATATATATATATATATATATATATATATATATATATATATAATTCCTAAAAATCATATTCCTATCATATTAAACATAAAATAATTTATTTCTAAAGTAAATTTTATGTAGTGTTTCATGAAAAAATAAAAAATCCGCTAAAACACAATAATATTTTCTAAGTTTCCAATCAATGTCATTTCGATCGACCAAAAGAAACATACTCTTCGAAATGAAAAGACTGCGATAAGATAACAGCTGTCACTCACAACATGATATCCGCTAATCAGCCTACCCCCTGCGGTGCTGAACTACACGCAAAAGGGGAAAGCAATCCGTTTGTCCAAACCCTGACACTTTTAAGAACAGACCTGTTATTCAGACGCGCCGCTTTCGGTACGTAGAGCAATCTGAACGTCGCCGTCTGGAGGGTTAATATTGAAGTAAATTTGATAATGCGAATAAAAAACACATCATCTGTCATGAACATTTTTAATTTTTTTTTATTTTGTCTTGCCCAAAATAGAATTTTTGTCTTTTGAGATCCTTTAAATTTACCGTAAACTTAATTTTTTCTTAATACAATGATTTCAGTTATACCTGAATGGATAATGCCTACCTTATATTTTTCATCGGTTTATGCACTATTCTTATCTAAAACTTTTTCATATGGAAGGGGTTTTCATAGTAAAACAGAATATATTCTTATCCTAGAGGGATTGTTCTTGCCGAAAGTTCCAGACCATCCTTTTTGTTACTTCAAGACACTCAGACACTCAAATGCATTCATTTGTGTTATTTACTGTAATATATCATAGATAATTATTTATAAAGAACTAAAATGTAAAGTAAAAAAATGTCAATGCCAGAAATCTTCACCGCACTCTTCTTTGCAAAAATTTTTAACCTAATGATTTTTGGGATTCGCAAAAAATATACTAGAACAGTTTTTTGAAATAATGTCATAAAGAAATTTTTTTTCACCAAACCTGTTAATGGAAGAAATACATGGCATGGATGGGGAAAAATGAACCAGCTTTTCATATTGTGGGGAAAATTAAAGTAAGGTATTATATTAATAAGCTATTTAATTAAAACATGGACTATTCGTAAATTTATAACTTTAATGTCATAGATGATTTAATGTAAAAGAGTATCTACTTGATATTCATTTCTAAATAATTCTTTGCTGAAAAAATAATATAGATATATAAACTTTGATAGATTGGTTCAGTTTTTTTTTCTCAATTGCATTATTAAAAAAAATGAATAATTTTTTAATAGTCTTCAATATCATTAAAATAGAACAAGATTTCTGATAATATTTTCTAATAATATTTTTTTAAATCTTCTGATGATCGAAACGTTGAAGATATTTAAATATATTCAGGACATTTTAACAGGAACAAATCGATTCTAATTTGCTTTCCAAACGGTCAACGCCATCAGTTTAAAATAAAAGATAAAGTGCCTGCACTTCAGAATGGGAAAGATTAAATATAACCTTTTCAACTTGCGAGGAAACATTCATATAAAAGTGAGAGTTTCTTTAGTTTTTAGTTTTTTTTCTCCTTAAAACAAAATCGATATTCTGTTTTCACGATGAGTACCTATAAAAAAGTACTAAAGAATAGAGCATAGAAAATAATTTGATACTGTTTTCTTTCTTTTCTCGCTTACAACATTTTTGTCCTCCTTTTTTGAAAGAATAGAATTTAAATGTGTTTCCTTTTGGTGGGAAATAACAAATGTTTTTCTTTCACTACACGTAAAAAAAAGATAAAGAAAATTTGCATTTTTGTACTCAAAAATAAAAATTCCGAGAACATATGAAATTATTTGAAATGGAAGTCTTCAAAAAAAGTTTTGAAAATCGCTGAGAATGTTGTCCTGCTTTTTTTGAAACTGTATTAAAGTGTATGCTAGAAAATCGATTTGTTTACAATTATTTCCGTAAAATTTTCAGGTATAATTCAACAAAAAAATTCTAAATTCAAAATACAGGTTGTTTATTAAAAAGTTACATAATTTTTTTTTACATTTCAGTGGCTCAGTGCGTTTACCAATAACTAAATAAGAAAGCGCAGAAAAAAGAATATAAAGACAATTTTTAAAGATATCCTTTTTATAAACGCACAAATGAAATTCTATTTTTATTTTACTTTTTAAAATTTATATTTTTTTATGTACGATTCAACATTGTAAATATTGTGAAATCTAAAAATCAATTTTTTTCTTGATTCAGGAAATCAGATAACGCCGCTTATATGAGAGCAGAAATCCATTAATTTAGTTGATTATTTGCTAATTAGGTTTTGAGAATCAAAAAATGTTATTATCGAAAACAGACAAGAGTACAAAATTTAGATACTCTAAGGTAATAAATTCATAAATAATTCACATTTTTAATGAATTCTTAATTTGATAAATAGATTATATAAATTCTCGTAACAGAAAGTGTAATTTAATCAGGCCATTAAAACATATATGTAGTTTTTTTTATTAGGTTTGATATTATATTATTTTATGGTTCTTTTTTTGTATTTTTACTAACTTTTTTTCCTGCTTTCACTTTTACATTCAATTCTTCTGATATTTAAGGAATGAACAGTGGCATCAAAGTGAAAAATTTTCTCTTTACATTTTAAGATTGAATGAATTCTAACGCATTTCGGCTTCCTAATAAGAATTATTTTCCGTTATTTTGTCATATAATTAAAAAATTTGAAACTTCATTTGTTTCTAAACACAAAACATATACCAAACTCTCGAAAGATTAAGTGCTAGCTTTTCTTTTCTTCTTATCGTTGAATCATTGGAATAAAAATTAAATGATCATTTTTTACTCTCCATTTGGCAGATAATTTATGACAGTGATCTCAAAATCGGGGGGATTTTTCCTTCAAATATAATAATAAAATGAGATAATATGCCTTTGATTTATTTAAAGAAAGAAATGTGACAGAAAATAAACAGCCTATCATTTTTCAAAACAGATATGAAACTTCTGTGTGATTGTTCCGAATTATTGTCATATTCATTTTAATTTTTAAAACGTATAAATTATAATTAAAATGAAACCAACTATTATTCTAAGAGAGGTTTTGAAGAGCGATATGAAAATTACCGTCATTATTCCAAACAAGATCCTATTCTATAATGATATGATTTTCAGCCACTTACTTACTGTCTGATTTCGAGAGTGTGGGCTGTTATTTATTTTTATTCGATTCTACTAAAGTACTTAAATTATAGATTTATTTTTTTAATTATTTTGTTCTTTTCCTTTTCCAATAACAAAAGTATGCGATCTAGAATTTTCTAAATCTATTTTAGAAATACCAAGAAAATCTTGTATGTAAATTATTCTTTAAGTTGTTTAGTGAATCAAATAATTTGAGTTGAAACGCGCCTTCTCAAATAGGGAGTTGATTTAACCTATTGAAAATACAGATTTGGGTAAAGTAGCATAAGTAATTTTCGCTAATTATTTGAAATGGTTATTCTTATTGTTTATGTGTATGAGTTTTCATATTAATACCACACAAAAAGTGTTTAATAGTGACAATCAAATAATTACAGCCGATACGTTAATAATTATTCTCAAATGTTTGATATTTTTAAGCAACACATCGTCATTTTTAAACGATTAACGACTTCCAATTCACGATTGACGCCATAACTATATATCTGTAAGAAATTTCAGAAAATATCCATTCGAAGATAAATTGTCTATTTATGTAAAACAGTGCTCTTAAGAACAAAGGTAACTAAAAAAAATTTAAAAAAACAAAACAAGGAGTTAGGATTATAAAATTTGTAACCTGAATTGGTTGTGATGATTATTTTTTTCGGTGAATTTTCAACATTTTCGTGGAAAAGAGCAGTTGTTAATTTATAATTATTTAAACTGCACATGAAATGTTCAATATATGGTGTAAAATTTTGAATAGCTAATTCTTTATTTATCAGTAAAAGAAATAAGCTCTGTTAATAACCGATAGAATAATTATATTACACTTCTTTACAACTCCATACATTCTTTGAATTTAATTTTACAGATAAATCTTAAAAACAATTTGAATTTTGTAGAATTCTATCTTAGTTTCTTTAGTAAGAAAGGTTTTTTTTAATTAGTGCCAGCTCTTCATTAAAAAATCTTCTATGGACTGGATAAAAAATTCACCTTTTTAAAACAGATCGATTCTTTGTTAAAATTTAGATAATTTGCAAAATAATTATATCAACAGTTCTGACATGAAAGCTTAAAAGCTTATTAGAAAACCTAAACCTCGAATCAGCCGCTTTCATTTATTTTACAGCTTATTTTTTTTTCTTAAAAAGAACACTTGAAACGTTTCATATTTTAAAAGAAACGCTTAAAAATTGCCTATTTTCTTTCTTAGAGCCACAAAACTATAGAAAATGAATAAAGAAAAGAAGTATCGCCTCGTTTCCAAAGATTAATTATCAGAACTGTAAGAATAATCACTTATTTTACTATATGGCTTATAGTTAAATAAAATAAATAGCTCATACAAAAAAATATGTAATAATGATGGAATGTATTGCCTGCTAAAATTTACTGTTGGGAAAAAGTAGATTGCATATTTATGATCTCCAAATTGCACCAAAAAAAATCGCGTTTCAGATAAAACAGGTGTAGGCATATATTAGTTTTTTTACTTTTAAAAAAATCCCTATGTCATTCCAAATAAATGACTTTGAAATGCTGTTTTAATCAGATGATGGAATTAAAGATAACAATACTATTTATTACTTGCATTTTTAACAAAAGATATAATATTCCAGCCCTTATATCTGTTTAACTTTCTGTTATTTCGAATTTAAACATCAGCAGTTTTCTTTTCTTGATTAACCGCAATGTGGATAGGAAACACTTTTAAATAATAGGAAACAATTTTTAAATATGATTCGTTTCTCTCCACATATCAGGATTATATAAAACTTACTTATAGGTATTTTTTGAATACTCTGTTATTATTTTTTTGAAAGATAGTGCAACTATCGATTAAAAATTATCAACTTTCATCCTGTATAACACGTGCTTCAATGAATTAGTTGAAAGTTTTTGTACTAATAAATATTTAAAAAAATAGTTATTTACAATGTTTCTAAAAAAATATTCTTTATCTAATTAAGCTATCTTAACGTTAGGCCAATCATTGTACAGAAAAAAGTATTATCTTTAATCCTTTCTAATGTTTTTTTTTATTATTTGAAACAATATATTTTTATTTAAATGTAAAAAAAATAGATATTTCAGTTTTTCTATTCGGTAATCATTTCCTCTTTCCTAGTGCGAATATCGAAACATCAATTGAAAATAATAAAAATACTTATGTATGTTTTATGATTTGATTTTTTAATGGTAATGTAATTAAATTAAAAACTGTAGCACCAAATCTTGATTTTTTTCTATGTGTTTTTGTTTGGAATGATTGCTGACATTCACACCATTTAGCTAAAACAGCTCTGTAGTATGTGTACATGATGTTTCTATTCGCTTATTTCTAAGCAAACATTTTGCTTTCTATATCCTATATATAATTTCCCTACTTATATGATACATTTTTATTCATTTTGAGTATTTGAGATAGTAGAAGCCAAGTGATTGAGGTTTTCTTACCGCAGCCAAGTTGCCTGATTTGCTTGCTAGTTCCATAAGTGATTATTAAAAGTGCTTTACAAAGAGCCTTTCTTTATAATTTTCTATATTCGTAGATCTTAACTATTTTTTGTAACAGTTGATTTTCTAATATCCCTTTTAATTGAATTATTCAATTTCAATTATATAATTCAATTTAATCTTTTATTTGTACAGCTTCAAATAAAAAAAATGATAAAAATAAATATATTTCTGAGAAGAAAAATTTCACTATGTATTTCATAATACCTGCATCTTATGAGAAAGGTTAGTCATGACAGATTCTCCGACCCGCTTCGAAGGCACACGGATTTAAGCTATAAAACTGAATTATAGGTTCGTCGCAATAGCAGCACTGGTGAGAACTGCAGTTTTCTAAGCACCATCACCGGCCATCATGCAATCCTTCCCGTAGGAAGTACGTCCCTTCAAGATGCAGGTTAGAAACTACTTCTAATTTTGGTTTCAAATATTATAAGCTTAAGTGCAGATATTCATCAGAATCGGAAGATCGTATGTTATTAATTACAATACATCTTTTTTGTATATTTCATATTCAAGAAGTTAAAATATATTTTTGAAAGATAATTGATTTAAGAATATATCAAAACCGAAATGTAAAAAATTCATTAATGTTTTGCATTTAATGCTTTTACTAAAAATATTGCTTTATTTTGAATGCAGAAAATGTAACATTAAAAAAATTTATCAACCGGTTTTATATATCAAAACCTTTCATGCTTTTTTTTAATTTCAAAGTTAGAATTGTAAAATAAATTTGAATTCCATCTCTTCAATTCCTCTAAGCTTTAAAATAATAAAAGCTATATGGATTCATTGCTGCAAATGATTTGGAAGTTAACTATTATTATTACTATTATAAGTATTGCCACCAATAATTGTGAGGGAAAAACTTCTCCAATTTTTTTTTTGTCTTTTTTGAGGTTCCTACCAACATAAATAATGCTTATAATAGTTAATGTTTTCGATAAAGAGAAACGGAACTACCTTATCTCAGTGTTTCGCTTAAATGCACTCTATTTTAACTGAAGACACTTAAGTTTGCTTACTTCAACGCATTTTCCTTAACTGGAGAGTTTTTTTTTCATAATATTGCTTACTATAAAGATATAACTGTTGACGCTATTCTGTAATAAAAACCATTTCCATAATGCTTTTTATCTTTATTTGAAAATAGAGGTTTAGTTTGACTGAAATGCGCATTCTGTTTTATGAAAGACGATAATTATTTCTTCTGTTATTTCGGGTTAATTTTAAGAGATAAAAACTGGGTAAACTTTAGAATGGGGTATGGTTATTAATGGTTAAATAATTATAAATATATTAATCTTTTTTTGAAGGGACAAACAACAATTAATAGAAAAAAATAGTCCTGTTAATGTATGCTTATTAAGTAGTCTGCAAAACTAGATACAAATTAACATTATTGATTTTTAAAAAAACTAAAATGTTATGATTAAATTTGGGATTTTTTATTATTTTTCTCGAATTTAAATGCTTCTAGAAAAGGATGTGGCTTTTAGAAAACTCGAATTTTAAAAAATTGTCTGTATAAAAAAGAAATATCTAAATTTCGTATAAGCTTCAAGTTAGTATTTAAAAAATGCTAGCGATTGCAAATTTGCAGCAATGTTTTTATTCCTGATAATTTAGTAGTTTTTGATTAAAAAAACATTTAATTAATTAAATATAATTATTTTTAAAAAATAATGCCTAAAAAGTGTAAATACTAAAAATATTTTATAATAACGTGACGTTTTGCATGATTCCTATATATTGCAAGAAAAATATGCTAGAATAAATTTATTCTATGAGTTCAACAAATGTATTCAATTCAGCTATTATAACTGTTATTTATCAATAATTTTTCACAATAATAATGATTATAAAATAAGTATTTAAATACGAGATATTTTTATCAAAAGCTTTTAAAGGACAATCTCAGAAGAATAAGTAATAAAATAAGTATAAGTTAGAATAAGTATTATAATAAGCAATAGAAAAAGTATTAGAATAAATTAGAACTTGGGTTTTGGTAGAAATTAGATTACCTCATGTTACAGCTTTAGTTGATATATAGCAAAAGTTTTACGTATCAATTCAGCCCCTGAAATTCTTTTACAAATATTTCTAAAGTTATTACAAATTATTTTGTATTAATGTACAATTTTCTGCTGCCACCAAATAGATCGCATATTTCAGCGAATAAGGTGTGAAATTATCTATATATTTCAATAAATTAAATTTTAAAATATAAATTCATCAGTTATTAAAAGGCTAAATTCATTATTTACTAGTCGCCTCAAAAAGAGTTACTTCCGTCTGCCGTAGCTAACTTTAAACTGATTTAAAAACCAGTTACACCATTTAACAAATTATATATGTGTTGTTGTTGGACAGCGAAAATGTGTGGGGGAAAACGGAACTGCATAGAGTGCTACTATTCCCTTTTGTGTGGCAAAATTTTAAAGCTTATGTGGAATAGGATATAGAAGCCTGTTTTGAAATATATGGAGGTTAGATTATCTTCCCTATAACATAAGAAAGAAAAAATGAATTAGTTCACCATGTCATACTATACTAAGATTCATCTTTACAATGGCTAGTTAAAGATCGGACACACATACAAAATATAGTTTTGCAAAACAGATTATAAGTACTTAAAAAGAAATCTCTATTATCGACATTTTTTTTTACTTCAGCCGAACTCAAAAGCTATAGATATATCCATAACAATAATAAACTGTGAAATCTAAATTCAAAATCAGTAATATATCGAAAAAAATAATTAAATTAGCTACTAGAAAAATTCACTTTTAATACCACGTAAGAAAGGATTTGCAAAATAGCTTTTATGAAAAGAAATTTGTTGTATCTGAATTAAATTATATCGATATACATTAATGTTAACTGTTATTTATTACTCGGCTAATATGAATTGTTACTCAGTTAAATAACTGTTATTTATGGTATAATTTTCGTTATAAATAACAGTTATTAAATTGAGAAATACAATACAATTAGTGACTGAACAGTAAGAACAAATGCAGAAGATTCTCGCAACAATCGCTTCAGGAAGATCAAAATATAGAATATTAATGGTCATTATTCTGATTTTGCTTTTAATTATATCAAGTGATTTAATGTTATATTGTGATGAAAGGAAATTTAGGTTTTATGGAAGAAATGAATTCAATACACATAACTAAAGTCATTAATTTCGCCCATAATTTGTCATTAAACATATAATAACAGTAAACTGTATATGCACACAACAATAATTT
>JAOUZG010033932.1:4467-15929 GCA_026289955.1 Argiope argentata | reverse complement strand
ATTGAATTTTATGATGAGTAAATGGAATTTTTGCTGAATAGTTCTTTAAGATGTTACATATTATGAAAATTATTTTGTAGAGCACATCAAACTTCAATGACGAACAACTCTTCTCTCACTTCAGATATTTTTTTTATTTTCAGACAAGCAAAAAATTTATTTTCAGACAAGCAAAAACAAAAAATTTCTTTATATTAATTATGGTTTCCACTTCAATTTAAAATTAAAATTTAACAATGCAGATAGGAAGAGAGAGATGAGTAGTACAAGGAACAGAACATTTTAGGGCCTAAATGATACTATAAGTGAATTAATTATATGACTATCAAAATTTGAGGTTTAAAAATATTTTCCAGAAAACCTGTTATTAGACCAAGTTACATAAAATATTAATTGAACATTTTAGAAAGCATTAATACTGGCGAACCGACTGGTCGCCAACGGCGGTTTATATTTATAAAACGAAAGTAGAAAATTATCAAGTTCACAAAGAAAAGAAATCCTTTCCTGATGTCTTTCTCAAGGGTCAACTTCAAATCAAGGGAATTCCAAAAAAGGGATTTTTTTTTCTATAAAATCATTGACTATTGTCTGAATATAAAGCCATTTTATGTCCCGAAAAATCGCAATTAAGGCCTAGAAGAAGCACCAAATTTTATAAATTTTAAAGGTAAATAAAAAATTGAGGAAAAAACACAATAATAAACTATAGAAGTAAAAGACACGCACACAATAATAAACCATAGAAGAAAACACACACACACACAAAATAAACTATAGAAGAAAGAAGATCATAATTAAGAATTAAAAGTAGAAATAAAAATCAAAGAACATACCAGCAGCCGGTAAAATTATTACAAAAGCAGAAATCGTTATCCATACCTTCCTATTTTAAACGTTATTTTGGTTAATACTAATATAATCGCTAATTGTTATCCAAAAGAATTAATTCTAAACAAAACAAATGAAAAGTAATTGAAAGCCAACTATTTGGACTTAAAAATTAAAATTTCTAATGATAAAACTCTTGTGAGTATCTACAATGAAAGAGAGGATTTCGACTTTAAAATAATTAAACTTAGCAGTTATCATTCTAATCTGAACTCTAAAATTTTCAAAAATCTAATTTTCTCGCAATTCAACCGGATAAAAAGTATCTGTAATAATAAAACTTCCTATATCGAAGCAACTAATAATCTTTAAAAAAATGTAACTAATAATGAATTCCCTGGAAACAACCGCAGCATTGAAATTTTAATTAAGAGGATTGGCTCTCTTCTAAACCGTTGACACATTTGCCTAATCCACCAGATGGCGCTAATAATCTCTACTTATAATAAAGTACGGTGTGTGTGTGTGTGTATGTGTGTTGGTGCTGTACAGGCCAGACCGTTCAGCCTACATCTCCCAAATTTGGTAAATGTATACCTTGAATGCCGGGAATATGCACCTCGGTGCCCTTTTTTTGAATTTGTAATTAAAATTTTAATTAATTAAAAATAAGCTAAATTGATTTTTGCATCACAATAAAGCGCAAACAATTAGCTTTTTAATGATACTAATGTTTTGATATACGAATTAAAACTCTAATTTTAATGAATTTTTTAACATGTAATTTAATCGGGTTTTTTTCAACTATTTATTTCGCAAAAATAAAATAAAAATAAAATTTTATCTTCTCGAGGTTCTCAAAAAAAAAATCAGCTTTTAATAAATTGTTGTCATCACAATTTCAGAAGTTCTTATTTTAAAAAAAGTTAATTACTAACAAAAATAAAACAGAAAAATACAATTTTCATCACGTGATTATATCAAATGAAACAAATAGGAAATGTGATATTTTTTAAACCGTAAATGCAAGAGAAAATATTTCTTGATCGTTTGCTATATCAAAATTAACAATTCCATTAAAGAAATAAAGTAAATAAAAATACAAATTAAAAATATATTACAAAAGGGCGACTGTTAAAACTGAAGAATTTTTAGAAAAGCACCAAACGATAATCTTCTGAGAGGGAGATTAATTATTTAAAAGCAAGAAATCTTAAATGAACTTTGAAAATGACGTCATTTCAAAGGAACTACGTACAAAAAAAATTGATAATCATCTTTATCTTTATCTTATTTCTTTATCTTTACTTATAATAAAGGACGATGTGTGTGTGTGTGTGCGTGCGTGCGTGTGTGTGTGTGTGTATGTGTGTGTTGGCGCTGTACAGAATAGACCGTTCGGCCTACAGCTACCAAATTTGGTATATGTATACCTTGAATGCCGGAAAAATGCACCTAGGAGCCCTTTTGTAAATTTTTAATTAAAATTTTAATTAATTAAAATATAAGTCAAATTTTAACGTTTTTTCGCCATAACTTCTGAAAATATTACAGCACAAAATTGATTTTTGCATCACATTAAAGCTCAAAAAATTAGCTTTTTAATGATGCTAATGTTTTGACCTATGAATTAAAACTCTATTTTTAATGAATTTTTTAACATGTAATTTAATCGGTTTTTTTCAACTATTTATTTCGCAAAAATAAAATAAAAATACAATTTAATCTTCTCGAGGTTCACAAAAAAAAATCAGCTTTTAATAAAATGTTGCCATCACAATTTCAGAAGTTCTTATTTAAAAAAAAGTTAATTACTACCAAAAATAAAACAGAAAAATACAAGTTTCATCACGTGATTATATCAAATGAAACAAATAGGAAATGTGATATTTTTTAAACAATAAATGCAAGAGAAAATATTTCTTGATCGTTTGCTATATCAGAATTAACAATTCCATTAAAGAAATAATGTAAATAAGACTACAAAGTAAAAATATATTACAAAAGTGCGACAGTTAAAACTGAAATAGAATTTTTAGAAAAGCACCAAACGATAATCTTCTGAGAGAGAGATTAATTATTTAAAAGCGAGAAATCTTAGGCGAACTTTGCAAATGAGGTCATTTCAAAGAAACGACGAACAAAAAGCAATTGATAATCAGTAGTAGTAAAATATTTTTGAACTCTTTTTCTTTTAATTTTTAAAACAATAAGGCATGTTTTTAATTGCTACTTTTGCTTATGTGAAGAATATATTTTGTTCAAATCAAAGAATTCGCCTTCGTGATTGTAATTTATCTCCGCATTTTAATGAATCATGTGAAATAAAAACGTATATTCTTTCAACGAAGTATCGTAATATTAAAGCTGTACTGGTAAAAGTAAGTCAGCTATTTGAAAACTCATCTTCTTTCAAACAAGCATACGTAATAATTAACAATGCAAAATTTGTTAAAGCATATAAAACTATTTTTACCCGCATATTTCGGAGACAAAAATATTTTCTAACCAAAACAATATCATATTCTCAAATGAGAAAAAATAAATCGACTATCATTCCAAATTAAACATATAAAATTGTCATTTTCGACATGTGTCTGTATAAAATGAAACAAATATGAAACATGAAATTTTTGGAAAATAAATGCATGGAAACGTTTTCTATGATATTTTACTATACATATATTACTAATCCATTTAAATAATTTTATTTAAGGCAAATATAACTTAACATCTACAAGGCACCTTCTGTAATCGGAGCCCAACATCTAATTTCTTAATTTTTTGGGGAGGGACACACTCTCTTAACAAATTGTCTAAGTGAAATATATAATTAGTAGTTTGAGAGAAAAAATGCTGATGAATTAAATTTTTACGTACATCATCTGCTCTGTGAATAATATTTAACAAAATATTCTTGAGACAATAAGTCCTTAAATAAAAAAGTGGCACTCCAATCTACTAAATCAATCATCGAAGCTGATCGATCTATGAAAATTTCAACATAATTATTCGATATAAACTGGCGATGTTAGATCACTTTATCAAGATATCATAGAAGCCAATCAGAGTTACTATTGAATAATTGGTCTAGATTATGAAAATGCTGATTGTTCTAAACTTGCAATAATCAGAACTGAATAAATCAGCCAGATTTGAAGAGGATAGAATTGCTTATTTATTTATTTAGAAGTTGAAATATTAAGAATATTTTACAAATATGAATCTATAAGACCATAATTTAAACCATAATTTTTTGAAATATATATGTAAACCTAAGTTTTTTTTATTATTGAGAGCATTTATATACATCTAAAAATAACATTAAAAACTGAAGGTTTCATTTAACCTGTGAATTTTTTGCTGTATAATTCCTTGAGATCTCATAAATTATTAAAAAAATTATGATGTTTCAATTTCTGTATTGAACATAAACTTCAATGTCGGACTACTCTGCTTTCAGCTCTTAGTTTTATTTAAAGACATGCTTGGATTGAGTAAAGAGGTCTTTATATTAATTGAAATATAATTATTTTCAATTTAATTTAAAAGTGAATTTTACGTGCACTGATAGAAAATCAGAGAGAGATGCGGAGTTCAAAGATTGGACTGCTTAAGGCCTACATAATAGCATAAGTGAATTATATGACTGTCGAAATTTGAAGCTTAAAAATGTTTTGCTGAAAATCTTATTATGAAACCAAGTTATATAAAAAAAGATTTTACCCTTTAGTCGGCATTAATATTGGCGAACCGACTGGTCGCCAAAGGCGGCTAGTAAACAATAAACAACGTTTAAAATAGGAAGATACGGATAACGATTTCAGCTTTTATAATAATTTTATCGGCTGCTGGTATGTTCTTTGCTTTTTATTTCTACTTTTAATTCTTAATTATAATCTGTTTTTCTTCTATAGTTTATTATTGTTTTTTTCTTCTATAGTTTATTATAGTGTGGTTTTATTTGTTTTCCGTAATGTTTCATATACTTTTATATTTATAAAATTTGGTGAATCTTTTAGGCCTTAATTAGGATTTTTTGGGTTACAAAATGTTTTTATATTTAGGTAATAAACAAGCCTTTTACTGAAAAAAAAATCCCTTTTTTGGAATCCGTACCTGATGGTGGCCCTTGAGAAAGTCATCAGGTTGGATTTTCTTTTCTTTGATTAACTCGATAATTTTCTTCTTTCGTTTTGTACTAATTTCGTTTTGTTCATCTGTGTTTTAGTAGCAGAAGCAGAAGCGCTCTGTAAATACAGTTGTGTTTTTTAAAATTATAGTTAGCCGGTTAATTTCCTTAATAGATAAAAATGGCAATTTTGTTAATATTAATGATTTTGAAATTGTTTACTTCTTATATACATACATATTGCTATTTTAAAATTAAATTGAACCCTAATTAATTTCCTAAGTTTTATCTTAATTCAGCCCAGAGTAACTTCATTCTAAAATTATTCTCTTTTTTCCTGATCCATTCCACTTGTCTTAGTTAATTAGTTACCAGAAGTTTTGCAAAGTTGCTGGATCGGCTAGAAGTGGGCAAATTCTCACACTCCGAGTAAAGGGATAAAAATTGTCCAGCTAAGCACATTCCTTTAAAAAGTCTCTATGATTTTCTTATACGTGATTGACATGTGCCAAAAATCCCTATTAAATTCTAACAGTGTAAATTCACAGGGATAAAAGTTTCATCAGCTTTTCCCCAGTTTTGTTTGTGTCATTCTGTGATGTGCTCGTCCTTTTTGCTTGTATATAATGTTTGTGACTCTCCTGATGGAATAAAACGAATTTAAAAATTCAAAGTGTCATCCATGTCTTTGAAACCACCTTCCGTTTTTAACAAATATTACACATACACACACAACTTACAAACATTAATCTCTAATATTAGTATTGCTAATCGAAATACCAAAGGAACAGTTAAATTTGTCAAATTGATTGAATTCTCTAAATGAATCAATTTCGATAAAGATCTCATCATGATTTATGAATATTTTTTTCTCCTATTTCCATCAATTGTCAGGGAAATTATTAGAAAAATCGAGTCTTTTTTATTATACTGTATTATCATGTCAAAACATGATGTTTTGGGAATGAGGTTTGTGGCGTCAACAAAAATACGTAGGCGAAAAATAAAAATTTTATTATCTGCAAGGAGATCTCAAAAAATGAGCTTTTAATAACGCGTTGCCATTGCATTTACAAAAGCTCCGATTTAAAAAAAGTTAATGACTACAGCAAATAAAACCTAGAAAAATATCATTATGAGCACGTGATTATATGAAATGTAATAAATAGGAAATGTGATAGTTTTTTAAACTATAAATGCGAGACAAAGTTTTTTGGATCGTTCTCCATACTAAAGTGACTCATTCAATGAAGCAATTAAAATGAATAAAAATATTTTTTAACTTGCACGAGCACCTGGTGCTTGGCCGCTCAAGAAAGGATGTTCCGACATGATACATTGAAATATGTATAGCAGATTTCCTTTAAATCTTTATTTCGTTTTAAAGTTACGGTGTTAACTTATATTCTAATAGCTGGACAGACAGATTATACTCCAAAGATGCCAGAAATATGTTATTTTGGTATTTATCTGGAATACCAAATTTGGTAAGACCGAGTAGCAAAAACTTATTCATTTAGCACTAAGTTTACATTTACAAATTGGCTATTTTTTAATCATTTATTTCACTAAAAGCATTTTTGAATTATTTTTGTCACAGACAGAGAGACGAACACTTTCCAATTTTTTTTCGAACTTTGGGAAGTTTAACACTTGGAGATTCGTCAAAATATTACATTTGGCTTTTTTTTTTAAAGATTGCAATTGTATTTAATAAAGTAAATATCTCCTTCATGACTCTAATAGCACCTTTCAGACTTCATCAACCTCAACCACGTGCATTTTCCTGCCTTTTTTATAATCCACAACTCCCTTCCAGTTCTTTATCCTCAAAGCATTCAAGTCTCTTTCTACATCATCCAGTCATCTAGTTGAAGGTTTTCCTCTTTCCTGGGATCCCATGGGATTTTTAAAAGTGGATATTTTCAGGGTGCAGTTTTTGGGGCTTCTTCAGTTAAGAGCGAGTACTAGAGAGATGATGTTGGCGAGATAGATTCAATTTTGAATTATACAAAGTAAAAATATGCATACATAAATAAGTACATGGGGTATCTATTGATTAAGTAGTTCATTTTTCACGCATGCATTTTTTCAATTCTTACTAAGCATTATATCCAAGAAACACTTTTTAAATATATTTATAAAAATGTTTCTTCCAATCTTATTTTAAAAAAATATCTTATCTTTTTGTTATTTTATGGAAAATAACAAAATAATGGCATTTTATAATGCTTGTTTGCCGGCAAAAGTAAAATTTTGTTCGTACAAGCAAGTTTATTTACGTTGAACTCGGAAATCCTATTCGTTTTTTCAATCCCGTTAAAAAAAAATTACATTAACGACTATGCTAAAAATAAATAAATCTATTTTTCGTTAAAATATCATGGTTTTATTATTATTATTATTATTCTGAATTCCTGAAAAGTTTCTTGTATAAAATAATTTGAATTTAATTTGTACATTCATTTTACGTAATCTCAGTTACGAGAGCATACATTCGTTCATTTAAAATTACCCTATCGATAAAAAGTTGAATGAATGACTTTGAACCTTTCAAATGAAGATGCTTTGACAGTAATTGCGCTAAAAGACGCTCAAGTTATATAGCATCCCAAAATAGCACAGGAAAATCAGGTCATTCTGCTCTTAGTTGTGGCAGCGAAGAACAGGAAATAATCTGGGTGAAAAGAATTCATCAAAAGTTTCTTGTCTGTATATGACGGAAATTCTCATATTTTTCAGAGTTTTGCTGTTTGTTTTTCTTTCTTTCTATTTTTGGAAGGAATTTACAGGAATAAAGTTATAGTTATTTTTTCCCATGCTTTTTCAATTTCTATTATTGTTTCACACACACACACACTCTCTCTCTATGTGTGTCTGTGCGTCTGCGTGTTTCTTGTTCAAATTTTGAATCGTTAATAAAATACTTTTTATTCATTCACTCAAGTTCCAATACATGTTTTGAAACTTGTTGCGGATGACACTCGATGTCAATACAGTTTTTTTCTAATACTGATTCATTAATGACATTTAATTAATTGTTAATACTTTAAATAGAGTTTTAGCACTTTGTAATGAAAATTGTAATCGACAGGCAGTAGTTCTATCGGTAAAATGCGAGGATTTCAGTATTTTTGGATGAAGTTGAAGAATGCGAGTTCAGTTTTTGCGAAAATCAATATTTTTTATTAATTATTTATATTAATTTTAATTATTTAATAAAAACTAAATAAAATAAAAAAATTCTTTGTTGATCTAAGTAGGAATGGACTTAATTTTTTTTATACATTACTTGTTTCTTGTGCCGACAGTGCCTTATGCATTAATTCTGTTCGTAGAATTATATTCTGTAGAAACATTGTCCACTTTTAAAAAAATACTAATCAAGAAAACTTTCTATGGGCTTTTGATTTAGTTATTTCATTTTATTAAATATTATTTCACATATGTTGTTATTAACCAATATTAGGCGATTATAAATTATTATAGCCCTGATCGATTAATGTATTTTTGTTGTAGTCGACAATATATTAAAACATTAGGTATTAAAAAGGTACAGAAGATTAAGAGATTTTTTCATTTCAAATCAAATTCAAAATAGAAACGTATCGCTCGTTAAAGTGGGAATAAAATATTTCCATGAACATGCCATAGCAAATTTAAATTATTTATTGTTTCTCTTTATGTTTAGATCATATATACTTACTATATCTAGAGAGAAATATAACCAGATTTTTTTAGAATTAGATCTCAGATCAATTAATCTACACATAGTATGAAATGAAGTCTCCTGAAAGCGTCTGTATGTTGGAACCACAAACACTCGAGTTATAGTTAACGGATATTGGAGATGTTTATACCGTTTTGTAGAGCATTTATTGAGGAAGGTTTTAGCACATTAAAATCATATCAAAATGTTTTTAAAAAAGGTGTTTCATAATTGTGTTTTTATCTTTGCACTTATCCGCGCATACGCGAAAATATTATACTGCGCATGTGCAAATATCAAGCGCTGTGGTATGCATATACGATATATTTCTTTGTTTACGTCTGATTTTAAATAGCAATTCAAAACTCATTGTCCAACCCCCCCCCCCCAAAAAAAAAGGAAATTAAACCTTGGTCGGAAGAGGAAAGAAAAGTTCGGTTGGCGAAAGTCAGAGCAATAATATCCACACTTAGTGTAGGAGAGTCTTCTGATGAGTGAAATAACCGCATTTCTTTAAATCGCACTGCAACTGAATTGCGGAGACGGAATGAATCTCCTGAGGAACGAAATGATCGCCCGTGTTTTGTCTACGGGCCTTTCCTATTTTTACCTTTTCTTTTTGTCTAAATATTTTTGAATGTGTGTTATAAAAAATAGTTTTGTTGTACACATTGATTTGATAATTATTATTTCTGATAATTTCTAAATACATTTTTATGTTTGTTTGATGCTGCTTGACATGCCCATATCGTATTGGGTGGAGGCAAGATTTAAATTTAAAGCTTTCTTCTTAAATGCTAACCTACGGGCAACGCTGTGCGGACAATGCTACTTTTTCCAAACAACATATACAAAAATACGGTCAATTTTGAGAGAGAACATTTTTTTTTGAAAATATCGTAGTACATTTTTAACAGTAAGAGAGTAAATAGTGTCATTACCTTAATGAAAAAGAAAGTTGAGAGGGTAAAAACTTTTACTGAACCATCAATACAATATCAGTTTTTCTTAGACATAAAATTAAGGATTATATGTTATTATGAAGTTAAACATTGCGATTGACCCCCAATCGAATTTTTTGTGTGATCAAAAACTGATAGGTGTGTAGCGTCAGCCTTATCAGCTAGATAATATCCTTCGAGCTGAAGGGTCCCTTTTGCTTGATCGATATGATACTCGGCTACGGGCCCAAACGTCGCAGGTTCGTACGCGACCTTCACTAGCTACATTGGTGACCTTGACAACGCAGCCTTCCGCAAAGTCGTGGCGCTATCTACCAGCCAACAAAGTCGTCGCTAACTCAACGCATCAAAGCCGCCTCTTAAGCCGTTGCTAATTCGACGCACCAAATCGTTCGTCTCCCGTCCGACTCACTGGTTCGTACCGCGACCTTCAGGTGTATACACTATGCATTTTAATTCTGTTATCAAATTTTATCTGTTTATCTCTTTCTGTCTTGTAGTTGCTCTGGTAACTTATGTTCTAAGAGCTGAGCTGATAGACTTACTCTGAACAGATTTTACACAAAATACGATAGAATCTGTTAATTTTTTATTCATCTTGTGTATATCGAATTTGATAAGACTGAATACCAAAGTTCATATATTTAGCTCACTGACCATATACCAAATTTGCATATGCTTATTTGTATTTGTATTCTTTTTATTATCATGTCAGAATATGATATTGTTTTGAGAATGAGGGTTTTTGGCGCCAACAAAAATCCGTAAGCGAAAATTTTTTTTTTTATTATCTGCACGAGCATTTCAAAAAATCAGATTTTAATAACGTGTTACCATTGCATTTACAAAAGCTCTGATTAAAAAAAAAATAAGTTAAGGACTACAGCTGATAAAACCTAGAAAAATGTCATTATGAGAACGCGATTATGTGAAATGAAATAAACAGGAAATGCGCTTTTATTTAAACAATCAATGCGAGACAAAGTTTTTTTTGATCGTTTGCGATTCTAAAGTGACTCATTCGACGAAACAATAAAAATGAATAAAAATATAATTTAACTTGCACGAGCACGTTGTGCTTGGCCGTTCAAAAAATTACGTTCTGACATGATACATTGAAATATGCATAGCAGATTTCATTTTAATCTTTCTTTTTTTTTTATCATTCATCTAGTTAAAAACATTTTTGTGTTATCTTTGTCACGGACAAAAAGATTTCCCCAAAAGTGGGTTTTTCGAATTCAAGGGGACTAAAAGCTAAAAATTCGTCAAAATACATAATCCGATTTTTTTTTTTATTTTTACGATTATAATACTTCGTATATGATAAATAAAAAAAAGCATGTATAAATAAGTAACTGAGGTATGAATTGAGTAAGTAGTCCATTTTTCACCCGTATACATTTCGATTCTTACTAATTATTTAGTTTGAGAAAAACACATTATTACGGCACATCAGTCTTGAATGAGAACAGTTTTTTCCAAATATCCCAATTAATAATAGGAAAAAACGCAAGAAAGTACTCAATAATAAGAGAAAATAAGTGTCGTTATCTGAATAAAAAAATAAATTTAAAAATGTACGAAATGTTACTGAGCAATCAAAACGAAAACGGCTGCTCTTAAATATAAAGTTAAGCATTATAAGTTATTTTGAAATTAAATTAGAGAAATTATGGTTGAACCCTAATCGGATTTCTTGTGTCCCTCCCTCCATCGATAATTATCTGCTTTCGCCTACATTGTGGATTTTAACTAATTAGTGTGGTGTTCAGAGTATTGAAACGAAATATTTGTTATTGCAAATAAAAAATTATTCGAAAAAACA
>JAOUZG010033927.1:2476001-2527597 GCA_026289955.1 Argiope argentata | reverse complement strand
AAATAGATATATATATAAATTAAAAAAAAACACATTCACATGATATTTTGAAGATCACATGATTAAGTAAAAGACCACATTATGTCCTGTTATGTAGCCTATACAAACAAAAAATTGCTTAGAGACGACATAAGCAATTATGTCTGGTACTTTCAAATTAAAAAAAATATTAAATCTCTTTATCATACTTTTTATTACTAAATTACAATGTTGGACAATATTTTACATTTAACTTAAAACAATTTTGGATATTAATAACAAAAATATTTATACTTTCACAAAACTTTAAATTTAAACAACTTAACAAGGTGCTGCTTAAAGTTGAGGGAGTAACTTGCTGGAATTATATCCCCAAAATTTTTGCACACTCTTAAAAAAAAAGTATATCCATACCCCTATGACTGTTTATATTTTTAGTTTCAGAGTTCTATACATAAGCATTTAGTGCTTTATGGAGAAAAAAAAAGTCAATATATATTCTGCATGTTTGCCCTTTTTCAATCAAATAAAACCAAAATTTGATACACAATTTTAGTTAAAATATTATATATGAAATTTGATTTCTCAAAACTAGTATGAATTACTGTGTTAAAACACATGGGAATGACTCTTAACGGATTTGTTTCAGAGATACTTACCCATACTTTTAATACTAAATTAGCATATCAGATTTTATTCACATGTTTCACATTTTGTAATTATTGTATTCCTTAGACAGCCAGATTTCCTCAAAATTCGGTGCAAAGACAACATGCCAAATTTCATTTGTGAAGTTCAAAGCATGTTTAAGTTACACACTCATAAATAAACAAAGATTCCAAAATACATTTTTGCAGACTTGGAGAGGTCTGAAATGATTTTTTAAATAAAGATTTGCCAAAAACTTTAATTAAAATTGACTATAATAATTTTTCATATGCAAAAAAGTGATGAAGGTATTTTTTCATTATTTGAAGTAACAATCAAAATAATAAAGTGATAGTTTTTGGAAAAGAAAGAAATCTGTTTAAAATAAACTACACTATCGAAGAATTAAAAATTCACTATATTGATCCTTACATCAAGAAATATTCACATAAATTTAAGTTTTTTGATGACTGGAATGAGTGCACAAGTATGGATGGCTTCCTTTTCTGATTTCAGTAAAAGATAGGTTTTCACTAGTTACCAAAGAAGTTTAATTCTCATTAAGGTAAAACAATTTACACTATGATAATGCTTATCAAAATAGAAAAATCCCAGTTTTAGAATAAATTTTCTTGATTTCTCAAATTTCCTTGGACATTTCCAGTTTCCTCTGACCAGCCACTCAGTTTTAAAAAAGCAAATGGTTAATGGAGATATTACATGTTAAAAAATTCAGTCTCTCTCTCTCTCTCTCACACACACACACAAAATAGAAGAAACAAGAGAGAAAAAAATGTAAGTGAAAAAAGGAGAATTCCGGCCTGATGACTTTCTCAAGGGTCACCATCAGGCAAGGATTCCAATAAAAAGTGGAATTTTTTTCTGTGAAGAGTAAGACTATTGTCTAAAAAATTCTCTTTTATGACCCGAAAAATTCCAAATTTTAAAGTAAAAGAGAGGTATCAATTTTAGCATAAAAAACAAATGACAATTAGGAAAAAGGACAAAAAAAAATGAAAATTGTGTTTCTTTCTTATTAATAATAAATATGACAATTTATTATATACCTCTTTTAAAATTGTTTCTTTATATATATTTGGTCTCAAAGTAAGAAAGTCGATATTAAAAAAATATATGCATTACTACCAAAGTATAAAAGAAATACAACTCCATAATGAAATTTAATACAATCTGAGCCAATTTGAAAAGGACATACACAGTGGAGAAATCTTCATGGAAGCAATAAATATTCAGACCCTGAATTCATATTGAATTCTCAGAATTACTCACTAATTACTTGAAGAATGCTAACAAGATTGTGTCTGCATCAGATATGCAACTGCCAACTATTAAAGTGTTCTGTATGCCTTAAAACAACATTAAAATGGATTATCAAGAAACATTAGAGCTGTTTAAGGATGGATTTTACATTCAGGTCAGATAACAAGCACAATATGTGATTGCACCACATCAATGGGAGAACATTTTGATCATGATGCCAGATTTAACATGCACCAGGATGTTAAAATGGATGAAACAGAAAAGCATATGTCAACAGTTAAAGCTCAGAAATGCGATTGATTTAAAAGGGTAAAAGAAAAAAAAAAATCCAAAAAGTGATATAAAACAATACATGAAGGAAAATTATACAGTAAATATGAATTAAATATGAAATAATATACTGTCAATATGCATCATTTTAAAAAATCAAAACTAGAACCTACATTCATTTCAAATTATTTATAAAAGTTAAAATAATAATAATAATAAAAAGTTGCATGTGACTTTCCCCAAGACATATTAAGAAGTATATTCCAACAAATTTAATAGTATATAGGGCAAAAGATATGAAGGGAAAGCCAAACTTTATTTTAGAAAAAATTGTTTTCATGGTCAATAAACCTTTACAGCATATCTTAAAACACACTTTTTTTACAGGTTTTTCACTGAAAGGGTTTAGAGGACATTTTATGATTTATTTTGAATATAAGTTACATCAATATAACAAGCAGCTTCATTTAGTGCAAAAGATTCTAAGAATCAAACCAACTCTGTTATAGCCACAAAGTAAATGCCCAAATTGGCTACAAGGAGATAAGTAAAAATAGAAAAAACAAACTTCGACTATTGCTTAACGGGGATCATATTACTGTAATTCATCAAAATTTAGTCTTGGGAATAAGGAAGAAATCCATAAATAAATCCGTTAGTCTTGGAATGTTTCTTTTTATGCTCTTTTTATTATTTAAAAATTGTTAAAAATGTAAATTTTTATCCAAATATTGAAGTACAAAATGAAATATTTCCTATTTTGGAGATGAAAATATAGAAATTCACCTCATTCTCAGAATCAGCCATTTCATCCACATCGTAGCTTTCTGATGACTCGGGGTTTTGCTCAACTCTTTGACTTCCTTCAGCAGCCTTATGATTGGTAGGATCCATGCTAGGGGAGAGGGAGGGGAAAATAAGAATGAATTCAATGCAAACAATTCAAAAAAAAATTATTATAATTAAATCTATACTATTTTACACTTCAACTAAAAGGATTTTTTCAGTTTCCCTTTTTATATACGTATTAAATAAAAATACAGTGGAATTCCAATAATCCCAAAATTTACCAATTCAAAGGAAATTTACCAACAAAACCAAGAAGGATAAGGTTTTGTTGATGAATTCAGTGAGTATATACATAACAATGAATATAAAATTTATACAAATTTTTTGCTTAAAAATTGTATGTAGTTATACAAAACATAATTTGTAAATTGATTTGTTATTACTTTTGACTGCTTAGTTACTCATTTTCTGAGAATAGTGCAATTGATTAAAAATTGCAATTTTTTTTAAAAACCAATACTGAGTTATTTATGTTTTTCATATTCTCACTTTATTAATTTTTAGAGCATGTGTTTATTAAATAAACAGAAATATAACAAAATATCTTGCAATTTTACACATTTTGAGAATTTAAAAGTTAAAATAAGTGTTTTCAATTTCATTTCATTGCAAATTATTAAAACAATACAGGGAAGGGGGAGAACATGCTGCTGTTAGTGTTCTTTGGCATAGAAAATAGTAACTATACTGAAAACAATAATTACAAAATGTTGCAAATAACAGAAGATGACGGAATAATCAGAATAAAACAATTTTTTAAACTTTAATTCCTCTATGTTTTAATGAAACATAAAGAATTGCATGTCTTTGTAAATTCATAATTTTAAAACTTTAAACTATACTAAAACATATTTGATGAAAGAAAATCAGACAAAAGAAAGTTCTTCTAAGAAAATTTATCAATTCACAATAATAAATATATCAGAAATGCTATGAAACATTTCAAATATCAATGAAATGTAACGAATTGAAAATACATAGTTCTATTATCATGAATATTTAAAGTTTAAGATTTATAGATATAATTTCTTACTTAAGTGCAATGCTAAAGTGTTGCAACGCCTTCTCGTGTTCATTTGTGCGAGCTAAAAAATCCCCAAGCATTTGATGAAGTTTACCACTTGTTTGTTGTTCTATATGTTTTTTTAACCTGAAAAATATTTTGCAGCTTATTAACACACACACCATTTAGAAATTACAATTCTAAATCTCAAAAAACAGTTCTTACAACTCAATTCCTTTTTCGTAAAGCCTTTCTTGCTCATATATAGAAGCCAATAAAAAGACAGCATTCAGATATGTTGGATCTTGTTTCAAAGCCTTTTCAAGTAAAGGTTTGGCCTATGAAAAAAAAAACTTAATGTAATTAAGGTACATATTTTATCTATAGTTATAAATATTTTCAATAAATAATAAATAATTTTATACTTATTTACACATTTATGAAAAACTGAATATATAAAAGGAATTTCAACAAAGAATAAATGCATTTCCAATAACTATAAGAAAAAGCAATTCTTGGAAATAAAAAGGTTATATTTGTAATGAAAAGATTATTAGTAAATTTTAATAATATATTGAAATATTTACAAACTATAACATACATTATTCAATACTATTTGTTGTTGACAACTATGCCTTCACCATGCTGAAATTTTGTTATGAATTTTATTTGAATTATCAAAAACAAATTTAACATAAAAATGCATCTACAAAATTAGTCAAAAAATTACAGAAAACTAAAAAATTAATAAAAATAATTATTACAGAAAAAAAACATAAGAGAGCATAATTGTCTGGTATATTTAGATAATTAGTAATTGCACATCAAAAAGAAAGAAAGAGACATACTCTCATTAGAATTGATGGTTCCTTCAGAACTTTTAGTGTTTTAATTTCATAATTAAAAAGAAATTTCATGCTACCATGATTTTAAAGTGTTTAATTTCACAATCAAAAAAATATTTCCTGCTATCAAATGAATTTCAAAAATAATCATTATAGAATAGCTAATTTTTTTAAGAATTAATATTATCTCAAATCACACCAACAAGTTGCACTGATCTCTTTTAAGCAAACATGATTATATATCTGTGCATTAAAAGTTTCTTTACTATCAACAGTTTTCATTGTTATATTTCCTTACCCAAAGTGTAATGAGATCATAATAAAGAACTAGTAACTAGTAAACAGAAAATAAGAATTAAAGAATTTTGAAAAGGCAAATTAATACCACACACACACACACACACACACACACACACACACACACACACATATATATATATATAATTAAGATGTCACAAAATATTTTATAATGTACTTTATTCCATTCATTCTACTGAATACTTAAATAAATTCTAACAATTTATAAGAGAAAATTAATATCAAATCTTGTAAATCATTTTAGAAATTTTATTTTATTTAAGCATAACCAATATTTAAATTGAACATTTTTTATTGATTTAGTAAATATGTACTGAATAAATTTATATGCACACAGAAAGAAATTTATATGTTACATTAAATGTACTTAACCCAATGATTATGTATTCTTAGCAGTGATTATTTATACCCATAAGTTTATTGCATTAATTTTAAACTATGTAAATTGTCTTTTCTAATACACATTCAACAATAATTTATGAATATTTTCAAAGTAATTAAAAAAAATCTTGATCATTTGAAGAAATTAAACATTTAATTTAAACAGATTTCTTTTCTTCCTTTTTCTTTTTTGTAATGCATTAAAAAATTATGGTGGTTTCTAGAATTACTTTTTTTTTCAATAATATAATCTCATAAATAGTTTTTTCAGTTTTAACAAGCCAAGTTAAAATAAAACGAAGAGTAAAAAATATCCAGTCTTGCTCGTATGACACTCCATTTGAATTTGAAAATCCACATAAAGTATAAAATTTACAAAATCAAATACACGATAGATAATGCAAAGTAATAAAATATATTTCAAATAACAAAATTTTGCCAATGCCAATACAATTTTAAATCTCAAAAAAGGAAGGAAAAAACTGTTTGTGAATTTATTTCAATACATTAAAACTAAAATATCTAAAATAACTTACTTTATCAGCTGACAAGGGGTCTTTTGTCAGAACATTAGCATAGAGCTGGAAGAAAAGTTTGACAGATTAACTATATATGATTAAAAAAAGATGGATAGTTAATCCAGCAATTTCAAAGTCTAAAGTATCAATTCACAATTTAAAACAGGTATCAAAAGTTTGATTAATGATAAGTAACACAGAACTAATTTAAAATTAATTATCCACCAAATTATAATGAAATTCTGTAGATCAAGATAATTTTCTAAACTAATCATGCTGTTCAATGAATACAGGATAACCACTCAAATCTCGGTCCTACAGCAAATTCCTAAATTTATAATAAACAAACATGTCATAAAAAATGGTCCAAAACGAAGTAAACAATTATATTTTATGTGATTTGAATTAGTAAATGCTCTGTGTTAAAATTTTTATAAATCCTCTGTTTTGTTAATCATATTTAATGAAATATTAATACAATTCTAACATCTTAAACTTTTTTAAAAAAGGCCCAGTCTTTTGTGGCAACCTGATTGAGTTATGAAAATTTGAATATGCCTATACAGAAAAAAGAGTGTTGTTTTATTGAATATATTTATTCAATAAATTGAAAATAGAACAAATGAACAGACATATTCAATACAAATATGCAATTTTAGACCTCTCTCTCAATATTCTATGGGGGAGGGTAGAAAAAATATGCAGTTCCTTCAAGGCTGATTGTTTCAAATTAATGATATTGAAAGATTCATGATTTGGTCTGACTAGTTTGCAGAAGATTGAAATGTTGAGGATTTAAAAGCAAGAGTGTCAAAACATTTTACGGGATAAGATTCATAAGATTGAAAGATTGTAAAAAAATTTAATTTCACGATTTTTCAAAATTACATTTATTGATTAAAATTATTTAATTTAATCAATTCTTTTGTAATTACAAATAAAAGCTGAATTTTCAGATAAATTGAATTTTTTTGAATAATCCTGTGATATTGCATATATATATATATATATATATATATCTTATAATACAGATAGAACTGCAATGGCTAAATGATCCTCTTTTCTGTGCTTACCTTTTAAAAACATGTTCCTTTTTTGGGGGGTTTTATTGAAGATTAATCTTTTGCAGTTTTAATTTAAGTTCAAATTTCATGGGATATGACAGAAAATTAGAGGAATACATAGCACATGAACAAACTGGTGTAAATTTTCTATAACAGTCTGAATTGCATGACTAAAAGTTTAAAATATTTTGCTGGGGAAATCATTAGGAATTCATACAGAATATTTAATTTAAAACTATTGACCATTAATCCTTTCAAACCAACTGGTCGTCAAAGGAATCTAATGCATAATATAACAAATTATCAGCATATTTTATCCTATTAGTTTACTCCCTATCTTCTCTATGTTCAGAAAGAGAGAGAGAAAACCTACTGTTAATGCCCTGGCTGTTTGACCTAATTGCTTGCAAGCAGTACTGGCAACAGCAACAGCTTCTCGATTTCTGTGCATAAGCAAATAACAATCCACCAAACCTGTAGAGTATGGATGTATTACTTTAAAAATTTAAATGATTAAGATGCAATTAAATAATTTTATTAACATGAAAATTTTCTTAGATACATAATAAAATATTTCATTATTTCTTATCTTACACTGAATAAACCATTTTATAATAATAGATTACTATCACAAATATATAAAGTTCCAATTTTAAATTATTTACTTTGGTATAGGATGATATAAGCACATTGAAATAAGCAAATGGGGGAAAATACACAAGAATGCTTTAAAAAGAAAATGTAAAAGTTTTTTAAACAGTTCTTAATTTAGAAATATTAATCATTACAGATTTGTAATACTTTATAGTAATTATTATTAAATGAGAAAAAAGATTTCAAAATAAAAATTTGATGATAAATTTGTCATTAAAATAAATTTAATCTAAATATATAAGAAGCTATATTCAACCTAAAATAAAATATCCATTTAAGTACATACAATTAAAAATACATTTTGAAATTTCAAACAGTCTACAATATTTTCAAAATAAATTTATTCTATTTTCCAGAACAGACTAATTGCTAAACAGTCTTGAACATATGTTGTAGTTAAGTATTTTGTTCCAGTTACATGGATAAAGAAATTGCAAAAACATAATAAAGAAAATACTTTCAGAATAGCTATGAAAAAACTGCCTAGTATGTTCCAGCCAGAAGAATATAAATTACTACTATGTGTTTTTCAATTGATTGTAAAATGCAAATAATTAATCTTCATCACTTAAATTTGAATATAATTGAATTTAAACAATACTTATTTCTGATGTATGCTGTTATTCAATTATAATGCAAAAGTAATCTTTGCTGATTAATGATTTTTCTTCCTTTCTTCATGAATATATATTTTTCTATTAACATTAAAATTAAAGAGCATTTTGCATTTAAAATCCTTTTAGGTAATTAGCAATAAAAAAAGGATTGAACTATTTATAGATAAAGAGAGACAGGTTATTAATACTTGCATTTAACCTGAAAAAGAAATGGAGGGTTTAATTTCTGCTAAAATATTAGGATAATTTTCCCAACATTTTTAGTTATTTAATTTTTTAAAAAATCCTAACCAATTGTGTTAATGGTAATTTTAAAGATGTGTACTGATGTTTAAAGATTTGCACTGATCAATAATCTTAGCTGAAAGAAGTATAAAAGAAGTAATACCTCCCTCATACTTTTAAAGACAACATAATAGTAAAATGCAAATAAAAAATTCCTTTTGTAAAATAATGTGAAAAACATTCACCTTTAACAGCAACAAATCGTGTAGAGCACATTTTATATGCTTCCCCAAAATATGTTATTGCTTCTTGGGTTTTTTTCAGCTCCAACAGCACAGTTCCTCTAAGTAACAGTGCTTCAATGTAGCGAGGAGCCAAACTATAAGCCTTGAGAAAATAAAGTAAAAGATTTTATAATTTTCACGCATAAATAGAATTTATTTTAGTCAAATTTTTCCTTGCACTTATAAAATGTTGATATACATTTCTTAAACAAATTCTTCTGCACACACAAATACTAAACACTAAAGTATGTGGTACAGAAATTGCTATTTATTGCCAAATGGAAGTACTGAAATATTAATTGTTAAAAATAGTACTGAAATATTAATTGTTATTGCTTTGTTAAATATTTTTAGAGCAAAACAAAATTGAATGATTAGCTTAGCTGAAAAGAAATGCTGAAAAATTAGAGTAATGCCTGTTTGTCAAAGAAAAAGAGAATTAAATGGGTGTAAAATTAGAAATGTCCACTAGAAGTTTATTATCATATTTTGAGAACTGTTGCCAGATGTATAATAGCCATGACTTGCCTAAGGAAACTGATATTTGTATCCTCCAAAATTATTATAGTAGCTACCACTTAATGAGATCATGCAGGAATTAAAAATAAATGAATTAGGTGAAATCAGTGATAGTTTTATAATATCCCAGGTTGAGTGTAAAACCCATTTACAGATTTATTTTCAATTTCTTTCAAAAATAAAAAAAGCACCAATTTTTGCTTATTTATAATTAGTCCTTAACAATTCAGTTATATATCATTTAAACTTGCATATTTAAAAAAAAAAATTGAATGGCAATCAATGTTTCATTCCAAAATATCACGAGTTCAGCACTGGCATTTATTATACAGTTTTCTTGAACACATTAATTTATTCCCATCAGAATCCTCAAAATTTATAGCTTGATCTTGGAAAAAAAAAACCTTAATTTTTTGTAATTATTTAATTAAAAAAACACAATCATATTTTAAACTATTTCATAGCATTATGTGGAAGCATTTTAGGTAAACTTCAAATTCTATTAAGAATTCCAATTTTGTCTTCAACATTCTTCTTTCTCATTCCTCCCCCCCCCCTCCATATTTTAGCCATTTCAATTTTATCCAATTTCAGAAAGCAGTTGGTTCTATTGTTCTAGTTATTCAGATTTCAAACTACACAAATGGCAACATAGCTGTCTTTTTAAACTAATTCAGAGTTTTCCAGATGAAAACTCTGAATTAGTTCCAGTTCAGATAAATGCTGAATTTCAGTTCAGATAAAAGAATATGATACTAATAGATATTTTCTTATAAATAAAGCAAGAAACTTGATGAATATCAATGACTTTAATTGTAACAAAATGCTCAATTCAAATTCTCCCCTCTCTATCGCTTTTTTCTTCTAAAGGTTAACTATGTCATCTAAAACCGTAGAGCAACATTTTAAGAATAGGATTATTTTCTACTCCTTTTTCAATCTATGAACCTAAAAAACATAAATAATTTTTGATTATTTTTTAAATGCTTTTCAAAGACATACTGAAAAAGTCAAGTATCTTTCTAAATCTTGAATGCAGCAAAACCAAACCAAAAGAGTTTTCAAGGACCGCAGGAAGTCTGAAAAATTTACACCTCATTTTTCTAAAACAAATATGAAAGTTAAGTGTTCAAAACTGAAATCATGACCGAGAAAGAGGGGCAAAATAATAACTTCAACAATCCCATACTTTACTTGACCATCATAGACATTTTGCTTAAAGATAAGAAATGGTAAAAATATGCAAAACTCAATAAATGGAATTTTAAAGAAAGAAAATAGTGGGGAAACAAATCTGTTTTGAAATAAAAAGGAAAATAAATTTATTAAATAAATAAAAGAAATAATTCATCAAGAGTTAATCATTTTTTATGTACACACAAAATTTCAGAAGAAATTCAGATTTTCAAGAAGATCCATAAACTTGTTTCTTGAAATAACAAATTTCTCATCACCGTATACCAGTAAATTATAATATGTTGTTTATATTTAATTACCACAGTTCAAAATTTCAAAAAATAATTTCTGAACTAATATTCCACATATTGATTGCAGTACACGCAAATCACTGCATTATGAATGTTTGTGAAAATAAAGAATGGCAATCTAAAAAAAAAAAAAAAAATGTATAAGGGTAAGGTGAATTATATGTCTCTAAACTTATTTCTGCTTTTTGAAAAGTTGATAATAAAGATGACACATACTTGTTGAATCAGTTTATTAGTTATTTTTTGTAGTTTATGTTTATGAATTGATCTAATTATGAGGAGATTAATTCAAATTTCCCTAAAATATTCATATTTCTAGCAAAACCCTTTTCAACACTCTTTATTATAGAAAAAAAAATTAAAAACTATTGCAATTCTTAAAAATTTGTAATACAATATTTAAAAATTTACAGCTCAGTTTAAAAACATATAGTTTAAGAAAAACAATAATTAAATTATATATAAATGGGAAAGTTCTGCATATTAATTTAAAGCAAAATAAACAGTTACCTTCTGGGAAAATATTGATGCTCTACTGCCTTTTTTGATTGAAAGACTATAATAACCCATTACTATCCATGGTTCAGGAGCATATTCGTTTACAGAACTAAGATGATTAGCCAAACTGAAAAAAATATATATATTATATATGTGTGTGTATAATGCTTACAATAAAATTTGAAAAGAAACTACAATCAAGAATATATAAGACAATACGACTACAAAATCACATAAATTGTAAATCAATCCTACCAATGAAGACATAACTTGAAAGAATGAAATTCATAATAAATTGAAACTTTAGAGAGAAACCTAATTTAGAAAGAAAAAAAAACCCTTCATATTTATTTTGCAGAAAATAATTGTTTCATAACAGTTCATTTTGCTTCAAAGAGCATCACATTATCATGTGAACCATTTTTTCACAACATTTTAAATTCAGTTAACAATAAACAAGGGGGAATATAATTATATTAAGAGATAAAATACATGCAATACAATTCTGTATCTTAAATATTGTTAAGTGTTAACTAAAATGTCATGAATAGTCTTTAAGGTAATTGAAATTTTCTTAAAAGAATTTGATCTTTAAATAACCCTGAACTATCTAATATATAAAAAAAATCCTAATTCATAAATTTTTTCAGACATTAGAAAAAGCAACAAATGTATTAATAATAATACTTTTCAAGTTCTAGAGTTTTTTTCTCTCGACCCAGCAATATTCCATAGACATCCATTCCTTTTACTGAAAGTGGATCTAAGCAATGTACCTAGGAGAAGGGGAAAAGCAGAATTCACTCTCATCAAGAGTTGCATAAAACACCAATATAATAATTTACAGTATACAATCACCAATACAATAATATTATAGTATTAAAAGCCTTAATTTGCTGAATTTAAATCAATATTCAGTTAACACATCAAGCAGTAAATTGTTATCAATACATATATAATTAACAAGTTTGAAATTCTATCTATCCTTCAATATGCCACAAAACTTCTTAAATAAATAAATAAAAACTTAAGCAGGGGGATCAAGTGATTTAATTGAAAACCAAGAAATTTAATATAAAAATTGAAAAACTAAAAAAATTACTTCATAAGTCAAATAATTTTTTGTAGTATCTATTAGTTTGATTCTGTCCCATTCTGATGCTTTATATAGGTTATTTTAGTACAGATCACATAACTTTAAGTTATGGTCAAATAATATAGGTAACATATCAGCAAGCACTACATCTTCCAACTCACATGCAACGTTAATGGAAAGAAGATTGTGATGTTTTTATGCACTCTCTACAAAAGCAGAAGATACATTAAAAACATTTAAAAAAATAGATTTTGAAATCGTATCAATGTCTTCTAATCACAAAGATCATTAGGTGTGTATTATTGTATAATTATTATCATTTTTTATAGATTACATTGTCAATTAAAGTGTCAATAGTAAAACACATTACTATTCTGAAATTATGATTTGAGTCGAAAAAATGCTTATTTTATTTTGAAACAATGCAAATTACATTTTAATTTTTAACACTTTAAAAAACTTGCAAACCAAGCAAACAGTTTACGACAATGATTAGAAAAATTTATAATTGTGCATTAAAAAATATAGAATTTCATACCCTTTCTAAAACAACCAAGGCATTCTGAAAATCACCATTATAATAGTGAGCTTCACCAAGAGGAGCAAGAACCTCAGTACAATCTTTGAGACTAGTCTGAAAATGCAGAAAGAAAAAAAAAAGTGCTATTCATTATTACGTTTTAAAAAAAAATTCACTTGGTGAGATTGAAGCTGAAATTCTTCAAAACAAAGGGAATTTTGAGAAGAAAACTTGAAATTTATATAAAGCAATAACCAAACGACAAAGCAAAATAATATAATAATTATTATAAGCAATAACCTAGCATTTAAACTAACATATATTTTCAATTTCCTCTTCAATGAAAGATCTACTGGGAAATAATTAATCAATATTTAAGTGTTGTATATTGCAACATTCTTATTTTGTACAATATTGGATATGCTCATTAACATAAGCATTCTTATCTCATATGATGAGAATAGAATAAAAACATTCTTATATCTTATTCTTTTTCATTAAAATTAAGAAATTTAGAATTTTCACCACAAATTTGGAAGAGATTTTAAATCATTCAAAATAAAACAAAATTCAGATATTTTTACAACATAATTTCCAAAAATAATAAATCACAAAAACAGTTTTTATTTCATAATAAAATATGCGAAATATTTTTTTCAATAATACCAATTCAATATTTGTACAAATTCTTTCTAAATACTGTCAATTCTCCCCCCCCCATCTTGTTTTAAATAAAAGATTATACCATTACCAAGAAATTCAAACCAGCTTTATTGTCAAATATATTTCCACTTTCAGAAATCAAGGTACAAGAATTCAAAATTGATGTCTGACTTATAGTGCAACCTGCAAGACATTTATTGTAACCTTTATGCCATCATACGAGCCAAAACATGCCCAAGAATGAATATTTCAATACCAAGCAGATACAAAGAAACGCTTCATGCCAGAAAATGTCAATCAAGGAAATTACTAGGATTTCACAGTCGTAAAGGTCCAAAAAAGTTGTTTATAATCAAGAATCTTGTGATATGACTATGAAAAATGGCTTGCAGAATACTATTTATTCTAAAAGCTTCAAATTATAAAAGATTAGAATGGGTTTGCACTATTACACTGCAAGGTGATTTCCATTTTCTTTTTCATTATGAAAGAGAAAATGGAATTTCAATGGATCTGCCAGGAATATAAAATATTGATATAATTTACAAAGAGTTCACAAGCTTTTTTAGTATGTAAAATGGTAGTGGAGCTATAATGGTGGAGAAGTTTTGGGTTTTAAGAGCCAAGTGGGTTTGTCCATCTTTGAAGGTCAGTAAAATTCTAAATATTTAGAAAAAATAAAAAATCCTTTTATAGCATTTTTCAGAAAATATAAGGAGGCAAAATTTATCAGCATGGCAATGTTCCCATCTATTTACAACTCCAGTCCTGATCTAAACTCAGCATTAATGTATGGTGCATTTTGTCTTGGAAGGTATACAAGAATGAAGGGCAATATTATTCAGTGAATGCACTAAAGATAATTATTAAAAATTCACAGTACAAGTTTGAGCTAGAGTCCTTACAAATCTAGATTACAACAAAGAAAAAATACATATAATATAGTAAAAAAAGAAGAAAAAAGGCTGAAAATTTTGTATATTTTATAAACTTTTGGATATCTAGAATTTCCATTTTACTATACATTTCAACTGTAAATAGTCGGGGGGGGGGGGTTCTAGATTTTTCCACTAAATGCAAATTGCATATGATTTGAATAGATATATTTGTAATTAATTTGCATCCTCTATATTTTGCTAAAAAATACTTTACTACTGTTTATAGATTTGTGGGTAAAGTATACATGTAAAAAGTTTTTTTCATTAAAAAAAAAGCTGGAGTGGAGTTTTTCAAAGGAGTATTCCTGATTACAGAAAATGCCCCATTAAAAAACATTCTTTGTTAAAACTTTTTGATGTAGTTGAAATAGGAAGACAGAAAGCAGATGATAAAATATTAAAGGTCGTGAGAAACATATTATTGAGTGACTATCTTCCAATACTGAAATCTAAATAAGGATTGCATTTAATATTTGTTCAGTCCAAATACATTTTTCTATAATAAAGATGAATGTGTGTTTGCATGTTAGCTCTCTACAGGCAAGGTCCATTTGATTTAGTACATATATCCTTTTAAGGACCAAAATAAGCACCTTTGAAGAATTTTTTTTTAAATTTTTAATCAGAATTTCAGTTTAAAATTAAGCACAAATTTTTTTTGGTTTGTCTGAAAATATTCTAACTCAAAAATAATTTTTGCATCATCATAAAATTAAAAAAAAATTGTCTTTTCAATGGCAATGTTTTTGCATAGTTAATCAGTTTAAAAAAAAAAAATATTTTTACCAAATTTTCCAACAAGAATGTGATGATATGGAATAATTTTGAACAAACATTAAATAGGTAGCAAGCAATGAAAAAAAACATTAAAAATTCTGGTAGATCACCAATGTTAATAAAACTAGCTATTAGAAGTAGATTCCCCCCCCCCAAACCCAATAGCCATCAATATAAAATAAAACTTGCATTCAACCAACACAATGCAAGAAGACTACACATGCACAGAAACTTTTTAACAACAAGTATTTGACCCATCTGACCAGCATTTGCCCCTTTTTGTGCATCCATAATCTTTCTGTATATGCCTGATTTTGCTGGAATCTTATAACCGGCTAAGTATAAATTGACCTTTGATTTAAGAAGAAAAAAAGCAATTTAAAAAATGAAATTAAACTCCTGGCCTTTTTATCGTTTAATTATATTAACACCCATTTTACAGCAAAACTAAGGTATTTCGGGAAGTATCTCATTTTGAATCGTTGTCAGATGATGAGAATGACAATTGAACTAACACCACCTTCTCCAAACTTCTGCATCACCAACAAGAGGGCATTTGGAACTGATGGATTTAAAGGAATTAAACCTGCTTACACTGTGGAATCGTAACTCACACCTGAAATCCTCTGGTTCCGAATCCAAAGCCTTACCATCAAACCACTGTGACCTATATATTTACTTTCACAGAAAAATCTGCAAAAGACTTCATTTATCTCAAATAATATCAGAATGGGAAAAATAGAAAGTTTTACATAGTTCTAGGTCAGAAAACAGGTTACTTTGATAAAAGATAAGAAGCAGCACTGTCTTTTTTTTTAAACAAAGTTTAGGTGAGTTGTACTGAAAACAAGGGAAATGTGTACACAAAATTAATTTGAAATTTAAAAATATTTTGCTGAAAATTATTTGATAAAATTACACAAAATATTTAATTGAAAACTTTAGCAGCTCTTAAATACAGTGAATTAGCTTATCACCAAAGAAGCTAGTAAAAGAATAAAAATATAAAGCTCAAAAATTTTAGAAGGCAAATAAATCCCACATTTGTATTAATGCTATGATTATTTGCGCCTGTTTTCGTTTAGAAAGATTTATTCACAAGATATGAAAAGCTATTAAAATGACATGACCAATGCTTATGACAATTTATCGAAACAATTTTGTAGATGGCTGCATAAAGTTGTGCATACAATTTAATTTAAATCAAATATATACAACATCCCCGATAAACAGTCTAGTTGCCGAAGGCTGCTAATTGAATATAAATAATTTGTTTTCTTGGATATATTTTTCTATAAATATTTTTTTAAAAAAAATGAAGGAAACCTTCCTCTATTTGTTTTAAATTCTGGATGACCTGCCTAGTAATGACTCACAGGATTAAGAAGCCTGGTTATACAATAAAGTTAATAAGATAGTGACAGAGTGAGGATTAAAACCATTCTAATTACCATCAATTACTTCTTTTTCCCACCACATTTGGCTTTTAAAAAGTGAAATATATTTTTATTCATGCAATCTTAAGAATGAGGCTTGAGACAGCAATACTCCTCAAACTCTACTCTTTTTATGCTTAAAGTATTGAGGATATAATTACATTGTTAAGCCATACACAAATAGCCACATAAGTAAGAATTGACTGTAACAATACCTTTGTATCTATTTGCTTAAATGTAGATATGGCCAGTGCAAGTTCATTGGCATGCAAGTGAGAATGCCCTTTTATCCACAATGACAGCCTATAATAGGAAAGAACAATTAATTCAGATAATTTTATAAAGTAAGAAATTTCTGATTAAAACTTTAACTACTTTCTAAACAACTTAATAAAAATAAAATTCAAGCTCCAGGAATTCAAAACTCCTCACTTTCTACAGATAAGCAGCATACATTGCTCAATTAACCAATGCAGTGATCTCCCACAAACTGGCTCGCTTACACTCCTAAAAAGGTGTTATTCCAGAGAAAGTCATGCTTGGAACTGACATAGAATATTCACAAAATACTATGAATTCACACAAAACTGTAGTATTAGAGTTCGGTGTGAATTTACCTTTTTTAATAAATTGATTGTGTGATCCTTGGTAGATTTTTTGGCAACTAACCCATGGAATGTGGTTAATACAATCCGAAAACTAAATTTTTGATATAGAGGCATTTTTCCCAATTGTTTTAACCAAAAATTCAATAAAAACTGAATATACTGAATTAAAAAATACACCAAATTTTATCATCTAGCTCTCTATATTTTGAAGTAATTGTGTTATCATATATATTCAAGCAACCGGACAGACTGCCTTTCAATGAACAGATTTTGCTCAGAATTTGATAGAACAACAAATTTATTATAAAGATAATATACCAATTTTTTTTACATCTAGATCAAAGTATTTTTAGCTATCTTTGTCATTAACAGATGGGCATTTTCCAGCAATGTATTTTTCGAAAATTAGCAGTTCTAAAATGTGCAGATTCATCAAAATCTCAAGTTCAAATTTTTTGACTACCTCTATACTTTCTCTGCACAACTAGTACCAGAAAGTAAAAATCAAAATTAGAAAGGTTACTTACAGTTGTTAGGCTTCCAAAACATTTTTTATGACACTGAAAGTTTTCAAACAGCCAGCAAACATTTTTTTCATGTTGTATATCAGAAATGGAAAGGGTGAACAGTCTAAGAGGATATTGAAAGTGGTTGAATAATTTTGAGTAGGTACAAGAAAAATCTCAGTTCGATAGTCAGAGTCAAATCATTGTACTAGTTAGAACACATGTGTACAGTTTAGATTTTGGTATGTGAAAATTGCCCTTTTCAACAATTAATACAAAGTTATTCCACATTTTGATAATTTGTTCAGCATTAAGTATATTCTCTAAGCACCCAATTTTGTAGAATTTCTTACCAAGTTCTCCATTGCTTGAAAATTTTATGCAGTTTTCCCCTTTTATTCGCTAATTTTTTAATAATATATATACATTTAGATAAAAAATATATCCAATTTCTTATGTGAATACTAATTAGCTGTTTAAATTGTTAGTCTGACAATTTGCAGAACACCATCACTTGCATTTTATTAACAATATTGAAATTTTTAATCATTCAATAAACTAAAAAATTTATAATTTATCAATTGACCATGCATTTAGATGGATAAAATGTTTCTCAAATTCAATTTTTCCCATAGAATTATGAATGTCTTGTTAAATCTAGGATATTAAAATAGTCCATGAAAACTGAAGACACATCTAACTCTTTTCTTAGTTTCTAAAATTGAAAATGTAATTTTTTTAAACATTTACTGATTGCTAATCAAAAATTAGTACAAAACACATTATAATCAACAAAATAAAATACAATATATGAAGCAATGTTATATGATCAAGAAAAATAATCTGATTGGTCCATAAATAACTTTTTGGGGACAATTGATGTTTAGGATTATTTCTCAAAATAAGCTTGAAATCTCTTCACAACAGTAATACAGATAATTCTAGATATTTCAAAAATAGTTCCCATTCTACACTTGGGCATTATGAAAACATGATGAATAGTGTACAGTATTACTTCCAGATGCTGGATCAGTTGAGGATTCCTCAAAAGTTATGGTGTGTATCCTACTTGATTCCTTTCCCACCCTTATGTTTTAAATTTTAGATAGAAAAAATTTTAAATTGACAATTTCTTTTTGTTTATACATACATTTCTCCATCTTTTCAGTTTACCTTTTTTAATAATAAAAATCTCAAGCAAGGCAATCGTTTCTTTAAATCAACGCTTCTATAAATAACATGAATCAATACATAACATATTTGCATAAATATTATGCTGCTCAACTCTTATACTATGAGCACACAATCTTAGAACATTCTACCTTAAAAGTTCACAATTGATTCCCCCCCCCCCAATAAACTTTATCTCAACTTCGTACACCATTTTATTTTTTACATATTTTTAATGAAACTTTCCTAACGTGCACAATTGTCTTAAACTGAATAACACTGTAGTTAGAAGTGCTCAAAAATAACATTTAGAATTTAATATAAGGAAGAATCTGTAACAAGTTTAGTAGACTATACTTTTCAAAAAATATTACATATTTACTTCATCTGTACTTATAATAAAGCTCAATGTGTGTGATTGTGTGTACTGACACTCAACAGGACCATTTGACCTACAGATATCAAATTTGGAATATGTATACCTTGGAGATCAGAAATGCTCCCCTTAGCAATTTTTAAAAATTTCTAATCAAATTCAATAGAAAGAGAGAGGTGGATAGTACAATGAACAGAACAACTTAAGGCCTACTACTAGTATAATTAAATAATATGACTATCAAAATTTGAAGTTTAAAATATTTTGCTGAAAAACTTACTATAAAAACAAGTTACATTAAATAATAATTGAACATTTTAACGAGAATCAATACTGGTAAACCAGTTGTTTCAAAAAGTGTCTAATATTTTATAAATAGAATAAATAATCTTTTGTATGGATATTTATATAAAGCATTACAATTACAATATTTCAACTCTTATAAAAAAGAATTAATTCATAAAAAAAGTAATAGCATCTAAAGAATGCTGCATATTTAATAAAACTGACCACAGATTTAAGAATACATATATAAGACAGAAAATAAACATTACCAATCAATAGTTGCAACATTTAAAGAATTATTCACCATCATCGCAGCGACTTCAGTAGCTTTTACACCCAGTGTTAGCAAACCCAAAGCAGCATCTACAGCAAATGGACTTTCTCTAAAAAAAAGGGACAAATTAGAATTATTACAAAACATGAAAAGCAAGGAGAATAAAATAATATACATATTTCTACAGCTGGTAAGCTTGACACACACACACATATACAGGGGTTGGACAAAAATATGGGAACACCTAAAAAAAAACATAATATCATGCCTAATACCGTGTAGGACAACCATTAGCATTTAAAACTGCTTGAATTCTGTTAGGTATCGATAAATACAGGTCTTGTATGGTTTTCAAGGGAATCTTATACCATTCTTCCTGCAAAACAGTGGCAAGTTCAGTTAGAGATGATGGAGGGGGATAGCGATCACACACCATTCTCTCTAAAGTAGACCACAAAAGCTCAATAATATTGGAATCTCGTGACTGTGGTGGCAAGGGGAGATGTTACAAATCCTCCTCATGCTCGCAAAACCAGTCTTGGACGATGCGAGCGGTGTGAATGGGGCCTCTATCGTCTTGGTATACAGCATTACCATTGGGGAACAAATACTGTACCATGGGATGGACTTGATCAACCAAAATGGTCACATAATCTTCACCAGTAATGCGACCTTGCAAGGTAACCATGGAGCCCATGGAATACCATGATATGGCTGTCCAAATCATGACAAAACCTCCGCCATGTTTTACTCTTGGCAGCAAGCAGTCTGAATCGTACGCTTGTGACGGCGTTCGCCAGACGTAAACGCGGCCAGAAGTTGGAAACAGCGTGAAACAAGATTCATCTGACCAAATGACCGTCTTCCATTGCTCCAGCGTCCAAGTTTTATGGATTCGGCACCATCTTTTCCTGTTACAGGCATTTGCATTACTGATGAGGTATTTTGAAATTACAACTCGTCCTGCAATTCCCTGCTTATGGAGTTCCCTGCTTATTGTTTTAACGCTGACAGGGTTTGTAAGACCGACATTAACTTCAAAAGTGATTTTTGAAGCTGTCGTCTTCTTATTTTTCGTCACAATCATCTTCAAAGACCGACTGTCATGATCACTCAACACACATTTTCGTCCACGTTGTGACTTAACAGAGGATGTTTTTCAAGTTTTTCTGTATGCAGTATGAATCCTTGATACCGTGCTTCTTGAGACACCAAACACTTCGGCTATCTTGGTTATGGAAGCACCTCCATTCGAGCTCCAACAATTTGTCCACGTTCGAATTCACTTAGCTCAGACATAATGCACTAGCAACTACACAGAACACTAGTCTGGCAATAACTGATACTTACAACGTATTAAGGACATTGTACAGATGGCGTTAATGAGGAAATACAGCAGCGCAACCTACAGGCTCATCTAGAATCAACTATTACTTTTAAGCAAGCATTTCACAAGCTGTTCCCACATTTTTGTCCAACCCCTGTATATATAATATGGTTTTAAGACACCTAAAAAACTTATTTATTTAAAAAAAATAGATTTTATGTATAAAATATAATTTTTATAAAAAAATTAGATTTTATGCATAATTATAAAAAAATTACTATCAAAATATACATTTTTTAACAGTTTAATACTATTTTCAATTCTAAAATCCCTAATTGTGTTCTGCCGCAGATGTTGGCCTTATTCCATTTTTCAGCTTTTGCTATTACACAAATTTAAAGAGTTTGTGTTGATTAAATGTTTATCGAAAAAATTACAAAAATAAAACAAAGGTAATTTGATAATACTGCTCATAATGAATTACAACACCAAGTATAATCTTTAAAATTATATGGGTCTAAGCTCTATTATAATTCCTTAATTATTGTATTATAGTTATGAGAATAAGAAGCAGAAAAAGAACCTTTTCCAAAAATATGTTCAAGTTATAATTGTCTTATTTATAACATTTCCAGTTATATTTAAGAGAGAAAAATTGATTTTAAGAATATAGTCATAATTTTGATAGATTATGGTGCAGGGGGAGAAAATATACAGTGGAAGACTTATCATTCAAGGATATAATAACAGAAAATGTTAAAGCATTACACATTTGAAAAGGGAATAAAAAAGTTAATAGCAAAGTTAAAAGTAATGATACTTGAAAAAAAGTAAAAGTTAAAAATGAAATCTGCAATACATATTTCAATGTATCATGTCAGAGCATAATTTCTTGAATGGCCATGCACAACATACTTATGTGAGTTAAATTATATTCATATTCATTTTAATTGTTTCACTGAATTAGTAACTTTAGTATTGCAAACTATATATATAAAAAAAAACTTCATCTCATATTTATTGTTTTTTCTTGCATTTATTGTTAAAAAAAATCACATTTCCTATTTATATCATCTCGTATAATCATGTGCTCAAAATGATATTTCTCTAGGTTTTATTTGCAGAAGTCATTAACTTATTTTTTAAAAAATCAGAGCTTTTTGTAAATGGAATGACATCAAGTTATTAAAAGCTGATTTTTTTGAGATGCTTGTGCACATAATAAAATTTCAATTTTTCACCTGAAGGTTTTTGTTGACACCACAAAACTTCATTCCTAAAACAATAACCTGTTCTGACATGATAATATTAAATTACCCCTATATTTACATGCAATGGAAACTATAATACCCATATTTAAGTAAAAGTTACCAAGTTCAAAAATTTTGATTAGAGAAAACTGAAATAACAATTCTCATAGCTACCTTCAATTTCTATGAACTTATAAAAGTGACCAACTTCTTTGAATTTCTATTGCTACAAAATAAAGTTGTCAGTTTTCTCTAAGTCTTGTAGACACTTTTATCACCAAATAAAAGTTTGTCGCTCTTAGTGACAACCAATAGCTTAAAGTTGATGTCTATAATCACTCACATTACCAAATAATGATGAGAAAGTTATGATAATTAGCCCTTGAAAATAAACACCAATGACCAGATTACAAGAAGAGGTTGGTGCATAGTAGAAGATGAAGCGATCAATTTTTGTTTCAGTTTTCCTAATAGGGACTAGACATTGATTTCCGAAATTCATTCCCAGCCAGAGACTCCGACAAGACAAATAGACAGAGACAAGACAGAGACTCTGACTGACACACAATAGAACATTCTAATAAGATCTATTAGATGGGAGTCAGTCAAAAACAAAATACAGCAGCTTCATTGAACTATATGGTTAAAACACCTGATTGAAATTATTTAGGGAAAAAGTCTGGAATCCAGAAATTCAATGATGGAATGATATCTGATGCAGCATTACTGAACTACAGATAAAATACATATCAATTTATGAATAACTATATAAAAAAATTTCAAAGCAACTTGCTCTACAAGAAAGCAGAGGAATGCTTCAAGAAAAATTAGATAATAGAAATTAAGTTCAGAATTTCTTCTTTTTTTCCTGTTAAACTTCTTTTGTATATTTAAAGAATAAAACAAAGGAACTGAGACAAATAACATCAATTGGCTGAAAGTCAAATGTTCCTATTTTGAAAATAAACAACATTGATTGACATTTTTCAATTTGTTCTTCAGGGAATTAGTTAAAAATATATTCCTATGTTTGGAAAAATTGAATGATTAATACATTATTTCAATTGTTTATACATCCCTCTTTTCATTCTCTACGCATAAATATATTCAAAGTAAATATGGTAACACAGAAGTAATATTGCATGTATTTCATTCTTGTTATAAATTTTTACCATGTTCAAGAAATCATCAGTATCTAAATTCAGAAAAAAACCAGGAAAATGATTTAGAAAATTGGGCTGATTTCGTTTTTAAATATAAAAGAAAAAATAAACCCCTTTTCTAGCATAGCATCTAGGACCAAACTGCTGCATCACATTTTGACACATTACAACCATCACATGCATTAACTCATGCTTGGTGATGGTCTAAAGAGAAACACAACGATGTTTCCGATTCCCATATCTGAAATATCCTTTTTGGAATTTAGAAATATTTATTTTATGGACAAATTTATATGTTTTTGTAATAATAATTTGTTATAATGATTTGAAGGAAAAACTACGATTTGAATATCTAAGACAATTTTAAAATAAACAATTTTTAAATAATTCAGCTTTATTTCTTTTTATTATATTGCTTATATATTTATTATATGGCTTATTACTTTATTCTATTTACAGTAGAATTTCCATAAACTGAAATTAAGTGGTAAACTTGATTTCAGGCATAAAATAATTTATTTTTAATGTGAAATGATATAGAATGATCTCCTGTATGAATTCATATTTCACACAATAAATAATTAAATAAAAAACAAAAATGACAATTAAAACATGTTTAGATAACTGGTGCTTAAGTAAATTTTTGGAAAAGAGAGGAATTTGCTTTTCATTTTTGTTAATGATTATATATATATATATATATATATATATATATATATATATATATATATATATATATATATATAATCAGATATTTTGATAAATTTAAAATCATCAACTTACAATTGCATTTCAAAACCCTTAATTCCTTCATTTTATTCAACATGATTTAGGAATTTTCATTAAGAAAAATTAAAAACTTTAATCAATATCATATTGAGCTATATAAGAAATGTAATTAAGCATGTCTTGTACCACCCTCTAAAGAATGTTTTTAATTGCATATCGCATAAAGCATACTAATTTAATCTTAATTTAATAGTTAGTTAAAGATTATATATTTGAGTTTATCAATATATAATCTTTAACTAACTATTAAATTAAGATTAACTAACTATTAAATTAAATTAGTTTTATTACTTGTAAAATAATTAAATTAGTTTTATTACTTGTAATAACTATTAAATTAGTTTTATTACTTGTAAAATAATTATTTAAAATAATTATTTTACAAATAATAAAACTGAAAAAAAAAACCATTGAAAAAATATTTTATTTCTTTCTGAGGTATAAAAAGCTAATTATCTGTTTCAAAACAGACATAATATTACAAATGCTGTAACAGTTAGTATCAAGAAAGATTCTATAGCAGTTCTATCGAATTAGAAAAATAAATTATAATCTTTCATTTAAACATAAATGCAGATGTCCCATTTCTCCCAACCCTTCCTTATTATAAGCCAGCTCTCAAATGATTAGCAAACTTATTCTAAGAAATAGAAACTTATAAAATAGTTTTTACTATTTTCCCCATTTTTTTTAACTGACAATAAATCAAATCTTGTATCTTCACATTGACAAATGTAAACCTACATCTCAAATTTCATATTTAAATTTTTTTAATGATATTTTCCTTTTCAAAAATCATTGAAAATCGAAATACCTTAAAACTTCTTTATAACTTGTGATTGCAACTCTCTCATTTCCATTTTGGTGGTTAAGTTTTGCTATAGCCATATTTATGCATGGGGTCCTTTGTTTTGCAGGTATACTATCCAACTGCAAACAAAAATAAGGTATTTCAATTTTATTATGAATAAAATTTTAGTCTCATATTAAATTATTAATCAGTTTAATTGCCAAAAATACAAGTTCAACAAAATGATTAAAATTATACATAATTTGGTCAGTTTCATTGATAATATTAGAATTGTCACTCTCCAAAATGCATCCACTTAAATAAAAGCAAACTATTTACATAAGTTTATAGCCATAAAATCCAGTGTAACTAGCATTTAATTAGCAGAAATGAAAATAAAATTTGATAATTAAAGAAAACGATTCAGCAAAATAATAATAATAATGTGTTTTGTTTTTTAATTCTAGTCAAGATTTGCACTGAATATAACTAACACTATTCATACAGTAATTTCTAAAATTACTGAATTTAAGAATAATGAATAGCATGATACAAATATATTTTATAACAATCACAGCTTTTTTTTTTAATAATCTTAAGAATTATATTATAATTTACAAACCAAAAGCAAGACTCATTGATATTTGAATAAGAAACAGACTTTCATTATTTCAGAAAATTTGATCAATTTAAGTTACTTTTGTAATCATACCATTCTTTAAAATATTTATTTTGTTATATTATACATAAATATAATTTTCCTTTGTTGCAAGTAAATTTGAATCTCATTTAAAAGTTGTGCTTTTAAATAGTGGTTAAACGACAAGCATATCTAATCTATATTAATAAAAATGGATTGCGAAATGCGTTGCTAAGCGCACAACTGGAGAACGGCTAGACCAATTCGGCTAATTTTTTAAAAAATATTTTCGTTAAGATACGAGGATGGTTCTTATGGAGAAAAAAAAATGAAAAAAAACTGAGAGGAAAATGGTTAAAACGACAATTTTCTTACTTTCCCGCCAAAAATTTCATTTCCTTCCCCCCACACTAACTGAGTAAGATAGCAGGAAGTAATAAATTAAGATTTGTTTAGAAAGAAATACGTGAAGTCAGTTGGTTTTCATTTATAGATAACGGGATGTTTAAAAAAGAAAGAAAATAGTTGCTTTTATTATTAGTCTGTATGGATATTTAATCTATGCCTGATCAAAATAAAGTCTGGGCAGGGAAGAAAAAAAAAGAATAAGAAAGGGAAAAAAGGTTTTATAGAAAGAAAAGTAGTGAAGAAAAAAAGGAGAGAAAAAAAAGGGAAAAGAAATGAAGGATGTGTGTGTGTCACCATTATTTCCTCTGTGCGCAGCATTTTCCAAGCTGTTTTTAAACTTTCACATCTCTTGAAAACCATTTGTGTCTTTATTTGTTTAGTGTGTTTACATTTATGAAAATTTGAATCTCATTATTCTATAAAAACCTAGAATTTTAGACCTTTTCCTTCACAATTTAAGTAAAATATCAATTTCGGGACAATCATTGCACAGATAGAAAGAGAAAGATGAGTAGTATAATGAACAGAACATCTGAAAAAAATAATACCATATATGAATTATATGATTATCAAAATTTGTTTGGTTTAAAAATATTTTTGTGAAAAACCTGTTATGAGTCACAGCTACATAAAATACTATGTGAAAATTTTTGCGAGCATTAATACTGGCGAACCGACTGGTCGCCAAAGGCGGCTAGTGATAAAATATAAATACATAAATATTAAAATATAAATTAATAAGTTTAATATTATTTTAATATAGAATAAAATCAAGCAGATGATTAGTGGTAGATTTTGACAAAACAAAACCAATAGACAAGATAGTGGCACTCTATTGACAATGAACACTTCTCCGCAAAATAAAATTTATTCATACTTTTAAGTCTATAGTTATATTTTAATATTATTTCTGTATTCAGAAACTATTTTTATATTTTTAATTACTGGATCTCAAATGTTTATTTTTCCATATTTTTTTTTAAACTAGCATATTTTATTGTTGATTAAACATTTGAGACAGAATAATGTATATGTAGAACAGAATATGTATGCTAGCATTTTACATATTATACATTATAAAGATTTTTTAAAATATACCCTTTTCCTGCTCTTTTATTATTACTACACTAAACAAGATTTTTAAAAATATATATATGATACAAAAAAAGTACATAAATAGCAGTTTCTTTTGATCTTAGCATCTATTCGTAAAGGTTAGAAGTAATAATATAAAAGCATTTGGATTACACATTCAACAGGAACAATATTAAAAAATTGTCCTTAATATTTATAAAGAGGACAATCAAGTGGGAATTTTATATTCCATCATAACTTTCAGTGGAATAAATTACATCAACTGCTTTCTTCCTTTAAAAAAAAAAAAAGCTGATCATAATTAAAAACACACACAATAGAATAGGGGTGTGGAGAGGAAAGAACATTATAATCTTATACATTGTTCTGCTGAGATGGTTTAAGATAATAATAAAAAAATATTATTAGAGATAATATTAAAAAAAAGAATATTAAAAAATATTATCGAAGATACAAAGCAAATTTTTAAAATAATGTTCCAAATATATTTTTCTCATACTAAAAACATTTGTTATAGAACACTGTTAAGGAATCAAATGAAAAAACGAATTATAGCTGAGTAATTTAAAATTGAAAAATTTGAGTAATTTAGATATATTTATCTATAACTAGCCGCCTTTGGCGACCAGTCGGTTCGCCAATATTAATGCCGACTAAAGGGTTAAATCATTTTTTATATAACTTAGTCTCATAATAAGTTTTTCAGCAAAATATTTTTAAGCTTCAAATTTCGATAGTCATATAATTCACTTATACTATTTTGTAGGCCTTAAGCAGTCCTGATTTTTGAATTCCGCATCTCTCTCTGATTTTTTATCAGTGCACGCAAAATTCACTTTTAAATTAAAGTGGAAAGGATGCAACTTCAATTAATATAAAGACCTCTTTACTCAATCTAAGCATGTCTTTAAATAAAAATATGAACTGAAAGCAGAATAGTCCGACATTGAAGTTCAATACAGAAATTGTAACATTATAAATTTTTTTTATAATTTATTAGATCTCAAGGAATTATTCAGCTAAAATTTCACAGGTTAATTGAAACCTTCAGTTTTCAATTTTATTTTTAGATGTATATAAATGCTCTCAATAATATTTATTTTAGGTTTATAGATATATTTCAAAAAATTATGGTTTAAATTCCTTTGGTCTTATAGATTCATATTTGTAAAATATTCTTAATATTTCAGTTTCTAAATAAATAAAGCACTTTTATCTTCTTCAAATCTGCTGATTTATTCAGTTCTGAATATTTCAATTTAGAACAATCATCATTATCATAATCTAGACCAATTTTTCTAGAGTAACTCTGATTGGCTTCTTTGAGATCTTGATAAAGTGATCTAAAATCTCCAGTTTATATCGAATAGTTATGTTGAAATTTTCATAGATCGATCAGCTTTGATGATTAATTTAGTTGATAGGAATGCCACTTTTTTTATTTAAGAACTTATTGTCTCAAGAAAATTTTGTTAAATATGATTCACATGGCAGATGATGTATGTAAAAATTTAATTCATCAGCCTTTTTTCCCTAAATCTATAGTTATATATTTAATTGGACCAATTGCTTAGAGATTTATGTCTCTCCCAAAAATATTAAGAAATTAGATGTTGGGCTCCGATTACAGAAGATGCCTTGTAGATGTTAAACCATATTTGCCTTAAATAAAGCTGTTTAATTGGATTAGTAATATATGTATAGTAAAATATCATAGAAAACGTTTCCATCCATTTATTTTCCAAAATTATCATGTTTCATATTTATTTCATTTTATACAGACACGTGCCGAAAATGACATTTTTATATGTTTAATTTGGAATGATAGTTGATTTATTTTTTCTCGTCAGAGAACATGATATTGTTTTGGTAGAAAGTTTTGATGTCTCCGAAATATGCGGGTAAAAATAGTTTTATATGCTTTTACAAATTTTGCATAGTTAATTATTACGTATGCTTGTTTGAAAGAAGATGCGCTTTCAAATAACTGACCTACTTTTACCAGTATAGCTTTAATATTACGTTACTTCGTTGAAAGAAGATGCGTTTTTATTTCACATGATTCATTAAAATGCGGAGATAAATTACAATCAATAAGGCGAATTCTTTGATTTGCACAAAATATCTTCTTCACATAAATAAAAGTAACAATTCAAAACATGTCTTATAGTTAAAAAAATTTTTTTTTTTTAAAATGCAAACATATTTTACTACTACTGATTAGCAATTGCTTTTTGTTCGTCGTTTCTTTGAAATGACGTCATTTTCAAAGTTCGTTAAAGGTTTCTTGCTTTTAAATAATTAATCTCGCTCTCAGAAGATTATCGTTTGGTGCTTTTCTGTCGCACTTTTGTAATATATTTTTATTTTGTATATTTAATTCTTTAATTGAATTAATAATTTTGATATTGCAAACGATCAAGAAAAATTATCATTTCCTATTTGTTTCATTTCATATAATCACGTGACGAAAACTGTATTTATTTTATTTTATTTTTGGTAGTAATTAACTTTTTTTAATCAGAACTTCTGAAAATATGATGGCAACATTTTATTAAAAGCTGATTTTTTTTAAGATCATCGAGAAGATAAAATTTTATTTTTATTTTATTTTTGCGAAATAAATTGTTGAAAAAAAAACGATTAAATTAAATGTTTAAAATTTCATTAAAAATAGAGTTTTAATTCGTAGGTCAAAACATTAGTATCATGGAAAAGTTAGTTTTTTGAGCTTTAACGTGATGCAAAAATCAATTTTGTGCCGTAATATTTTCGGAAGTTATAGCGAAAAAACGTTAAAATTTGGCTTATTTTTAATTAATTAAAAATTTTAATTCAAAATTCAAAAAAGGGCTCCGAGGTGCACATTCCCGGCACCCAAGGTATATATATACCAAATTTGGTATTTGTAGGTCAAACAGTCTGGCCTGCAGAGCGCCAACACACACACACACACATTGTGCTTTATTATAAGTAAAAAGATAAAGATGAAAGTGTGTTAGTTCTCAACAAGCTTGTCCATTTAATTTGACATATATATACTTCAGAGGATCAGAATTAGCACCTGATATATTTTTTTAAATTTTAATTAATTAAAATTAAATTTAGTTTAGTTAATTAAAATTTAGTTCAATTAAAAATTAAGCACAACTTTGTGGTTTGTCCAAAATAATATCTGAAACTATTCTAACATAAAAAAATAACTTTTTATATCATTTTATTATTCAAAAAATTTATCTTTTCAATGATAATATTTTTTCATATGTAATCAATTAAAAAATATTTTAACTAAGTTTTCCCAACAAGAATACAACGATACACAAGAATTCTAAATATTTATTAAAAAAATCTGGAAAAATGCCAAAGTTATTAATAAAAGTAACTTTAAAATTGTAGATTTTTTAAATATTTTTTTTTTCAATTTAAATTATTATTAATATTAATACAAAAAATAATAAAACGTAAAAAATTAAATTTCGATTCTAGTACAAATCATTATTAGTAAATTTAACTTCTGAGAAGCAAGCAATATAGTTGAAAAGAATTTATAAAATATTGTTACGTTTTTAGCGTAGTGGGTTCGAATTGAATAGACTTTATTTGAGGACAGTACAAATAAATTTATTTACAGCTATTTACAGGATAATTGATATAATAAAAATTTCAGATAAATACAATCCTGCAGTCAACAGTAACTTACAGTGTAAATGCAAGTCTTATGCACAATAAAAACAGACTGCAAAACAGCTATCTTATAGCACAGTAAATAGTAAATAGCAGCGAGCTCAGTAATACAACGCTAACAGTAAACGTAAAAACAGCTAAGAAATCTTCTAGTCCACCGAGTCGCTTTTCTTCCGAGAGAAAACTCTCAACTAACTAACTCACTCACTCACTTTAAGTGTTCAGTTAACGAGGCACCTTATCCTCGAACTTGGGAGGTGTCCTTGAGCGTGGCAGGTGAAGAACTGGCATAGACTGTTGATCTGCATAGCAGGGAGAGGGCGTGGTGAGAGGAGAAAAGCTGTATCACTATTATCCGTTGGTTATTGGTATAAAAGACTTGGCCCAGGAATTTTAGGATCAGGCCAGTACAGAGGCTGAACTGACCAGAGCATCCAAAGTCCATGCCATCCAACAGAGCCATGCTGAATCCACTATTTTCCGCCACTACAACAGGCGATAGCTTCTGATTGAAGCGGGCTCTCCTTCAACTGCACCAGTCTTCGATTTTAGGATAAGTTTAGGGGCTGACCGGCTTACAGATAGCATTGAATAGAATTAAAACTTTAGCTGTGGGGTCACTATTACTTTTCATTTGCTTTGCGGCTTCTATTAAATTGGGGAACATTAGGAAAACTTTTTTAATTTCTTGCATGGCTTCAATCATTTCTTTAAAGTCGTCCTGGGCGGGTATATTTATTTGCTCGGATCCAGCAGGGGTATTAGTTTTAGATTGCGTTAGATTATTAGCGAGTGTACTTGCATAAGAGACATTTTGCCTGCGGAAATTTGAATTAAAGAAATTGATCCTATTTTGTTGGGGGTATGAATTTTGGAGAATTTAGGGCAACCTCGGTACGCGGCCGTATGTCCAATTTCCTCGCAGTTGATGCATTTAGGCGTTTCTATTTTCTCACTATGATCACAATTTCTAGTTTCATGGGCCAAGCCGCATTTTAAACACCTTGGTAGCATAGGGCAATTACTGGAGACGTGCCCAAAAAGATTGCAATTGTAGCACTGGGATACGGAGTTCCGTCCCCTTTAACTCTCAACATTTATTTTTAAATACCCAATTTCCTTTCGATTAAAAATTTCGTCAACTATTTCATTTCTGTTCAATTCAGCTAGATATAGGGGGAGGGGTTTCCTGGTCTTAAGTGGGCGAGTCTAGTGATTTTATTTACATGGTAGCCACGGTCGTTAAGGTCAGATTCAATTTCATCAATTTCGTAGTCAATAGGAAGTCCTCTAATAACTATTTTCATAGGGCGCTTAGTCTTGGGGGGGATGATATTGTTACGTTTTTAGCTTATCCGGTTCGGATTGAATGGACTTTATTTGAGGACAGCACAAACAAATTTATTTACAGCTATTTACAGGTATATACAGGATGACGTGAAAAAGTAAAACTTCAGAAAACACAATTCAGCAATAATCAGTCACTTACAGCGTAAATGCAAGTCTTACGCACAATAAACACGGTTTGCAAAACAGCTATAGTATAGCACAGCAACAGTCAATCACAGCGAGCTCAATAACACAGCGTTAACAGCAAACGCAAACACAGCTCACTAATACAAGCGAAAAGCTGCAAGTAAAGCGAAACGCTTCTCTTTGAGAGATTCACTCACCGACTCCTTTTACGGTAACCCTTCCCTTATATAGCCGGGCCTGCGCGCGCCCAAGGTCAGGGGGAAGCAACGCGGCGTTTCACGTACAATCGAGAGGCTACCAGACTATTCCTCTCGCCAAGTCAACTCGGCTGGCGCGGAGTATTTTGTGAAGCGCCGCCAACATCTCACCCTTGGCGCGCGTTTCGCCCGCTTGTAACATTGCCCCCTCCTCAAGGACTGCACGTCCCGGGCAGTACTGACCCAGAGCAGAAGACAATACAGTTACAATACATAGAAACAAAGTTTCATACATAAACATTGAAAAATAATTAACATAAAGACAGTATTTACAAATATACAGATAACATTTACATAAATGAGGAAACCATGGTTTAAACTAAGTATTTGACAAATCACCATAATAAGGGGCTAGCCGGTCGAAATGTACCACTCTTGGTTTTGAGTTCGGTGACTTCCTTATTCGAACCACGACGTCATTCATTCTTTTCAGGACTGTATAAGGGCCTTCCCAGGAAGATTGCAGCTTCGGAGAGAGTCCCTTCCGTCGAATCGGGTTCCAGAACCAAACCTTGTCACCTTCCTTGAATTCATGTCCGGTGGCTTTCGTGTCGTACCTGGTCTTCATCTTTTCGGTCGCTATGTTGATCCGATCTCGGGCAAACCTGTGTACGTCTTCTAAACGGGCCTGAAGGTTTTGAACATAATCCACAGGCGAAGAAGGCGTATCCGGAGGACACCCGAACTGAGGATCACAGAACAGTCGGAGTTCTTTTCTATTTCCATTGTCCGTCCGAGGAAGAGGTCCCAAGATGTCAGAGGCCTGTCTTTCAAATGGTGCGTCTACATTATCCCGCTGTAACGTATCACGACTGTGTGTTTTCGGTCCTTTACGGGCGTTACAGTCATCACATGTTCTGCACCATTCTCGAACATCCTCTTTCATGCTGTTCCAATAGAAATGCTCTCGTACTTTACGAGTTGTTTTCATGACTCCGAAGTGACCACCTGCAGGACTGCTGTGTAGCTCCTTCAGTACTTGATTTATCCTTGATCGGGGAAGTACAAGTTGCCACTTAAATGACTTCCCATCTTCGGACTCCCATTTTCTATACAAGATGCCGTTTCTAATTTCGAGTGAATTCCAGAGAGCCCAATAACGTTTAGTTGCAGTATTGAGGCTTGAAATGTCCTGCCATTCAGGCCTTGAATCGTTAGATTGCATAACTTCCATAATCAGTTTAATATCAGGATCATTCATTTGTTCCTTGCGAACCTCTTCATCACTCCAGGGATCAGATTGAGGTGGGACGGCTTCTGCGATCTGGCACGCAGTTGATGTATCAATCCCAGCTTTCTTTTCCGCCGAGGAGCAGTTGCGACAGCCCTCAGAGCAGGGTTTTCTTGACAAGGCGTCTCCATTTCCTCTTCCAGATCCCAAATGGAAAAGAGTCATGACTTCTGATGTGGAGTGTAGGGAGTTATTTTTCAAGTCGATTACAGAATCATACTTCTTCAGAAAGTCCATACCAAGTATGAAATCATCTGTAATTTCCGCTACGTAAACGGTATGGTCGTAAGTAGCATTTCCAAATCTTATCACAATATTCATTTTTCCAATAATTGGGATTCTATCACCAGTGACCGTTTCCAGGGTGACGCAGGATGGTGTCCAGAGAATTTTCCTTCCGAGTTGTTCGGCAACATCTCTACGCATGATGGTCACGTTGGCTCCTGTGTCAACGATCATTCGGCAGGGGATTCTGTTGACGAAGGCATCAACAAATACACCATTTTCATCATCGCCTCTTGAAGATATCTGTAAAACTCTCAAACGGTTTTCCTGGTTGCTTCTAGAAGAGTCTTTAACCTGTTTATCTAAGCGGACTGGACAGTTCCTACGAACATGGCCCTCGTCGCCGCATTTCCAACATTTCACAGTTCTCTGCCCATGTTTGTTGGACCTTTCACCTCTTTTCCGGATAAACTGGAAAATTGTTTTCATCATTTCCAATAGATTTTGCAGCGAAGGATCCGATGCATCTTGAACCGTAGCACCTCTAACTGAATGGCGATCCATTCTTGCAGCTTGTTGAGCGGCTTCAAATTTCATTGAGTAAACCAAAGCTGATTTCAAGTTCTTCAATTCAGCCATTCTCAGGGACTTTTGTATCTCTGGATCCCTCACACCGTCGATGAAATACTGAAGGGCCAGTATTTCCCGTACCGCGGCAGGACAGTCGGAGAAGGCAAGATGGGAGAGCCTCTCTACATCTGCTGCAAGCTCTTGCAGGCTTTCATTCGATCGTTGTTGCCGGGTCTTTAACTGAAGACGGCTATAGTCCTTGAGACACTTTTCTCCGAAGCGCAACTCCAGAGCGTTTGAAAGAGCATCAAAGTTCAGATGTTGATCTTCGGGAACAGTTCTCAAAATGTCAGCAGCTTCAGCCCGTAGTGATGCAGCTAGTTGACGAGCCTTCGTGACTGGATCCCAACCATTGGCTTCTGCGACGATGGAGAATTGAGTCTTGTAGACTTGCCATGATGTTTTTCCGTCGTAAGTGGACACTTTAATGCTTGCTTTGGGAATAGCAGGTCCATGTTGAGATATCTCGTGCTCTCGAACATTCGAGGATTGGCTTTCAGATTTTATCTGCGCACCTTCTATTCTCTTCAATTTTTCCTCGAATGCGTTGAATCTTTCGTCCACTTTTTCAAACATCTCTTCCACTCTACGGAGTTTTTCAACATTCTGCTCACAGCTCTGATGAATATTATGAATCTTTGTATCGTTCTCTTGAACCTTTTCCGCCAAAGCATCCACTTTGGAGTTGATTGCTTCAACAATATGAGCTTGACCTTTTTCTATCTTCTCCATCTTCTCTTGCCCTTGTTCTATCCCTCGTTCTATCTTCTCCATCTTTTCTTGCCCTTGTTCTATCTTCTGTTCTATCTTCTTCTCCATCTTCTCTTTCCCTTCTTTCATTTCTTTAACGAAAGAAAAAAGCTGTTCAAATTTTGCTTTATCTGCTTCCTCCATCGCTCTAGTTTTCACCATTCAATCCCACTTCTGACACCAGTTGTTACGTTTTTAGCTTATCGGGTTTGGATTGAATGGACTTTATTTGAGGACAGCACAAACAAATTTATTTACAGCTATTTACAGGTATATACAGGATGACGTGAAAAAGTAAAACTTCAGAAAATACAATTCAGCAATAATTAGTCACTTACAGCGTAAATGCAAGTCTTACGCACAATAAACACGGTTTGCAAAACAGCTGTAGTATAGCACAGCAACAGTCAATCACAGCGAGCTCAATAACACAGCGTTAACAGCAAACGCAAACACAGCTCACTAATACAAGCGAAAAGCTGCAAGTAAAGCGAAACGCTGCAAGTAAAGCGAAACGCTGCTCTTTGAGAGATTCACTCACCGACTCCTTTTACGGCAACCCTTCCCTTATATAGCCGGGTCTGCGCGCGCCCAAGGTCAGGGGGAAGCAACGCGGCGTTTCACGTGCAATCGAGAGGCTACCAGACTATTCCTCTCGCCAAGTCAACTCGGCTGGCGCGGAGTATCTTGTGAAGCGCCGCCAACATCTCACCCTTGGCGCACGTTTCGCCCGCTTGTAACAATATAAAATTCAAGTTTTTTTTATCCTCACAGAATTTCTGGATGTCCCTATGCATGTCCACATTTTCGGGAAAGATTTATAAATCCATTTGTTAAGGTGTTATTCCTGACACCGAATTTTTCATTTATTTCTTCTAGTATTTTTCTATAAATTTTAACGTACTTGAACATAATAGGAGGAATTTTACGGGGCTTTTCGGTTTCGTTATTATCCTTAGCGACATCGTTTTTCTCAGGGGGATCTATATGCTCTTCACTCAAGGCATCAAATCAATTATTTAGACTAATTGGGGAAGGTGGTTCTATGCTTTACTGGATTAGCCGTTTTTCTCTTAGGAGACTTTTGAAAATTCAGATCCGGTCTAACCTTACAACAGCCAACAGATAATACGGAAATCAACTCACGTCTGTAGTTCTCCAGTTCCTTTGTCAGTCTACCTGTATGGAAGATGGAATTGTTGAGTTGATCTTGGTTCTGGGCATTCTCAACTGCAAATCGATGGACGCTCAGGGAAGTGTTTTTGATATTAACATGAGCGGCAATTCCATTTGCCTTTGTACAATTTGTACAAGGACAGAAGTCATTTATTTTATCAATCAGCTCTTGCATCGATAGCTTTTCTAACGGATCCACACATCGTTTTTTGCTCCTCACACTCAAGTCAGAATCAGTCGATGGCTTCGGGTCGCGCAGCCTAACATCCTGACAACCGCTCTCCTCCATGGTCGAGCAAAGAAATCAACTTTATTTCACTAAACGTTTTCGTTCTCTAATTTATATTATTGAAACCGAACTAACTAACTCGAACTAACTAACTGAACTAACTAACTATCCATAACTAACTCACTCACTCCGGCTACTCGTCCCTTATATAGCCGAAGAAGCGCGTGCACCGAAACTCGTGAAAATTCTCAAAACAACGTGCGCAATCCAGCGGCTACTAGACTATTCCTTTCGCCAAACCAATCAAGCTGGCACGAGGCTCCTCGCCAAACGTCGCCATCTTTGGCGAGTTTTCGTGCCGCTCGCCCGTTTGTAACAATATTTATATTTAAAATATACTATTAACACAAAGAAAAATGGCAATGTTTTAGTTAAAAATTAAGTTATAAAGTTTATCCTTTAGATATATATTTATTTGAAAATTTTTTTGCACTTTGAGCATATTTAATTTTGAGGTCAAGATCATCTAGAACTGAATATTACAAATAATTATCCTTCTAAGAATACTGCTACATTTGGGTAAATAATAAGTAAATTATTGTACTCTGGATATAATAGATCATTGCCCTTCACTAATCTCATTCTGTACAGAACTGGGGCTACCACTATGGAAATACATCCCATGGGTTTGAAAAAGTCAAGAAAGGAGAAAGACTAGGCAATGGTTGCTTTTTGTTTATAATGTTGTTTACATTTTTTTTTCATGCCACTGCTCTAAAACTAAGTGGTATAAACTTTTAATTTATGATTTAAATTGTAAAATAAATAGTTGACATAGCCAATGATTTTACATAGATTTCAACATAGTGAATTTTTTGCTCCAAAAATCAATTAGGACTTCTTATATTTATAAAAAAGTTGATTCTATAAAATCTTGGGAAAATTATTTACTTAATGGGGATTCTCTAAGCAAATAAAAGGACAGTATTTGAAAATTTCATACAAAACAAATATTTTAAAATTTGTTAAAATGATTATAAATGTCTTCATTTATATGACAGTTTTCACTTATAAAGACCAAGTTTCATTGCCACAAAATGTATTATTTACAATACTAATTTTTTAAATGAGATATTCATTTTATATATCATATCACAAATGAAATTTTAATTTAGGAATGACATTTTATTATTTTCAAATTAATAATTTTGGCAATTATTTAGTTTTATAATGGCAAAATTGCATGAGTATTAAATCTCACATTACACTTATATGGAATACAACTTCAGCTTTTCATTTTTTTTTTTTTTCCTTCCTTATTCTATTTAACAGAAATACAGTAGTTTAAAATCAAATTATCATCAACTTCCAAATCTGCCTCCTAAAGAACCAGAGAATTATTTTCCTTTTACAATTCAATTAGCAAGATTTATTAATGGATATATCTTTTTTTTATATGCTTATTAAACATTTCTGAAGTTCATATTTTAATCTCGGTTAACTCGTCACAAGTCAAGAATTCGTGCAGGAGCATACACAGAATTATAAACCTCTACCTTTTCTTCCTCATGCATTTATTTGTTTTAACCTGTTACTGAATGCTTATTTTTTTTTATTTATATATTCCATGAATATCCTCCCCACTCCCCTTCTTGAAAAGGAAAAAAAAAAGCTTTGCCACCAGAAAAATATAAAATGAAATGACAAAATATTTGCTATGTTTAATAATTGTTTTAAATTGTAATTTTAACAATTAATAATTAATTAGGTATATTTAACAAATTGTAGTATTAAATGCAGTTGAGTTTTTTCAATTAAATACAACTGAGAATTTTTAAGATACCTATACTAATTTTTTAAAAAATTGCAATAATTTTGTTTTATAACAGAATAATTCTTTCTAATATTAGGTATCAATCCTGTCTATCAAAAATTATTAAATACATTGTATAAAATTTTTTTAAAAAAAATACAATACAGTTTTTATTACTCATGTAAATGCTTAAGGCAATTTATTATTTTTTTTAAAGTAACATTTTCCAAAATATAAGATACTTGGAATTTCAGGCATTTTTAAGAATATAAATTAATAAATAATTTTCAAATATCATAAACAAAGACTTTAATATGGAAAAAGATGCATAATATAGAAATATTTTTCAGAAAATGAAAGAAAATTGCAGTAAACAATCCAGTCTTAAAATGATAATATAAAATTCAAATTATTAGTATCATCAAAACACATCTGTCTACTTACTACAATGAATATTCTAATGCTAATAGAATCTTAAACTCAATGTATAGCTGCAATAAAAATATTGCTAATAAAGAGAACATATTAAGTATTTGTGTGAATGTCGAAGATTCTACATATTCTGTTCTATATAACTCATAGGTAAGCTAGAAATAATTGGAGATATATACATAAATTTTAAATGCAGACAGAGCTTAAGAATCCCAAACATACAAAATATAACCTTGATCTGTTAGAGTAAACTAACTAACTATAGTAGAAAACAGCCCATCACTTATTCTTAAACTGTAATGGAGTACAAGTTTAGTGTTTCAGGATCATAAAATGATTTTATTGCTTTCTCAAAGGTCCCAAAAGAATACACACATTTCTCATAGGACAAATAGAGTTCATAGATAGTGACAAATACATAAGGACTAAGATTTAATTTACTCCTCAACTCATTTGATTATTTTCATTCATTTGTTTGTTTTTTTAAATAAAATAAGGAAAATTGTCTATGAGAAATGAGTTATTTTTAAAAAGGCTACAATGTTGTCAACTCATAATAACAAAAAACAGAAAATAGATTTTGAGGTCTAGGGGGTCTATAGGCAAAAGATAACTTCTATGCCTGTATGGAAAAACTATTATATTTTCTATCCATTTTATTTAGAGTTTTAAATAATAACTTATTAATAATTACACCTGAGAGAATTTTTTTAAAAAAGTTCTGCAAGCTTTTAATGCATTCAAAAATATCTCTATAACAGCAAGAATATCAATCAAATAAATAAAATGACGAATTATTACTTTACTACTTTTACAATTTGAATCATTACTTACAACAGCAGCAGCTTGAGAATGTTGCTTCAAATTGGTTAGACATAAATAAATCTTGTATTTAACATCAACTTCAGAAGTAACTTCCTATATAATTGAGTAAAATACAATAAATTTATGTAAATAAATTAAATATAATAATATTAATAAAAATAATTCATAAAATGTAAACATATTATATACATAAAAAATGAAAACTACTTACACCCATTGGAAAAGGCTGAGTTTTTCCCTTTGATTTAGCTACTGACTTCCTGAATTGCAGGGCTTTTCTGTATATAGTCTACAATAACAATATACATTTTAATATTTTTGTCGCAATTCATTATTACACAACTTTTGGAATTTTTAAATCATTCCCAATCTCTCAAATTCACATCTAGACAAAACAAACAAATGAAATCATAATTTAACTATATTAATCAAAATAAAGAATTCAGTCTTAAAAATATTAAAACAATTTACTGCAATTGAGATTACATATATACATAATTTTTATACATTTTTGGAGACTAGTAGAAGATTGATTCCATCTTAATAAACACAGAACAAATAAATTAGAATAAAAGTGTTTAAAAACTACTTACTTCGGCTTTCTTGAAATCTTTCAAGTTAGAAAGTGAATCAGCATAATATACCAAAGTCTGATATCTAGTAGAAAAAGTCAAAAGATCTGGAGTACTTTCACTGCTAAGCAGCATCATATTGGCCTAAGTAAAAATGAAAAGAAGAAGGAAAAAAAAGACAAGAAATATATTCTTAATATCAAATTACCTAAAATATTTATATATATTATGTATAATACCTTATATATAATACCTTTCACTTCAATTTTGACTTATAGCATAGATCGATCATCCAGTATTATACTGAAAAGAACATATATGCTCTTTCTAACAAAAAAAAAAAAACCTAATGTTTTTTTATAAAAAAGATTTATAAAGGGTAAAATAATCAACCGTTAAAAAAGGAAACAATTAAAGGAATAAGACTTATTTATAACAAAACACATTTAATCTTTAGGAGCCAATAATCCTAGCAAACCAGTTAGTAAAAAAAAAAAAAAAAAACACTAATAATAAAGATGAATGTGTGTGTGTTGGCACTTTACAGTTCAAATAATTTATTCTCAGATATCAATTCATGGATACATTAGAGCAAATTTTTTAAAATTTCAATCAATTCAAAATAAAGTTGAATTTTAGCATTTTTCAGTGATAACTTCTGTCAATATTATTGCACAAAAATAAATTTTCCACCATTTAAAAAAATATAAAAAGTAATATCGTTATTGTAATTGCGATCAAAAAGAAAATTGCAATAAAGAAACTTCACCAATTTCAATTGTCAAACTATATGGTATGTGATTTGCGCATTCAAAATTTGTCATAATACATGTAATGTGCTTGAGTATATTTTTATAATTCAGTAAGAAATTTTCTTGCCAACTTTTGGTTTCCATTAAAAACTAATTGTCAAACAAAACAAAATATGCCTTTTTAACGACCCAAATTTCAAACATAATTTTTTGCTTAATTTTCAACAATAGATTACATTGTCCCCATAAAGTTCAAGCTGTTTTCATTATTTCATCAAATATCTGACAGCATAATTTTTTCCATAGTTAAAAACTAAAGATCAAAATTTTTTTAAAAATAGGTCTGGGATTCATGCTAAATAAAATATATGCTCATCATGCAAAAACAACACTAACAAGTTATGATGTTCTGAACTTCAAAAGATCGATAAACACTATATTCATTAGTGCCATGATGTCATGGGGCTAGTCTTCACAAGGAAAAAAAAGGCTCATATACATAAAAAACAGATCATATGCAAGAGATAACAAAAATAACAGCATCAAAAACTGATAATTAAGTGAAAGCGTGGGCATGAAGTTATATCCATACAATTTAAATATAACCAATATTCCCAGTGAAACACTAAACTTCATAAATATTCCAGCTGGTGGTCAAAGGAAATAATTTTAAATAAAAAGAGAATTTCCCTCTGTCAAAATTAAAACAGAGTAAGTTATGAAAACTTGAATGTTAGCCTCTTATAAAAACATGCAATTTTAGACTAATCCAAGACCAGCTTGTAGAAGATACATCGATCAGCACCTAAAAATTTTGAATATGCTGATTTTTCTAAAACTGTTAGTTCCAAAACTTCAGAATTCAGTCAGATTTGAACACAAACTTTTTTTTAAAAAAATTTAAAAATAGAAGTGTCGAGAATAGATAGAAGAATACGATTACTTAAGACTAAAGGATAGTATAAATGTTGAACTTTTTAAAAGTATATTTATTAACAAATAAAATAAAATGTTTATATTATTTAATTTCTTTTGAATTTTATGAGGGATAAGAGAAATTTTTAGGAAATAATTTATAGAAAGATGGCATAATTTATGAAAATTATTTTACATGAACATAAAACTTTAATGTTGAATGGTTGATTCCTGTATTGATAAGCTTAAAAAAACATGCTTGATTACAGCAAAATATATTTTTGTATTAATTGAAGTTAATCACTTCCACTTTCATTTAAAGTTCAAATTTTACAGTAGCAGATAGAAAATAAGGAAAACTTAGTTCAATGATATAGCAGCATAAGACTTCTATAAAAGTACCAGTGATATGATTATTAAAATTTTAGGCCAAACAATATTATTTTGAAGAAGTTATTAAGAAATCAAATTACATAAAATATTTAATTGAGCACTTTGGAGACCATTAATACCAGCTAATCAACTGGCCGACAAAGGTGGATGGTACTTTAAAATTTATAAGTATAAAAATTATCTTGTTTTTAATGAGCTCTCACAAACTTCCTCATACATTTTTCTTCGTCAAAAATATTTCTTTGTGAGTAAAATAGGAATAAACGTTCAAGAATTTTTTAATCTTACCAGAATTGAAACATCAGTATAAAGTCCTTGTTCATATTGCAATTTTAGCTGTTCAAACAGTGCCATGATAACAAAATATTATTTCTGAAATTTTATCAAAAAAAGTAAATACACATGCAATTATTTCCGAATTTTAACATTGAAACTTAAATAACTGTCGAAGATTAGACTTCACTACAACATGTGCAATGAAACCAGCCGAACGCATAACAGCAACTGTCAACAAATAATTGACTAATCAGTGCAAGGGTGACATAAACCTTGGGATATTTATGTCATCTTTGCTGCGATTGGTGTTGAAACATTGGACATGATACCCGGGAATTCCTTAGTTTATTGCTTATTTAAGCATAATAAACAGTTTCAAATTTTAAAAAATTCTTTAAAAAGTCGAAAATTTAGTTATTAGTGTTCCGTTCTATTAACTCTCTATTTTGTCATATTATCTTTTTTTTATTGTGATATTTGTAATATTTAGTTTTCAAATATGGCCACATTGTTATTAAGCTTATGGAATTGTGTGTGTTTTGTTTATTATCTAATATCTTTACTTATAATAGGTTGGTGTTCGTGTTGCGTTGTGAGTGCATGATCGGAATTGTTCTGCTTGAGTCGGAAGGCGGGATTTTTTTTTTTTTTTCGTGCATTCGAAAGTGTTTTTTGAAGCAAAAAGTATTTGTTCTTATTTCCATTGTTTATTTGGAGTTCCTTTTTCAACTGGAGGTAGACATAGGACTTTAAAATCAGGTGAGACCTGTCCATTTCTTTTTTTCCCCCCCTTTCGACTGTTTTTGAAATTTTGTAAATCTGAGCCATTCATAGATTATTGCCGTAGAAGAAGACGCTAGTTTCTATCTTGTAAGCACGATGCAATCCTTAATGTCAGAAAAGTTCTTCAAGTGTGGTAAATCCACAAAAGAACTGGTTTTACGTCTTGGGCAGAGTTAATATGAAGAAATTAACATTGTAATGACAAATGCAGATCCTAAATCGAGAATTCCCCAAATGAATCCGTTTACGCTACAAAGCTTTATAAAAGAGAAAATAAATCGGCATGCAAATATATTAAGCATGAAATTTACCCGCAAAGGGAAAATCATGTTTACTACACAGGATCCTGTTTGTGCAGCACAGCTATTCAGCTTAGATATATTATTAAACATTCCAGTTACGACAGACATCATATGGGAAAATATAACCACTCGCTTTCTCCTATTTGATATCCCCACAAAAGTCTCAATGCTAGAAATTGCCGAGGAATTAAAAAATAACAATGAAATAGAAATTGTGGAAATGAGGCGATTCCTAAAACAAAATGATTCTCGGGAAACATCACCCGTCCTTATCACGAAACTAGGAATACGCTTGCCGATGGACATTAAGATTTGGTTCACAAGTCAAAAAGTTCAACTTTTCATTGACAATCCGCGATAATGCACAAATTGTTACAGTTTCATGCACCCTTCAAGGGTATGTGAAAATCAAAAGATTTGTCATCTGTGTGGCGACACTCACGCAGGCGTCTGCCAATCACAGCAAAAATGCGTAAACTGTAAAGGCGAGCATTCAGCCACATCGAGAGGATGTTCATTTTTTATTAAAGAAAAGGAAATCTTAGAGCTAAAATGTAAAAATCATATTACAACAGCTGAGGCTAGACGAATTTATATTCAGTCAAAAAAATCTAGCTACGCAGCAACTGTAAAAATAAATGCACCTATAAAAAATTTCGAAGAAATAATAAATGAAAAAATGGAAAATATGCTCAATAAAATGAATGAAAGAATTGACTCAATTATCCAATCAATACAACTCAAAATGGATGAGCAACTAAACTCCATCCTCGGCATGTTCGAAAAATTGGTTGAAACTGTAATGAAAGACAAACATTCTGAAAACTCTAAACTAAGCTTTAATCAACTAGAATGCAACGCTAACAACCGATTGATTTAAATAATATACAGTGATGCCAAAAGCCGTAACATAAATAAGCGTTGCCAACAAAGGTTATAAAACAATATATATATATCACTACATTCACCCCTCCTCAACAATCGAAAGTCAATTCAATAAGTAACGTAATCACGAAGATATGCTGGTGGTCTTCTCTTTCGACCGGAATAAGAAGCGTTCGGAGTAGATGATTGTCCAGAATCGTCGGCAGGAAGGCCAGAATTGTTTAGTTCCGGTACCGCTGTATCTTGATTTTCTTCTTCAATGACTCTAACGTTCTTCGGAGGACATGGCGCATGTTTTGGTGACTGTTCTCCAGAGTCAGCTTGCAGTGGGTGTAAGTTTGGCCCAGGGTGTCTTACTGCTAAGTCACCTTTTGGCGCCAAATGTCTAATAGAAACACTTGATTCCCGTCCATCAGGCAACTTTACATGTGCATAGTCTGGATTAGCTTCAATTAGTTCCACTTCCTGCACGATAGGATCATATTTGGTATGCTGCACGTGATTTTTCATTAGAACTGGACCTGGTTGGGTCAACCATGTAGGCAAAGAACGACCATTAAAAGATCTCCTGGGGTGATTGAACATGCGTTCATGAGGAGTAGCATTTGTAGCTGTGCACAGCAGTGATCTGATAGAGTGAAGTGCTGGCTGAAGGACTTCTTCCCATCGTTCTGTCTCCATACCTTTTGATTTCAAGGCCAAAAGTACCGTCTTCCATACAATACCATTGTATCTCTCGACTTGTCCATTTCCTCTAGGGTTGTACGCCGTAGTTCTACTCGTTGCAACGCCCAGAGAGTTGAGAAATGTTTTAAGTTCATGTGACATGAACGAAGCTCCTCTATCTGAATGAATGTATGCCGGTGTCCCAAAGAGAGAGAACACATTCGTCAATACTTTTATAACAGTAGAAGCAGAAATATCTTTACAAGGGAATGCAAATGGGAATCTTGAATATTCATCAACTATTGTCAAGAGGAAACGATTCTTGGACGAGGTAGGAAGAGGCCCCTTGAAGTCTATGTTTAACCTTTCAAGGGGTGAAGTAGCTTTTATTAGATGTCCTTCATTCTTGTAAAAACGCGGTTTTAATTCATTGCAACAAGAGCAAGAATTAGTTACTCTCTTTATGTCATCTAATGTGAAGGGTAAATTTTTAGCTCTAATCCAGTGATACATCCGAGTTATGCCGGGGTGACATAAAGCATCGTGCAATTCTCTAAGATTTGTTCCGTTCTCCGGATATATTGCTGCTGTAATTCTTGACATTGTGTCCGCAGTTGTGTTACGTTTTCCTGGACGGTAAATTATATCAAATTTAAAGTTAGCCAATTCGAGTCACCATCTCATAATTTTTTCATTTTTTATTTTACTGGAGTGATGCTGGTCAAACATGAAACTGACTGATCTCTGATCAGTGATGACTTCAAAATGTCTTCCGATCAGGTAGTGCCTCCAGTTTCTCAAAGACTCCACAATTGCATAAGCTTCTTTCTCCACTGAAGAGTGCCTTTGTTCAGCTGCATTAAGTGTTCTTGAAAAGAAAGCTATGGGACGTTCTGCTTGACTGAGAGTTGCCCCAATGGCGAATTCTGAAGCATCAGTTTCAACTCTAAAAGGTATGTTGTCCTCAATCGCGGAAAACGAGGCCTCTGCTACGTCTTTTTTGAGAGAACTGAATATTTCCTTAGCCTCTTCAGAAAGAGGGAATGCTCCTTTCGTAAGGGGCCGAATTTTCTCTGAAAATCTGGGTATCCAACGGCAATAGTGAGCGAACATACCTAAAGTCCTTTGAAGGGTTGCCATGTTGTTTGGTATAGGTAAGTTCATCAGTGGTGCGAGCTTATCGGGATCAGGTTTAATAATCTTATTTTCAATGAGATATCCTAATAACTTTATACACTTTGTTGAGAAATTACATTTATCATGATTTATTGTCAAGCTATATTTTTTTACTACATCCAAAAATCTCTTCAAATTTTGGTCATGTTCAGATTGATCACGACCACAGATAGTTACATCATCAAGATATGGAAAAGTGCCTTCGAGCTTTTCATCTTTAATTATGCTGTCTATGTTCCTCTGAAAAGCTGGTACACCATTAGTGACCCCAAAAGGGATTCACCGGAATTGATAAAGTTTTCCTGCGGCTTCAAAGGCTGTATACTGTTTGTCGGATTCTAGAATGGGCACTTGGTGGTAGGCACTCTTGAGGTCAATGGTGCTAAATACTTTATATTGAGATACCTTCTGAATTAATTCATCTATTCTTGGGAGAGGGTAGGCGTCTAGCATTGTAAATCTGTTGATGGTTTGTGAATAATCAACCACCATTCTCGGTTTGTGATTTTCTCCCTTTACTACAAAAGCCTGGGCTCGCCATGGTGAGTTACTGGGCTCAATCACTGCTTCTTTGAGCAATTTTTCCACTTCATTAGCAATGAATATTCTGTCTGCATCTGTATGTCGTCTTGATTTAGTTATAATAGGTTTGCAATCTGGTGTAAGGTTTGAAAATAAAGATGCAGGTGGAACTAAGGCAGTAGCTAATGAGCACATTTTAAGGGGCGATCTGTCACCGCGGAATTCAATTTTTAGTGAAGAATGTCTCTTTAGAAGATCATGCCCAATCAAAAAGTCAGCACACAGATTTTTCATGATTAGCACTTCAATATTAAAATATGTATGGGCCTGCATCTTTAAGGTAAGTAAACCACATCCAGTAATATCCGAAGTGAAGGATGAATTAGCCATGGTTATTTTACCATAGTATGGTTTTACGACAATTTTGCATTTTTTCACATGACGTTCATTCAGGAAAGTAAGAGAGCTACCAGTATCAATAAGGGCATTTAATTTTATTCCATTCACTAAAACTTTAGTTATCGTTTTCTGGAGACAATGTGGTGTTGATATAGCAGAAGCCAAAAACGATGTAGAGGCTGTAGCATTTGTGGTTGGCCGTGTTTGTCTTGATTTACACACTCGTAGGTAATGTCCTTTCTTGCCACACTTTCTGCAGATAACTTCTTTGGCTGGACAAGAATTCCTTGGATGGCGTTCGTTTCCACAAAAAAAGCATTTTTCGGTGCTTGTTAGAACAGCTGAAGTTCGTTGGGTTTCTTCTAAATTATCCTCTGTGTGATCGATGGCAGCAACTGGAGTCGAATTGAACAAATTTGAATAAGATGCGGAATGTAGCTCAGCTAGTTCAAGTGATCTTGCCTGATCATAGGCTCTTTCTAATGTAATGGTGGCATTTTCCAAGAGTCTTTCACGTATACGCGAACTCTTAATTCCTCGTATAAAAGCGTTCCTTATATACTCATCTCTATTTTGATCGGCCGTTACCGCTTTAAATTCACAATCTTTGCTCATCTGTTTCAATATCTGGAGATATTCGTCGACAGATTCTCCCGTTTGTTGAGCTCTACATGCTAGGCAATGTCTGGCGAAAATTTCATTTCTTTTGGCGATGTTTAGCGAATCGAGTAATTCAATAGCGTCAGAGTATTTATCCGAGTCAATAATAAACCGAAAAACATTAGAGGAGACATAGTTACACAGTAATTGAAGTTTGTTATCGTCCGTAGCAGGGTTTACCTGTACGAGGAAATTAGCGAATGTTCTTTTCCAGTGTTTCCACCTCGTTTCAGCTCCCGCACATGTAGGATCAGTATCGAACCTTTCGGGTTTTAAAAGTTGCTCCATCTTGCTGAATCAAGTAATGAGGCAGTGCAAAAAGATTCTAGTTGATTAAATTGTAATGAAAGACAAACATTCTGAAAACTAAAACTAAGCTTTAATCAACTAGAATGCAACGCTAACAACCGATTGATTTAAATAATATACAGTGATGCCAAAAGCCGTAACATAAATAAGCGTTGCCAACAAAGGTTATAAAACAATATATATATATATCACTACAGAAACTTTCTCGCGTAACGTAACCGTAATGAGTAATCCTGGAAGCGAAAATCTTTCTCCATCAAGAAAGAAAAAAGCTTTAGAGAAGAATCGTAAAGTATCTGCTACTCCAATGCAATTGGATACAGGTGCTCTTGGTTAATTCTTGTTTTTTTTTCCTTCCCCCCCCCCCTTTCCTCTTGTGTTTTTTTTTGTTTTGTTTTCTCTTTTTTTGTGCGTGTGTCTTTTTTCCTTTTTCTTTTTCACCTTTTCCCACTGTTTTTTTTTGTTGTTGTTGGTTTTCTCCATTTCAATGTCTTTTGTTCAATTTGCCACTTGTTTAAATTCGAACACTTTTTTGCTTTTCGTCCTTTGCATCCTAAAATGGGTGCTGTTTCCTTTTTTTTAACTGTCTTTATAAATGACTTTTCTACAATGGAATTGCAGAGGAATTAAAGGGAAAAAACTGTGGCTTTCAATTCCTCCCTTTTCTACCTCTTCTTTTTGGGTCTTTCAAGAGACTTTCCTTTCCGAAACTGACATTTTTTCTCATCCGAACAAAATTTTTTACCGCACACACAGAAAAAGTAGACTGGGTGGTGGTCTCCTAACTGGTATTCCTGATAACATGTCCGGAAGAATTATTCCCAGCAATATTAAAGAAGATTTTAATCTTGAACTTTTGGCAGTCGAAGTACAGTTCCAGAATACCAAATTTAACATTATTAATTTATATGTCCCACAAGGTTTTGATATTAATCAAGCAAAATATTTTTTTGATTCTTTAACTCTTCCTACTTTCATCTTCGGTGATTTTAATTTGCACCACGCTCTTTGGGGAGCTACCCATTCAACGGCTCTGAGTAACGATTTCGTAGATTGGCTAACTTATTCACATTTCATGATTCTCAATACAACTATTACCACGCACAGTTCTTTAAGAACTCAAACTATCTTAGATCTTTCTCTCTGTTCATCTGATATTCATAATCAAACTTCTTGCTAAGTAATGGATTCAACTTTTGATAGCGATCACAACCCAATTGTTATTTCCTGGTCGGGTATAGAAAATGTCAGTCGCAACTTAAAAACAATTAATTGGACGAGGATCAAGCAACAAACACAAGATTTTTTTAATAATACCAACCAATGTTTCATTGAAGAAATTACGGTGAACGCAACTAAGATAATAACCCAAAATACCTCAGTTAAACTATTGTCGCATAAGCCTTATCCTCCTTGGTGGAATATTTCTTGCCATAATTATGAAAAACTCAATAAGAACTTTCGAAAAAAAGCTATCAGAACAATTTCTGAATCAGACTGGGTGAAACACAAAAAATATGCAAGTCGATTTCGTTTTCACGTTAAAAAAGCTAAAAGAGAATATTGGAAAAAAATCTGCACAATATCTCGTAACCCAAAAATGTTCTTTAAAATTATAAATAAACTTTCCAATCACACAAATCCAAACTTTAAGCATAACAACATTATTATAGAAAACAGCCGATATATATGCGATCCTGCACAACAGAGTGAATTATTTGCAAAGACTTTTTCTAATCGAAATACAAATATTGAACCTATTCCCTTGGACTTTTCTGGAATAAATTCATTTCTCTATAGCAAATTCGAAATTTGGGAACTTAAGAGAGCAATCCACAAAACTAAAAATTCTACTCCTGAAGCTGACAACATTCCGGCCATCTGGTTCAAAAATCTGAACAACGACCAACTTCAAATTATATTGAAATTGTATCAACATCAATTTGATTCAGCTGACATCCCTAAACAATGGAAACACGCTCTAATTATTCCGATTCCAAAACCTATCAAAGACAAAACCAAACTTTCTTCCTATCGGCCCATTGCTCTAACCTCTGTTTTTTGCAAAGTCTTTGAACGTATACTCACTCAACGCATTACTCACTACTTAATTTGTAACAAAAAACTGCACAATAGTTTACATGGTTTCATACCCTTCAGAGATAACCAAACTGCAGTTTGCAATATTCAGGCAAAAATCACAGAAGCTTGCGAACAAAAAAAATACTTCTTTGCTGTGAATCTTGATATAAAAAATGCATATGATTCTGTTCATATCGACAGCCTTATTTTTAAATGCTTACAACTTGGTATAACAGGCAACATGGCAAAGTGGTTGTTCAACTTCCTGCAAGACAGAACATTCCAGATTTGTTGGAGGCATTCCATTTCTAGAAACAGAACTCTGAAAAAAGGGCTACCTCAAGGCAGTGTTCTCTCACCAATTCATTTTGTCATCTTTTTGCATGATTTTCATGAAACCGTAGAAGAAAGGGTCGAATGTACTCTCTTTGCGGATGATATCTTTGTCTTCTGCAGCCATCATTCCTGGGAAATCAGTATCAAAAAAATACAAAATACTATGGAAAACATATACAAATGGTGCAATTATTGGAAACTAGAAATTACTCCAGAAAAAAGTGCAATAACTGAATTGTCCAAAAAAAAAATTACAAATTATCCACGCATCTCTTATGCGGGACACCCC
>JAOUZG010033927.1:2457620-2475991 GCA_026289955.1 Argiope argentata | reverse complement strand
TGTGTGTGTGTGTGTGTGTGTGTGTGTGTGTGTGTGTGTGTGTGTGTCTGTTGGCGGTGTACAGGCTTACTTAACACTTAACTTTACAACTTAAAAGAAATTAAAAATTAAACCTTAGCAACTAAAACCCAGGAGAATGAAATAGTTTTTTGTCGAATTATTATCTTTTATTTGGCGCCATTTTAACGGCCGTCTGTAGATGACTTTCTCCACACACAGCTGTTTGAATGACATTACTAATAATGTTTCTAATTCTGAGAATGTGGTATTTGTTATTATTAATGATTTAAAATGAATTTCACTTAAGCTAGCAACTATTTTCAGTTTCGTACTAAAATAGTTACTTCACCGCACAAAGTTCTGCATATTTCCCTCGCAGAAGAATCAATAAAATTAAAGCGAGTTTCTTCTTGACAATGGAGGAAGAATGAAGTATAAATAATCTACGCACTCAAATCAGATATCAAATTTTTTGCTGTTAATCGAAATGTTACTTTTTTTTTCATTGACAAATACAAGTAGTCAATGAATCAATCGAGCTTACTTGCTTTTGACATTTTACAACAGACAGACTGAAATTAGTATTTTCGGAAATTAGTATAGGTGAATAATATTCAGATCGCTGCTAATAAATTGATTTGCGTTTCTTATGCTAAGCGATGCAATCAAGGCTTAAGCCCGACGAAAAACTTTGTTTCCCCACAGCAGCCGCAATTGTAAATCGCTACATCATAAAACATGAAATCAATCTTTATCATTATCTTTATCTTTTCTTTACTTATAATAAAGCACAATGTGTGTGTGTGTCTGTTGGCGATGTACAGACCAGACCGTTCGACCAACAGCTACCAAATTTGGTATATGTATACCTTGGGTGCCGGGAATGTGCACCTCGGAGCCCTTTTTTTAAATTTATAATTAAAATTTTAATTAATTAAAAAATAAGCCAAATTTTGACGTTTTTGCGCTATAATGTCCGAAAATATTACAGTACAAAATTGATTTTTGCATCAAGTTAAAGCGTAAAAAATTAGCTTTTCAATGATACTAATGTTTTGACCTACGAATTAAAACTCTATTTTTAATGAATTTTTAAATATTTAATTTAATCGTATTTTTTTCAACAATTTATTTTGCAAAAATAAAATAAAAATAAAATTTTATCTTCACGAGGATCTCAAAAAATCAGCTTTTAATAAAATGTTGCCATCACATTTTCAGAAGTTCTGATTAAAAAAAAGTTAATTACTAAAAAAAAAACAGAAAAATACAATTTTCATCACGTGATTTTATGAAATGAAACAGATAGGAAATGTGATATTTTTTCAACAATAAATGCAAGAGAAAAATTTTCTTGATCGTTTGCAATATCAAAATTATTAATAAAATTAAAGAATTAAAGTAAATAAAAATACAAAGTAAAAATATATTAAAAAAGTGCGACAGTTAAAACTGAAAAAGAATTTTTAGAAAAGCACCAAACGATAATCTTCCGAGAGCGAGATTAATTATTTAAAAGCAAGAAATCTTAAACGAACTTTGAAAATGATGTCATTTCAAAGAAACGACGAACAAAAAGCAATTGATAATTAGTAGAAAAATATTTTTGCATTCTTTTTTTTTTAATTTTTAAAACAATAAGACATGTTAAGAATTGTTACTTTTACTTATGTGAAGAACATATTTTGTGCAAATCAAAGAATTCGCCTTCGTGATTGTAATTTACCTCCGCATTTTAATGAATCATGCGAAATAAAAACGCAACTGCTTTCAACGAAGCATACGTAATATTAAAGCTATACTGGTAAAAGCAGGTCAGCTATTTCAAAATGCATCTTATTTCAAACAAGTATATGTAATAATTAATAATGCAAAATTTGTAAAAGCATATAAAACTATTTTTACCCGCATATTTTGGAGACATCAAAACTTTCTAACCAAAACAATATCATGTTCTCTCACGAGAAAAAATAAACCAACTATCATTCCAAATTAAACATATAAAAATGTCATTTTCGGCACGTGTCTGCATAAAATGAAACAAATATGAAACATGATATTTTTGTAAAATAAATGGATGGAAACGTTTTCTATGATATTTTACTATACATATATTACTAATCCAATTAAACAATTTTATTTAAGGCAAATATGGCTTAACATCTACAAGGCATCTTCTGTAATCGGAGCCCACCATCTAATTTCTTAATTTTTTTGGGAGAGACATAAATCTCTTAACAAATGGTCTAATTGAAATATATAAATAGTAGACTGAGGGGGAAAATGCCGATGAATTAAATTTTTACATACATCATCTGCTCTGTGAATCATATTTAACAAAATATTCTTGAGACAATAAGTCCTTAAAATAAAAAAAGTGGCACTCCAATGAACTAAATCAATCATGAAAGCTGATCGATCTATGAAAATTTCAATATAAATATTCGATAAAAACTGGCGATTTTTGATCACGTTATCAAGATATCAAAGAAGCCAATCAGAGTTACTCCAAAATAATTGGCTTAGGTTATGAAAATGATGATTGTTCTAAACTTGCAATATTCAGTACTGAATAAATCAGCCAGATTTGAAGATGATAGAAATGTTTATTCATTTATTTAGAAGTTGAAATATTAAGAATATTTTACAAATATGAATCTATAAGACCAAAAGAATTTAAGCCATAATTTTTTTATATATGTTTATAAACATAAAAACAATGTTATTATTGAGAGCATTTATATACATCTAAAAATAAAATTTAAAATTGAAGGTTTAAATTAACCTGTGAAATTTTTGCTGAATAATTCCTTGAGATCTTATAAATTATTAAAAAAATTATAATGTTTCAATTTTTGAATTGAACATAAAACTTCAATGTCGTACTACTATGCTTTCAATTCTTAGTTTTATTTAAAGGCATGCTTCAGTTGAGTAAAAATTTCTTTATATGAAGTGCACTTCAATCATTTCCACTTTAATTTAAAACTGAATTTTACGTGCACTGATAGAAAATCAGATAGAGATGCTGAGTTCAAAGATAGGACTGCTTAAAACCTATATAATAGTATAAGTGGATTACATGATTATCGAAATTCGAAGCTTAAAAATATTTTGCTGAAAAACTTATGAGACCAAGTTATATTTAAAAAAATTGATTTAACCCTTTAGTTGGCATTAATATTGGCGAACCGACTGGTCGCCAAAGGCGGCTAGTATGATATAAAAAAAAGCATGCATCAAACTAGATCAATGAAATGTGTTGAGAGGAGTGTGGATGCAATTATCCTATTGCTATCAAACCTTTTACGGAAATCATCGATCGAAACACTTTTATTTCCACCTGCGTAAATGTGAGCGTGGTCACTAACAAATGCTTGCGGATAATCGGACGAAATTATGTATGTCGTGTTGCCATTAAGAAAGTCGGTTATCTTTAATAATTTCTGTCTAACGCTTCTACGGGCTGACGACCCATTGGATAGAATTAGGTAAATCAGTCTGTGAACGCTAATAATCCAAAAACCAATCGATCTGAACGGATGAAGTTTTGTATGTAATTTTAATGAAAAAAACGACAGCATTTTAAGGAAAGCTAATTTTTTCCTTATTAAAGCACTGCATGACTCACAAATTAATTTTAATTTATTTTAATTCTTCCATTGATTTATTAATTTTGGTAATGCAAACGGTCATAAAAAACTTGGTTTTGCATTTATTGTTTAAAAAAATTCTCATTTCCTAATTATTTCATTTCATATAATCATTTACTGAAAATTATATTTTTCTAGGTTTTATGTGCGGTAGTAATTAATTAATTTTTTTAATCAGAGTTTTTGTAAATGTGCTGGCAACATGTTATTAAAAGCTGACTTTTTGAGATGCTCGTGCAGATAAAATTATATTTTTATTTTATACGAAATAAATTGTTAAAAAACAATATTAATTTAATTTTTTTAAATTCATTAAAAATAGAAATTTAATTTATAGGTTAAAACTTCAGTATCATTGTAAAGATAGTTTTTTTAATCTTTAACTAGATGCAAAAATCAATTTTGTGCTGTAATATTTTCAGAAAAATCGTCAAAATTTCACTTAATCTTTAATTAATTAAATTTTTAATTAAAAATTTAAAAAAGGGACCCGAGGTGCAAAATAATGGTTCTAAATGGTTGAAACCAAAACGGGACTCAGTATGATAGATATAAAAAATCACATTTTAAATTTCTTTTAATTAAATCATTGTAATTATTAGTTAGTTCTTTAACTAAGATGAAAAGACCAATAGATGATGAATTTGTAAGCAGCTATCGTTCAACACTTTGTAAGGATCTACATTTTAGATGCTAATTTTGTGAAACAAATCTTTGTCTATTCAAGTTTTGTTGTTAGCAAGTTCAATATTCGAAGAGCCAGGTAGATAATCCTTTATTGATTGATAGAAATCTACAAATTTGGTGTTCATTCCATGTGCCAAATTTCAGCCGTCTAGTTCTTTCTTCTTGAGTTATATCTATCATAGACTTTCATAACAACAAAAATGTTTTCGGGGAGCTTTAAAACGTGTAGATAAACTCTTAATTTCGGAATTTTTGACGAGTAAAATTCGATACTTCTTGTCTCTCTATACTTAGTGCTCGGAAAAGTAAAACATCGTAAGAAGATAGCAAATCAGTCCAGTTATTTATCCTCACACAATTCTGTAATCTGTGAGGGAGCAATGAACGATGCAACAAACATTCTTTTTCATTCACACCGTGAAGCGGAACCCGAAACGCACTTTTGAGCAAATGCACTCAAAATTCGCGGAGGACCTGTTCATTTTAAAAAGAATAAAATACGATGCAGAATTATCCCTGAAGATTTTTTTTCACGAATTTTAAATGGAGGGAAAAAATATTTACGAGTTCTGTCACATAAATACAGAATTGACTTTCTTATAAGAAACTAATTTTTAAATTGGCGCTTCGATGAAAATAAAAATTAAAAATTTATTTCAAATAAATAAATAAAATTAAAACGAGAAACCAACGATTAGTATAAAAACGTATCAAGCTGTTAATTCAGAGAAAATTCCGAGCATAAAAATGATTTAGAAAAATAACGGAAATAAAATAAAAATTCAAATTATTTTGCAAACGATATTTCTTTCAGTAACTTCTATACATCACTTAGTTTTCTTCGACATAAAATAATAAAATATATTTTGATGAATAGAAAAATGAGAAGTGTAAATTGTTTTATGAAATTATTATTTGTACGGGCAAACCGGTTAAGGGGTTAAGTGGTTTTGATACACAAAATTTTTCGCTAGAATTTTAATTCTCCTTCTGTATGTTGGGCGTAGATATCACGCTAAGAATCCATGGACAAACTTTTCTCAACTACAGTCTTATAAAAAACTCTTCTGAGTCTTAAGTATTTTCCCCCATGTACAGGTAAAGATTTTTTAAGGCTTTATTGAATTTTAATAGCCTTTTCTGCTTGTTTTTCAATATGTTAAGTTGTGCCCCTCCTGATTTCATTTTTATAGACAGCCGTATGTATCCACGGAATTTCTATTCTTTTTGAAAGGTGACATTTTTTAAAATTAAATTCTTATTCTGTACCCGCTGCAACATGTAAATTTTGTAGTTTTTCAAATCATTCGAAGAAAAAGCTAACCACGAGGGGAAATGCAAAAAAATTCCATAACAATAAATTCTCGCTTTTCTCAGAAAAATTGAAATTTATTATTTATTTAAATATTTCTGAATAAACTTAATTATTTTGTTATGGAACAGAACGTCGTCTCATACAGCTGTATCAGAAACCCTTCTGGTCACTAAATGGTATGATGGGAGTGTTACGGAATCTTTATTAAATACCAAAATATTTATAGTAGAAAAAAAAATAACTGTGTAGAGAATTTAAAATATAAGAAATGATCGAAAAGTTAAACTGTGTCATTTTACTAAGTTGAAAATCCTTATAAAGAAAAAAAATCGAATACCTTTCTGCATATTATTACAGAAAAACTTAAAATTAATGAAATGTTTTTAATCTTTATGAATAAAGTTGTCATCATGAAGACAACACGATTTCTTTTAAACCATCTATTTGCCACCTCTGAAACGAGGGGTTTTTTTCTTTTGTCGATGTATGCCAACGAAGTGATAAAAATGGATCCCTGTGTTAGAGGTTCCTTTACAGTCACTATTAATGAGTGAAAAGGTTTCATAATTTCTTTCCAGCAATTTCAAAACGTTGGCATGTTGCGAACATATTTTTTTCTTCGAAATTAGATTCGCTAATCAAACTCGTTCGAGTGTCAAAATCAGATTCGTTTGACTTCAGATGTGTAAGAACCCAAGGGTGTATAAAGAATGCTGATGTTTTTAAGTAGTAGTGCATCTGAATCCCGTTTACAATGATTTTATCACAGATATGCTTTTACATACATATAAGTAAATAAAAAAATTGGAAATATTTTATAAAAACGAAACTGTCATCACTTAACCATTTGTAGTGGCAAGAAATTTCCAGATGCGGGGGCCAAAACAGTCCATCGTAACTCGCAGCTGCGAATCAATATAAATTATCCGATGCCTTAAAATATCGGAAAAATATACATCTGATATTTTCTAATAATAATCCTTTGAATTCTCAGCTCTTGCAGACAATCTGAGAGGGGACGCAAGCATCATTTTCATTTTGACAATCAACAAGTTGAGTGTCACGCGGTTTTATAGCGACTTCCCTGTCAGGTCGCGCGCGTAGGTATCGTAGTACAGCAATGCGAAGCGCAATGCTGGCAAATTAGAATTTACTCGATAGAAATTTTAAAACTTTCATGCGTTTAAAATGGCCCTGTGGTTAACGTTAATACGTTAAAATGGCCCTCCACTATGCTAAATAACAATGGCCCTAATGGGCCATTGTTATTTAGCATAGTGGAAGGTATTTCTGTTCGAAAGGGAATGCTTATATAAGCATTCATTCAACATGTTAGGCCCCTAGCCTGTTTCGTTTATAGTTTGGCCTGCTAGAGATAAGATTACATTAACTTCCACTTCGGGCCGGGGCTCTGCTCAGGCATCGGCAAAGTAGTATAAACACCGTAGAAATGTCCTACGTTACACATTTTAGAAATGTTTTTCTATTTCATTCAGTCCTCTATGGTTCTTGGTCCAGTGCACACGAAAGATTTTTCTTAGCTTTCAGAATGTCAGTTCATGATTCTGAAAGTGACAATAGCGAAGTTATTTTTGCTAGAAGGCGGTATAGAGTCCCGATTTTTTCTTCATCAGAGGAGGAAGAAGAAAGTGTTGAGGAGTGGAGTGATCCGAGTGGAAATCAACCAAATATTCGACCTTTTGTCTCTCCTGGATTTGTGATGGATGACATAAGTCTAAGGTCGGATGCAGAAGTGGAACATTGCTACGAGCTATTTGCGTCGGATACTTTAGTCGAAGAAATTGTGGTGCAGACGAACTTGTATGCATCACGACAAGTGGAAGCTGGCCGCTCGAAGCGCTTGCAAAAGTGGACACCAACAAATAAGTGTGAAACGAAGCGATTCTTGGGGCCGAGTTTCAACAGTGCGAAAATATTGCAAATCGTGCTATGACGAAAATGCGGCACAGAGTGGCAGAAAAATAGCTCGAAATTTGACCAAACAGGTTATAACATTTTGTGACACTTGCGGGGGACAACCATTTTTATGCTCACTTAGTTTCAATAAAATCCATTAAAGTTTTCTGAAAAAATGTCCAATTTTTACCTTTATCATATTTTATACTGACACCGACTTTTCCGTTCAGGTCGCGTCAATCACCGGTGACTGACGTGGCACTGAACGTGTTAATTGCTGATTGGTGCAGCGCGCCTTTGCTGATTCTGAGGCGAAACATCTCGACATGTGTGGCCCTTCACGGCAAGTGATTAAACTCCATCTGAAATTACCCTCTATCTAAAGCAAATTTATTACCGTTTTTCTTTTATTATTTGTCAGCATATTATTATCTTAACTTTTTTAATACTCATTGTTTTTACTTTTTTTTTTTCAAATACAACTTGAGTGGATGAAAGGCGACCGAGACTGTGCCAACAGGAACGCCATTTAACCCTGGAAAGCAATAAATGATGAATGGAAGAAGAATTCTGCAAAAAAATCTGAACTGACTTCGACAATAATCAAGTACTCCATTGATGGCTGAAAAGGAGGGACTTATTCATCTTCCTTGAACAATACTGGCCCACTCTTGAAGACAGCCGATTTCTTTTCTCTCTTTAACATGTGTTTTGCTGAAAGAACTTTTGTAGGATTTCAGCACGAACTGTATAATTTGAAGCTGGCAAAGACTTTTAACAGACTTTTTAATGTCCAAACTTCTTACATTTTGATTAATCATTACTGTTGGAATGATATTTTTAATTTTATGTAACCTATGAAAGAAAGAAAAACCAACTTCCTCCCAAAGAAGAGAAGAGGTGAGGCATTTAGCCATCAAATATATTTCATGAACCCGCATCTCTCGCCACCAGACGCCGTCTTATGAGCTGGTACGCGACAGATGTGTGGTCAGTAAGTGCGCGCTGTTGTATTCTTTCATTTATATAACACCACAGCGATGCACTCATATCGTATTAGGTGTCCGTAGCAAAATATTTACGCTACGCAATATTTACGCAAAATATTTACGATATAAATCTACGATTCCTCATCAAAAGTTCGTTATAAGAGAAACAGTTAATAGTGTAAAAGGGAATTTATAAAAACAATTGCTATTTACTTTAGAATTAAATTTCGCACATTAAAAGAATTTTCTTGTGGCAGTTATAAAAATATCATATAACTAAGTATGGTCAAATCTAATATTACTTGAATATAATTTAAATATTGGATACCATTTATTCGCCTTAAAACTTGCAGTATGCTCGTTTAAAATAATTTGTGATGTGCAACTCTTAATTATATTTCAAAATTATTTTATTTGAGACCTAAACCTAAATATAAAAATCCGAACAAAAATCTCTAAATGTAAACTACGTAGGCTATGTATAAGTGATTTAACTGACCTTAACCACTTGACATACGAATTTATTTAACTTTCTAATTAAATGACTCATCCTATTTTGGTAATTTATTGTTAATTTGATTTTTTAAAATAATATATGGTGCATTTGGGATACCAAATCGTTTCATATTGATTTTTTCGTATTTAAATACTTAATTATGTGGCTTAATTGCAGACTTGAAAATAAAAATTCAGTAATTCGATGCGCGTGTCAGACACGTCATTGAATGCGAAGTGGTTAAAGACTTTTCTCATCAACTTAATTTCAATATAAGTTATTTGATGAGAAAAGTCAATACGTGCATCTTTTCAATTTTAGCAACTTAATTCGGAATTGAATTAGATGTATTCAAATAGCTAAAGATTATCGATTGATAGGCATTTTGCTAAGTAGTTATTAATTAGATACCGGTCTAATGGAACGTAAAAATGATATCTAAGATCATCATTATTGTAGTTGATATAAAATTTATAAGACTTATAAAATTTTTCTATTTCTTAACAAAGCGTACGTTAAGCAAAATGAAATTAATAAGTAAAAAAATAATTGGTGAAAATTATACATAATAAATTCTAAATATGCTTTAAGAACTTCTAAATTTGGTATCTCGTTTTAAGCTTCGGCAAAATAATAATTGTAATAATATTTTAAGTTAAGATGTAGAAAAAAAAATTAAAATCGGATATCGCAAATTTCAAATTTTCATGTGAGAACATTTTTTTTATTTTATTCCATAAATGATAATCGTCTTCTTTCCATTTAATATCTGCAGTTCTGTCTATAAAAATCTGGTCCACAATTCTAACCTTGGATCATTGCCTTCTGGAGGAATAGGTGTGCGAGCTTGCATTTTTTCCCCAAGGAATTTGAACATATAAGGGAAAATGAGAACTAAATGCATTTTCATATATACCGCGCGTGCTTACAGTATTTGTCGAAAATATGCAATCTATCGTCGTGATGGGTCGTTGTGGAATCGGATGGTTTATTGCGTAATTTCAGAGGATAAATATTTTCCATTGTATCGCAGCATTCTTTTCCTTCGGGAGTATTATCGTTCCAATCGAAATATCCTGGCAACACTGCTTTGCAATCGACACGGTTGATGTTCAAACTGTCCCGAATTCATTTTCATCATAATTCAATGGTTCATATTCAAAGTGTCACTTTTATATGACTCTTCAGTTTCGGTTTTTTTTATTGTCATAGAACTAATAATAATGGTTCATATTCAAAGAGTAAACCCTCTTCAATTTCGGTGTCACCTTTCTCGTCAATTCTGGATTTTTCCAACAGCATTATCTCTTCCTCTAAATCTAAATCTCCATAGGCTACAAATTCTTTAAGATATTTATTTTCTGTATTGTTTCAAGATTACCCGTTTTCTTAAGCTTCAAACTATAGTTTGCGGAGCGTCCTAAAACTAAAATAATATTCCAATTATTTCAGAATTCCATCGGCTTGTTTATTCTTTTCACTGAAAAGCAATATTAACAAGCATTGTCGGATTCCAAAAGGTTTACAATTGATCATCAGCTATTATACAAAAAAAGAAAATGAAAAATCGTTTGCCTTCAACTTTTAATAATATTTAAAAAATAGTAGCAGTTATAAAATGTCTGAAAAGGAATTGTCTGTTAACAGATTTAGATAATAATATTGACCTAAAAATTCATTGCCTACGTTTTTTCGGAGACACCCCTTAACGAAAACAACATCATGTTCTCATAAAATCATGATAATAAATTAGGTTATGAAACCTCAAAGTAACTTCATTATTTTATTTTCATTCAAATACCAGATCTTCTTAGATAAAATAAAATAACCGCTTCGTCAACTTGCAAAATAGTTTATTGTGTGAACTTCTAGAAACAAAGACTAATATAAAACTGTAAGCAATGAGTGAATGACCTTTAATTAATGAGTAATAAATTCAATAATTATAGGTCGTTACAAAAAAAACCCCACACCCATGTTAGAATATATTTACGTTTTTGCGTTCCATGGATCGATTTACTTACATAAGAAGTGCTTAAAATCTTAACGATAGTGGGAAACACAATTCAACTGTTTTCAATCACAAGGAAAAACTGTGGCCTTATCAATTGTATTTAATTTAAATTTCAGCACAATGATGAAAATTGCACGCAGTTGAAATGAATTGAAAAAATAATCCAATTCAATTACATTAATTTCTGTATACTTACAAAGCGCTCGTCGCATCAATTTTATCGATTTAATTTTTGTGCAACCGAATTTATTAATGGATGGTAGTGGGTGGATGAATGATTGGTTGGTTGAGACATTGGGTTCGTAGTTTTGATCAATGTATAAATTTTGTGAGGAATAATGTAAATTAAAAATTTGTGTGCATTGAAAAATGCATAAAAATGAACTGTCGAACTTTGAAAGTTTCAATGGAAATTATTTGTTTCCTTAAATTTTATTCAACGTTTCACAAGATTTTGCCGGATGCACTTGGCGTCATATTCGTCGACTCTAGATTGCGAATAGTTAGATTGTGTTGTTGTTGTTTTTTTTTTTCAAATTTATTTATGAAAAACAAAATGACAGATGTTTCTACTTTGCATCATAATGAAATGTGTTAATTAGTCAAATCAAGTTCGGTATTTCTAATAAGTTTTAAAGAATCGTTTTTTTCCCCTGGGAATGTAATCTTATTTCCGAAGATCTTTTATAATACAAAGTAATGATCGTTAAAATTTCAAATAAATATCTGAACTTTTTCAAGAATTTTATTTATAAATATTTTCACAGTTTTTTTTAAAAAAAGCTTTTATTTATCATTGATTTTCAGAAAATATTAAATGGAAATCATCGTTGGATAAATTCAGTTTAATAACTGAGAAAAATGTTTGAATTCAATTTTGGCGATATTTTTTAGGAAAGCTATGAAGCTTTTAAAATGGTATTTGTTTCCGACAGTCACATTTCTGTCGGGATACGTTAAAAAAATTACATCATGTTTACACCCCGTCCACTCAGGGTCTTTGTACCCTTCTATAAAATCGGAATTTTTCAAAAAATAGTTTTAAAATTTCCGAATTGCATATTACTTAAACATAAAATGATTTTTTTTGCAGAAAATTCCGTCAGTTTAGTTTATTTAAACGATTCCTCAGCCTAATTGAACTATAATAAGGTTTTTTTAACCTCTACAGATTTTTTAAATTTAAAAATCAGAAAGTATAGCTTTTTTTTATTTGTAAGTGAGGAGCTAGTATTGCAATCCCACCCCTCAGGCACACATTTATAGGCTCTAGCGGTGAATTTCTGAGTAGGTTATAATACTTTCTAGAGACAAGGCAGGTGCATTAAACCACAATTTATTAGAGGAATAGATTTGTAACGAAAATAATATCAAGAAGTTGAAAGATGTGTAATTGAGTACGTTCCTATCTGTTTCCTTTTAAAAGTTTAAATAAGTACCTAGTTGAATAGTAGTATATAAATTGTAGTAAATACAAAATCATTTTACGCTTTAATAAAATTACTGAGCATTGAAATCAAGATAAATCGTTAGCATAATGTTCAATTATATTTTCAACTTAATTATTCAGTTCATCATATGGAGTTCTCAAAATGTGCACCGCCGGTAACCGCACGGTAAAATATTAAAGCACCTCTGTGCAAGTATCTAAAATTACTTTTGAGCGTTTCTTCTCCGCTTTGAAAGGATTCGATGGGTCTCGATGCAATTCAGATTTGTTTTCGTTGGATGAATCAATGCACTGGGCCATATTGAATTTTTCGGAGTCGTTTTCGATCAGAATTCGTATCCTACAGAAACTTGTGATATTTTATAGATCGAATTTCGATTTTTTCCCCTTTGAAGAATAATGGTTAGGAAATATTGTCCTAATGTAGTTGATTACCCAGTCCTCTCATAAAAATTGAGTTGGCTGGGGTTTTTTTTTTTTTTTTTTGTAGTTATTATGAATAGCGAATCTCAATTTACAAAACTTCAGAAAAAGATCTTTTAAATACTAATTTGCTCTTTGTCGTTACTTGGCCACTAACATATAAATCGTGGATGGTCTTTTAGTTTACTGTTTTGGGCCAAACGTTCCTGAGTACTTTAAATTTTTTTTAAGTCTTGCATTAAAATGTTTTTTTTCTCGATGGCTTCAGTCCGGAGTATCATTTAATGAAATTGTAAAACAGAGGCAAATAAGGAATTTAGCTTAAAAAATCGTAGTTAGGACATGTAAAAATAATTTTTATATCAATCTATGAAAAATAAAAATCGTGATGTTTGTTGAATGCATCAAATCTTGCTAATATTTCAGCAAATTCATCATTCTACAATTCTTTTAATACAATAATATTTCCTCTGGGGCTAAAGATTATATTTCGATATTTATAGAATTGCAATTATTTGTTAATCAGAAGTGCATCTTGAACGTTTTAAAAATTTAACTACACCAAAATCTTTTGAGATACTTAATCAATGCCAGTCTATTGGAGCAAGTGAGAAAGTATCAGCCATATTGTACTAAATGTGTTTACGTGACGCAGTTACCGAACATTGAATACAGAAGAGCCTGATAACCGAGTTGCTGTTATTACATGGGCACCAGAATATCTCATTTCTATTTTGGACTTTTCCCCCGATTGAAACGGAAATTTGAAAGAAAACAAATGACAGTTGCTAAGTTCGTTATACAAACACATGCCAAATCTCACATATTTAAGTCCTTTCAATTTTTTTCTTTTTTGAATTATCGCTCTTATATTCATAGGAAAGTTATTGCCTGACAAATGTGTTACCTCTTGATAGATATAATTCGAAATTTGAAACATTCCTACAATTTACGATAACTCTTGACCAATTTTTATCGCTTCATTCCCTTTATTTTGTAACCATCGTTTTAGCTTGTACTAAGTCAATCGGATAGCCAGACTTCATCTGGATGGATTTCGTTTAGTTCCTAATAGATATCTAAGAATTTGGTGCGGAGACTACACAGGAAGTTCTTTTTATCAGGGCTGCTTTTTATTTTCCAATGACACTTATTGAGTTATTTGACAGGTTTAAAATTGTAAAATGGGTTTTACTCATAGTATTAACTTGGGTATTACGCATGGTATCAATGGGTTTTACGCAACAATCAACTTAAAAGAAAATAAATTTTCTAAAGTATTTAAGAAATCTCACTAATGGCCCTAGGTACAAGATCTCATTGTATCTCGGGATGCTCCATGGATATAAAGTTTTAATTGGTATTGAAATTAAAGTATATATGGTTTTTTATATAAAAGTAGAAGTATCAGGTAAAAAGTTTATCATACAACTCTTGACATTATTAGTGAGTCATAAGTATTTTCAGTATATTTAAACATTTTTTTAAATTCAGTAACAGAACTTGAAACTAAATGTTGTTCAATTTAAGAGAAAAGTATCTAGGCAGCCAAGGCTTCATTTACCAAATTTAATCAACTGTTTCTAAAGCATTTTCATTTGTGGTTCCAAATAGGTAACTCTAAAGATGCATTTTTTTAATTGTGACGCTTCAGAGGCTAACTTCATGATGAGTTTAAAACTTCCAAGTTTAAACACAGCACTAGATGACAATTCACTATTAATATGCTTTCCCGTTTGCTCAGTACAGAGTTCTCAGTCGATTCAAAACTTAACAGAGCCGTAAGATGGCTCCATGCCTAAGCGTTAGTTTAAAATTGCATGCTCAGTTAAAAAGTAGAAAATAATTATTTAAGTTAAAAATATTCATAATAATATATCTTTAAATTATTATGTGCGAATTTTTAAAATTCACCAACGCCAATTTTCGGGAGAGTCTGTGTAAAGTTACGGATTAGGAGAAGTTGAATGCCTCTGAGTCAGTTTTAAAAATATGCAATTTAATTTGATTGTGCATTTCATTGACACTTCCTTTTTCCCCGTTCATCAGATCCAGAGCACACCTATTTCTACTGATTATGGTTTTGCAAATACTACAAACCGGTCTCCCGGAAACTCCCTTGTATACTCTCCAAAAAATGCACTACCCCTGGTTTGTTCAATATGGCAAGTGCCATAAGTAACAACAACAACAGATGATAGATCATAGGAAGATAATAGGAAGTGCATTTATTTTAAATGGAACGTTGTTTGATCAGTCAAATATTTCAGTAGAATCAATTTTCTATAAATCGCCACGCCTGCGAATTAAAAAGCAAATATTTTTTTTGCAATGAATGTTAGAAAAAACAATACACAATTTTTAAAAAACTCGCTTTTGGCAAAAGTCGCAATTGAAGGTTTTGGAAGGAAAAACGAATATTCGATTTCGTCGTAACAATAAAAACACTAATTTTTGCCATAAACTAATTTAAAATGATATTATAATTATATTGGAGGAGTTGTACAGAGATAAAACTGTATATTAAAGCAATAACAAAGCACTCTTCAGACAATCGCCTAGGAAATTATTCGAAAAGCATGCAAATGGGCACTGCAATTGCCCCTCGTTTTGTAAGTCCTTAATTTTGCGTTAGAAAACTAATAAATTCCAGCCTTAAAGGTTTCACGGCTCAAATAAGAAATTTATTGTAATACTGCAGTTTCAAAATAGTGCAGAAGTTATTTCTATGAGACTTTTTGGATGATATATCTAAAAACAAGTCAAAGCTTTGAGTAGCTTTTAATTACTTATTATGCTGATTGAAATAGCGAAATTGTCAGTAATTTATTGAAAATTGATAATAATCTTACTCTTGAAAAGCGGGCTAGTGTTCAAAGAAATTAGTTGGAAATTACGATTGTAAGAAGTATTATAAATTCTTTATTGATTAAACGTTCATTTTACGTTTATGATCGATCATTTTTACTTCTTGCTTACAATTAGAGATTGAATCGTGCGGTCAACCGAAACAATACAAAAAATTTTAAAAAAAGATTTCTTTTTTTCTTCTTCTTTTACTTTACATCCTAACTTTATTTTGAATGGACCCAAGTGAAATGCACTCGAAGTGCACGATATTATTTAAATGAAAGCATTTTCAAATATAAATTTCATTACTCAACAAACATAAGTTACACATTTTCTAGTAATGAAATTTTGAATTTCAAAATTTTAGTCCATTAGACGTTTTGCTGAAAATTCGAAAGTTAAAATTCAAGGAGAAATTCAGCTTCTTTCTGCTCAAATAGTAATAATGCATGTAAATGTATTTAAACAGTGAATGCAATCGCAAGCAATAAAACAAATTGCTTTCATGTAGAAGACATTTATGTTTTACAAAATTTTTACTTTTTTTTTCTAATTAAATCTTGACAATCATCATGAGAATTTGCCTTTGAAGAAAAGTTTTACCTCACATTTCACAGAATGATTTTTAAAAATACTCTTTGAAAGATTTATTATTTGCCACACGTACTGAAAGTAGATGAAAAGACATATTTTAGCATTGTCGTCACGTCTCTCACCTCCACATGGCTGTTTCAGACTCACGGCCGAATGGAGGGGAAGGGTCTCGCTAGTCTCGGAGGCAGACACGTGTAGGAGTGTGTGTGAGTGGAAATTCCAATGAGCATCCCGGTTCAGGTCTGGTTGCTCTTTTTTCCGGTTTCAATCCGTAAGACGTGAGAATGAACCTCTCTGTGAAGAGGGGTTGTGCAAGCGCATTTGACGCACGAAGCAGTTAAGTCGGACCCTTGGCATTAGTTGGCGTTGTCAGGAGTCTTCTAAAGTGCCATTAGACAAAAGATTAGGAAATCCAAGAAATCAATTTCAATTTTAATTCAAATTTTATTCTAGATATGTAAATTGGCATCAATCATTTAATCCATAAGATACAATAATAATAATGCATTCATTATAAACTTTTGTTGACAAGAAAAGTGTCATTCACTTGTGTCAAATGGTGACCCTGGATTTCAAAAAGTTTAAATACGAGAACGAAAATTTATAAAAATTGCATAGTCTCCCCAATTCGTACTTGTGAATTGTAAAATACTCTGAACTGTTCAATCAAAGAAGTCATGCCTTTTTCGCGTTTCGTCTACATTTAGTTTTAAAATGCCTATTTAGAAATGGGATGATATTCTGGTTAAAAAGTATACTTCAATGAGTTGAAGCATTTTCGACGCATGAAAAACGATTTCGACGCATTTTGTGGGGGAAATTTAAAATCTGTATTGATTATATCGATATTTTGAGATAAAAACTAATTTTTTGGAAGTATAAACATTTTTACGTGTATTATTAACATCTGAATTTTTTTAAAGATTGTAATGTATAAAATTGTTTCGAAATGGGTTAGTTTAAAAAATTATAATTGGGAAAAAGAAGGGATTTTATTGTAAAAGCACAGTGCTATAAATTGCCTTAATTTATAAAAATTCGCAACCTGTTGGAATTTAAAAAGTTGTGTTAATTGTACTGATATTTTGAATTAAAATTTATTTCTTGATATATAACCATCGTAATAATTCTAGTAAATGTAGGATTATTCCGAAGATTAATGTGCAATATAACATGTAAAGAAAAAATATTTAAAAATTTTTAAACACCCTGATTGTAACTGAAAACATTAAAAATTGTCTTTTCTTCCATGCCGCCCAATCGATTAGGTCAAGCGTGCATTGAGCCGCGTCGGGATGCATGCTCGTAAGTTTGATTAAAAAATTATAGTTTGAAATAGGATGCTATTCTGATCTAAAAGCCCGATTCTATAAATGGGAGAGATTTCTGCTCACACGTGAAGTAGATATAAATTGCCTTCATTCTATTTACATTTTGGTATAAAATTTCAATTTTGAAATATAACTATGGGAATTAATAATAGTGCGCTCATATTTGGTCTGGAGTATAATATTAAGTAATTAAAAATCTATAAAAATTGACTCCTAAATTTGAACAGAAGGATTGAAAAGAACTCTGAAACGCACAGCCCTGAAATTTTTTTTAATGTTGTCTAAAAAACTCGATCTCAAAACCACCGAAAAACAACAAATCAGCATATCGCTCTATCCATCGGCCTCCCAATCCCTCGAGCAACACAGATTCTCGAATTCTTATTTCCTTTAAACAGGCAGCAAACGGAATGCAAATATGGTTCCACATCCACAATGCTAGCGCACGAGTGATCTCAGCACCTATTCAAGAGATGGACATTTAAAATTTCAATTACATATATAAATATTTTGACAAAAATTTCATATTAAGAAGTACTGAATTGGCCCACTTTGTAGTAGCATTTTAATAAGTATACAGAAAAAAAATTAAATAATGATTTATATATTATATATATATATTTAAATATATTTATATATATATATATATATA
>JAOUZG010033927.1:2400039-2457520 GCA_026289955.1 Argiope argentata | reverse complement strand
ATATGGCGGCTTCCAGATTCGATATAAAGACCACGAATGCAATGGAATTCAACATGTCACTCTATGCAAAAGGCTACAGATCCCTGCTACAGAAAGGACGCAGCAGTATAAGACTCTTAATTATTTTAACAAAATGGCCAATCGGATGGAAATTTGGTTTTAAAGGCAAAACGCAAAGCATATGGACGATCTCTACACATGTGTAAGAAAATCGAAACGTAAAATTTCAATTATATATATAAATATTTTGACAAAAATTTTATCTTAGGAAGTAGTAAAATTCAACGGCTTTATTGTAATATTTGAATAAATATAAAGAAATTTCAGGAAAAAATAAAAAATCAGAAATTGAAATCGAAAATAAATATCGGAAATTGGAACCGAAATAGGAAATATCATATGAAATTCCCTAACCAAACTAATACTTTTCTAAATAGAGTTGGAACTTATTGCAAATTACTGTACTTCAGACATTAAATACACAGTACAAAATGCTAAAATACATTAACAATGAGCTGAAAGAAAAAAAAGTATTTCAAAAATTAAATCACTCGTAGTACCTAATTTCACAGTTTGACGGAATAAAAATACTTTGATAAAAATTTTGCAATGAAAAAGAAATATAAAAAAACAATATTAATTTATGAAAAGTAAATTCATATAAATAATGATAATTTATTTAAATAACAAAAAAATAGTGTTTTTTAAAAAATGATCAAAGTCCTTCTAATAAAATCACTCAAAATCCTTCCATTTCCAGTCAGTGTTATAGATTTTTGCAAAAAAAACTAACTAAATAAATAATAAAAACCATTATGTGGTTTTTAACTATCTCCCCCTGCCTCGCGGAGCTACCCCCAAATGCAGGAAGCAATCTTCTTACCAAAACCCTGACACTTTTGAAAGGAGAGAGAGAGAAAGCAACAATAAAGTTTTTAAGACTTCCGAATAGTGCATATGCGCAAAAATTGCTCCTACCCTTAAGCAATGCGCTTTTAGACAGGAAATTCATTTTATTTATAACATTGAAATTTTAATCGATCTGACAGTTGATCGTCTCCTGCCGATTATGTGGTATGGTGGATTAAGCGACCGGTGGTTTCGGTTCATTTATCGGGTCTTCATTTCGAACTTGGAAGCCGGTGAATCAATTCTCATCTTTTTTTCTTCTTATCATATATGCTGAACAACGTTCTCCACATTTATGATAAAGTAAATAAATTAAGTCCTCGCACTTTACTTCCTTAAATAAACTTATTTCTCAAAGCATTTTTTTAAATTAATGTTTTTATAAATCAACATTTTGCATTTACGCAAAAATCGTTCCTGTTCTTAAGCATAGTGCTTTTAGACCAGAAATCCATTTTGTTCATAAAATCTACCATCTTAGAAATCTACCATTGATCTATTCTTAGAGATTGTGTGGCTAGGTAGATTCTGAATCCTGTCATCATTGTTTGGGTCTTCAGTTCGAACAGGGAAGGTGCTGAAAAGTTTTATATCTTTTTTATTATTATTTATCTGAAACAATAAGAGTTATTCCATTCTTTTCTTTCATTCTTTCAATATTTTTAAATCTATTTCTAGAATTTAATATCTTGCACTTGCGCAGAAATATTTTCTACACTTAAGCGTTGTTACGAAACTTGTTACTAGCACTGAAAGGTGCGAAGCAGATTTTATTGTCTCGGAAAACGGGTATTAAATTTATGTAACACAAGCTACAATTACTCAGCAAATCAACTCTATTTAATCCGTTAATTTCGGGTAATAACAAAGCTGTAGAAAGATCGTGAAAAAGAAAAAAAACCCTATCTCAATCTCAAGCTAAGCCAACTAACGTAGCTTGTTCTCCGAACTTATCTGATTCTCCTTCTCCAGCTGCACCTTAAATAGGGTCCCACTAAAGTAGGTGGGGCAAACGCAGAAACCGTTCGCTCGTTCTGGACAATTGTGGAACTTTCTTCAACATTTTCTAGGGAACAAATATTTCCATCTTTCATGAAATGAACCTTTGATTTCAAATAATGAAATCAACCTTTCATGATTTTCTACATACTTTTAACCTCAACTTTAATAACCACAAAACTAACTAAATATTTCAAATAACCCAAAGACTTTTAAAATATTTTCTGAACATCGATTGATTTTGGCTTCCTCTGGATTAAAAAGCGAAGAATATTATTTCACATCATTGTAAGAAATTTTCATAATCAATTTCAATTTTTGCCTGTTCTTTAATTTGTTAATCGTGTTTTGTTTTTAAAGCAATAAAAGCAGCGAGTTATTTTAAATTTAACCTAAAAAATTCCCATTAAGATCTTAAACTTTTTCTAATATCAAAATGTCTTAATTCCGTACTAATTAATATTGAAATTATTCAATTTCAACTTCATCTTAAATACTAAAAGGATCATATGTCATAATGTCTTAAAAAATTATCTTTACAATAACATTTAGCAAAACTAGCAAACTAACATTTACAGCTTTCACTCCTAAAAAATGGCTTCATGAATTCTGGAAAATTTTAGGTGATAATTTCAAAAATTCGGAGGGACAAGATGTGTTCCATGAAGCATAAATTTTTTATGAGTTTTTGAATCCCATGCAATCCGAAAAAGAATCATCTTTACCCTTTTCCGTTGAAAATAAATAGGAATTGCTTTAGCCAGTCTCACCTCACTCGACTGACATTCCTGGTTTGCCCCAGGGGTAAGCAATTTATAATTTCTCCACGCGGTATCTTTAGTTTTCCTTCCAAAATCCCCTTCCTTGGATTATCCTTGCTCTTGTCCGATTGTTAAGAAAGACATCTTTGTTTGATCAACCGTTTCAATTCCATAAATTTAAAATCCGAAATGTTACATTCTAAAAGTACACTCATTAATACCTTGTAAAAAACCGTCGTTAAAATTATCATTGTAATCCATGAGTGAAAAACTGCAAACGAGTAGGTAAAACGGGAACAGCAGTATAAAGGATATGTCTAGAGAGATATCAAAAGTTTTAGTTTAACTTTTCGCGGACTTTTACCGGGCTTCAAACGCTCTCAATACAACGCCAACCCCACGACGAGTGGAAAAAAACATCCCATATTCTTTCTCATTCAGAAAGTAACTTTGCAAAATCTTTATTATCTTTGGCTTTTAAATCGATAAAAACAATGAGCTATTGGCAGGCTGTACTGAGGAGAGATTAAATTTAGTTAATTCTGAAAATCCACAATAGTTAAGATTTTGCGTGGAAATCCCTCAATTCTATTATAATTTGAAATCAACATGCATTTCAAAAAAAAAAATGTTATTTAATATTTTCAATAAAATCCTTTTTTTATTTATTAGATTCAAATACATCTTGCACATTTTATAGCAAGGATTATTGAAAGCATAAAAACTTCTACTTGGGGGAAGTTAATGTAATAAGGTATCCATTATGATATGTTGCAATCTCAGAGAGGTCCCATTTTTCATCCAAACTTCACAAGCACATTCACGGTAATCTTATTTCATCAATCTCTTAATATGAGTTTTTTTTATTTCTCGGATGGAAATTTTGCTTTATAAGGGACAATTTTAAGTACCAAAAAAGTACAATGATAAAGGCTTGGGATGAGGTAGCAAATGGAGAATTGTTTATTAGCATTATCATTTTTGTATGAACAATGGAAGAAATTCATATATTCACTTGAAATTTCTCTGTAGAAATCATTAAACATCCATTATTTCGCATAAAAACTGGAATATCTCCCAAATTTCGAAATTTTCACACCTTAATATATTTTTGCGAATTATCTTGAAGGAGTTTTTCATAAATGAAATACTTTTTTTAAAAATAATATTTATTATACCACAGAGTGATGGCAACAACAAACAAAACACATATATTCTTCTTTAGTTGTTGAGCATTAGATTGGTGCAAAGTAAAATTGAGGTCTCTTAGAATCGATTCTGGAAACTTCCTGCAGCGATTCTGGAAAGGATCGTACATGTTTCCGTAGCTGCATTTGTATTTCTCGGAATCATTCCTATCCAACCACTCCCCAGAATCGAACGTCACTTTCACTAGATCTTTTCCTTTAGCGTAATAATAAGGAGAATAGGTGCGTCCAACACATTCCAGTTCATTTTCAGGAATACCGTTACATAGGGCACAATGGGGATTCCTGAAATACAAATCTGTATCTTTATGCTTGCGTTCAGCATGATACGATGAACATTTAGCTCGGATATCATCGTTTGAATACTCTTCTAAACAACTGGATACCAGATTTGGTGCACAGTAATTTAATTTCCCAACCATCCTAGTAGGTTGAAAGAAAGCGATTGTGCATACCACAAAGCCATCTTTTACTTTCAGCCCCCACTCTTCATGATCCAAATCATAAGTTAGATGATCTTCTACGTAAGACTTACGGAAGGTCATGTCACCGTGATGAGAAGGACAGGCCACTTGGACTGCCCAGGGTTTCAGATCTTTCATTTTTTCGTTATTACAAATAGCGCAGTCTTGGTTCCAATATGTTATTTTTGTTTTTGTGGATGTCACCAGAAGATTGCCCAAAATATCACCCTTGTCGGATGAAGCCTCGTGGCATATCTGAACATGAGATTTATGGCCATCGAAGTTTTCAGAACAATATTTCTTGGCATAGACCGGAGTTGAAGATCTATCAGAGTTACAAAAGTACTGTACTTTCTCGGAGGTCATCAAGCCATACTTCTCTGAATCAGAGCAGCAAGTGGCATACTTGTGGCAGTCCGTGTCGCAGCTACAGGTGCGAAAAAGATCGCCGGATTTACAGCGATCGAAAGCGGTGCAGTCCTCACCTTTCACCGAAGTGTCAGATGAGCACGCTTTTCCAACGAAGAGAAATGTGAGAATGATGGTGGTGGATGATAGCAGCATTTTCAGGTATTTTCAGAGATGCCCTAGAACAGAAATAAAGGTCTATGTTAATTCAAAATGTCATGAAAGAGTAAGCTAGTAACAAATTTAAAGAATTCAGCTGGCTGTTTTCGTAAAAAAATTGTTACTTAGTACCAATATGACTAAATTAAATAAAAATTATAATAAATTAAATCAATCCCAATGCGTCCATCAAGTGTAATTTTGATGGAAGCATAGGGTTACTTAAAATACACCAACAGCAAACGTTTATTTTTTTTTCTTGACAAAAATAAATAATTTATTTTCTTATCAGGAAAGCATGCAATACAGAAAAGAGTATTAAGTTTTGTTTGAGTACATAATACAGTATTCACTGATAAGTAATTTGGATCTCAAGCAAACGAGGATATATGCGGCTCTAATCTACTAAGCCTTCTGTACTTAAATATCTTGTAGGAACCAGCATTAGCGTTAATCGCATGTCTAGGGACTGAAACATTCCAATCTCTAGTGATCTAGAAGTGGAATTGAATGGTTATTTTTGGAATGTTCTTCGAGCCGGCAGATCCCCGAAACTAAAAGATAGAGACTGGCCAGTTCTGTCCAAAGAAATTTGGAAAACTCGCACCAAAGTGATAGCCTCCATACTCGGGGACCATTCACAAGGGAGCATACTTGCTTGCTTTTCATGATCTTTATGCTGCCCATAAGTATTTGATTACAAAATCCAACCAAGCGACTCGGTTCAGTTGATGCAAGGTGTGTTTAAATTGGACATAACCGGATTCTCCGGGAAGATGAATCAAGGTTCAATCTCTACCAATCGGAGAGTAGATTCTGAATTTGGCGTACATATAGAGAATGCCTTTTTCTCAGAATGCTTTGAACTTACATTAAAGTTTAGTGAATGGGGAATTATGGTCTGGGGATGTTTCTCGTGGTATGGGCTGAGAATTTTGAACCCAATTCATGATAAACTCAGCGACAACTCCTACTCCACTATTCTAGGCAATGTTGTGGTTTCTAAGTTGAGGCAATTTTACACGTTGGGTCACTGTTATTTCCAGGATGAGGACACCATTTGTCATGCTGCGAGGTCCGCCATGGACTGGTATGATGACAATGAGTTGAACCGATTGGTCTAGCTTGCCTAGAATCCAGACATGAATCCTACAGAAAATTGGAACGATTTGGATTGCCAAAGTAAATTATGCAGCAACCATCCAAAATCGTTGAAAGAACTTAAATGTCTACTCTAAGACGAGCGAAAGTAAATACCATTGTCCATCATCCAAACACGTGTATAAAGCATGGCCAGGTAGATTCAGGCTGTAATTGTCTCAACGCAAAGGCTCTACCAACGATTTAATATGAATAAAGTAGCTTTATCTTTTTTATCACAGGTTTCTATTACTTATTATAACCATATATAATATATACTGTGTTCGTGGCTATCTAAATCGTTGACATTTCATAATTATTCTTTCATCTCTTTGGATAAGCATCAAATCCTAACCTTAAAGTTTGCTCTGTGTGGGGTAGTAGATAATTCCAGATCACAAAGAAAGTGTTTTAAGTGAAGAAAATAGTTTACCTCACGAATGTTTAACATATGACAAAAGTTAGTCGTATAAAGCATTTATTACATACGCAAACAAAATTATAAGCTTCTTTCTGTATGGTAGTTTTTCTATCGCCGTTTGCATGAAAATTATAGTTATTTGTTTGCTTTTTTGGTGCAATCGTTTTGAATAATGTAGTAATATTCCAGTTTTGTACACCCTGCATTTTTCATCGGAGTTAGTGATTTAATCTCAACATTCATTGAGATAAAAAAAAAGCCATAATTTTTATTTTATTTGTAATTTTTATTACTTTTCAATCAAAATCAAATATTGCATTACAAATAGGAAAACATGTATTATGATAATAAAAATTAGATAAGGATTTTTTTTAACATTTTTCGAACTACAATTTTGTTCAAATATTGACCTCTATTTAATAGCAGTATCTACTAAATACGCATATAATCTGCAAATATAAACTGTTTTAAACGCATAAAGTTTGAACTCTTGCATAAGTCTCATTTATATTCATTAAGATGTTAGCCATGAAAGGAAAATTACCATAACTAAATTTCGGGATACTTATAATAGAATAGTTTTTATATTTGCAAGAGGAAATATGACCATTTCTTAAAGTTGTAAACGGTTGCGATCAACTGAGGATTGAGCAAAAAACTCAATGTTCTCAAACTGTTTAAAATTATTTTAAACAGAAATTTGATTTTAGTTGTTTAAGATTTTAAATATTAAACTTCAAGGTCAGATACAAAATTATTTCGATAAGATTCAAAGTATTTTCAAAATCATGCAATTTTCGAATTGATTATCGTAAATTGTAATACCAACATACATAGTAATTTGCAACTCGAAACTGAATTCAATACATAAGACAATGCAATCCTTAATGTAGGCCTTAGATTTTTACAAAATATAGAATGGGGGTTTGAACAGCCTATTTCATTCCCTGGGGTACCTATATATCAAATTTTGAGAAAAATTCAACAAAGGGTTAACCATTTGTCGGGTTTTGTTTTCAAAGCATGTAAGTGCGATATCTCAAACACTCTATGTCTTAAATATATCATATTTAAGCCTTCAATCGGCTGGAACGTAGAAAGTCGCTCCAACGTGTCTCTTGAAAACCGGCTGTAACGTAGAAAGTCACTCCAACGTGTCTCTTTAAAACCGTCTGGGACGTAGAAAGTCTCTTTCCGCAAATATCTCTTAACCCGGCTACCCCGTAGAAAGTCGCAATTGCTTTCCCCCTTAAGTGTAATAAACGAGGTGGGGAATCCGCTTGTCAGAGTTCATTTTGTGGTTCCTGCTGGCAGTTAGAATTTGCGTGGTCCTGTCCTGTTGCGTGGTCCAATCGATCCTGTTATCGCTTTAGAATTCGCGATAACAGGATCGATTGGTGATATGAGCTGTATACTTCAATCTTTATTTAAATATTTCAATTCAAATCCAAGAGAAAACTATTATAATTATTAAAGATAGAGAAACCCTCATATTTACATGCCATAATTATGTATAATAGTTAAGGATTGTGATTAGTTTATAAAAGTGAATTTGAATTTTCTGTACTTGTCTGATGAAATATTAAATAATCACGTTTGAATTGTTAATAATACTTTTATTAATTAAAAAAACCCTTATATATATTTTCAATTTATTTTCATCCCAATTAATAAGCGACACAAATATTTATTAATAAATGTTATTTTAACTATTGATTAAACTTTGTATGTAGATTTTGGGCAAGCATTTACTATGCAAGGGAAGACAAATTTGAAAACTTTTGGATATAATTATTTATTTATTTTTGACTTTTTAAACTTAAATTCAGTAAAAAAATTGTTAATTTTTTTTATAAACGTTTTTATTTAATGTATCTTGATATAGTTACTATTATTCTTTTTTTACTGTTTAATATTATTTTTTATTTTACTGAATTAATGCAAGCGTTATTTACTACTTTTTACAAATCATATTTGTCTTTTTTTTTTCGGGGGGCGGGAGACCGATAGAAAAAAAACTTTCTTTTATAAATATAAAAAATATTTTTTTTGGAAATTATATATATTTATAATATTAAGAAAATATCGTGGCTGGTTCGTGAGTGCTTTTAAAATAAATAGGCATATAGAAAAACTAAATAGATTTATTCCAGATTCGACCGAGTTACTCCTCTCCTCTAATAGCCAAACCTCCGAATGGCATCACTCTTTCAATTACACTCGTGCTAGTTTTCTAGCGTCATCTATGAACGCTTATTTCCTAACGCTTTCAAAATCCAATCACTACACCTCCAACGTAAGAGTAGTGTTTATATGAAAACATAAACATACCTCTGAATTAAAACTATAAATTGGATTTTCAAACGTATCTAATAACATCAAATTACCCAAATAAGAATAAACACAAATACAAAGTTAACTCGAATGAATATCTTATTACTAACAAACATTTAAGAAAGCAATGATGTAAAATAAGAAATGCGCAATTGAATATAAATATCATCTATCTTGATAATAAGAAATTCACTTATCAGTTAATATACATTGGTATATACTTAATAATGTATATAATCACTTAGTAAATATTAATACATATTTAAGAAAGGATTTCACTTGATAAACATTATTCAAATGACATTTCAAATAAAATTAGAGCTGCTGAATGAAAATTTATAACTAACACTAGAAAAAGTTATATTTCTGTAACTAATCCTATTCCAAATAGTTCTGCAAATTATATTCTTAACCAAATTTGCGAATACTAATCATTCGGCATATTAAGAAGATGATAGTAAAAAAACATTAAAACAAATATAAATAAATATCAAGCACATATTATTATTATCTTATAGTCATTAATCCCATATTGATATATAACAGAAAAATGAAATTAGTACAAAAAAAAATTTCAATCTATCTTGGTAATAAACGTGACAGATCATCAGCATGCGGCATTTTAGAACCAGGGCACTGTTTTAATGTTATGTTGAATCGCTGCACGGCAAATACCCACCTTTGTAGTCGAGATGACTGAGGAGCGCACTTGGTCAGATAAGGAAGGGGGTTATGATCGGTAAAATATGGATCTCGGATCCAAACACAAGGGTTTCAAACTTTTTCAAGCTCCAAACTATAGCAAATGCTTCCCGTTCGATTGAATACCAAGATTGTTGACTTTTGTTTAATTTTTGACTTGCATAAGCGATAGGGCACATTTTTCCATCAACAGTCTGTGATAAACACGAGTCAATCCCTATTAACGAGGCATCACAATAAATCACAAAGGGTTTGCTCATATTCGGAGTGTGTAGAGTAGGAGCGAGTAACAATGATGATTTTAATTTTTCAAAAGCTACACTATGCTTTTCACACCACGGCAACACATCAGGGCTCCTTTTCTTTGTAAGTTCCGTTAATGGAAAGGCAATCGGCGAAATTCTCAATATAATCACGATAATAGTTGAACAGGCCAAGAGCACTACGTAGTTGTTTCTTGGTTTCAGGTACGCGCAAAAGAGATATCGTTTCTAACTTAGCTGGATCAACTTGATGCTTTCCTGAGCCAATTATATATGTCCCAGGTATGAAATTTCGGATTTCGAGAAAGCACACTTTGAAAGATTAACAGTGAATTGCAGCTCTTCCAATTTATCAAGCACCAAATGAAGGTGTTTCAAGTGAGAGGGAATATCGTTGGAGAATATAGCAGTGTCATCAATATAAGCGCGGAAAAAATCTCTGTATGGCGACCATGCTATGTTCATTTCCCTTTGAAAAGTTGCAGCTGCATTTTTCAGCCCAAAAGGCATTAACTTAAAACGATATTGCGCCCTGTGGGTCTTAAAAGATGTATAATCCCTCGAATCTTCTTCCATGGGAAGCGAATAGTACCCCTTCAAAAGATCTAACACACTAATCACATTTGCCCGTTCTATGGAATATATCAATTCCGTTGCGTCTCCCATGGGGAAATCGTCGGTTTTAGTCACTGCATTCAAAGCTTGATAATCCCCGCACATCCCGATAGATCCATCCTTCTTGTTCACACAGACTATAGGATAAGCAATGTCCGCTGAGCTCTCTTCGATTAGATCTAGTTTTAGGAGTTCTTCGATTTGGGAGTCTATTTGAGGTTTCAGCGCTTCAGGATTCCTGTACACGTAAGGTTTTTTTCCTTTCTTTATTGTCCTCTAATTTCATCTTGTGACGACCAACCTTTGCAACTTGTCCGGTAAATATTGAATGATGATTCCGCAATAAGTTCAGTATTTGACATTTCACTTCCTCAGAAAGATGTCGCAAATCCACTTGATAATCACAAATATTTCTTTCCAGTAACATACATTTTTACTACTGGGAGAGGAATACACTTCTCCAAAGCCTGTATCATCTTCAAAGATCATGCCTATAGCATTAATTCTCGGATAGTATTTCTGAATTTTATTTGCATGACAATGCCGAATTTTTCCACCACCAAGTTTTATTTTATATGAATGTGGAGGGCAATGCTCGATAACTTCTCCAGGACCAGTCCAACGGGCATACACTTTGTTCGATGAATCAGGTATTAATAAATAAACTTGGTCACCTGGCTTAAATTCCTTAAAAGCGGTTCGGTGGTCAAAATATACTGCATATGCCTGCAGTTTACCAGAAGCGATGAGAGATACCTCCTCGGCAGCTCTTTCTAAGCTTATATTTTGCTCCTGTAAATAATCCACAACTGATTTCTCCAAAGTCACCACACCAGCTCGACTTTAGGACACTGAGAGGTCCTTTTGCTTCACGTCCATACATCAACTTGAATGGCGAAACACCCGTCGTACAGTTAGGAACTTCCCTGTACGCAAAAGCATACACGGAATGGATTTATCCCAGTTACTCGGATCAGTTCCGATAATGTGACGAAGTGAATTTTTGAACACTCTATTACATCTTTCTAAAAGGCTATTTCCAGTTGGATGGTTAGGCGTCGTAAATCTAGGAGCACAACCTAATCTTTTCATGAACTCCAGGGTTAACTTAGAAATCAAGTTCGTTCCATTGTCACTAGCAATAACATTGGGTATTACAGTCCGCATGAATATCTCCAATAAAGCATCACACGTAGCTTTAGCTGTTAACGAACGAAGGGGGATAGCCTCCGGCCATCGCGAAAGCTGGTCCATTAGACATAATACATACTTATGCCGACGAGCAGAAGGGGGCTCAATGGGTCCTATTAGATCTAGTACATTTACTATCTCAAAAGGCAATTCCGGACGAAGACCAGGAGTAATAGGAATTTGATCAATCATTTTTTCCGGACTCCTCAACTGGCATTCTTTGCAGGATTTACAAAAGTTTTTAATATCATCTGTCTTATTTGGCCAATAAAAACTGTATTTAATTCTTTCACTAGTCTTTTTCAATCCCATACGGCATCCAAAAATTGATTCATGTGCTAATTTAAGAACTTGCTGTCACTTATTTTTGGGCAAAACCACCTGATTCACTTTTTCGCCTAATATTTTATCCGGGTGGATTATTAATTCGCCATTCATAAAAAAAAGTTTCCTTTTCCAAACGATACATTTTTTCTTACTGACTGCAAAGTATCACTTTTTTTATTCTTCTTTTAACGTATTAATTTTGTTTCCCTTATCCAAAAATTCGCTTTCGTTTCCGATCGGTTGTTCAACGTTCTGACTCACTCCACAACAAATCATAAATTCATCAAAGCTCTCTTCCATCGGCGCCTCCAACCCAGACGAGTTTTGGCTGCGGCTGTGGTTTATGCTTTCCCCCAATAAGTTTAATACAGAGGAGTGGAGGTCTGCTCTTGAATCTTATCCGTGATAGCTCAAACTATCTCAATAGGCTGGAAAATCCTTCGTTGTTTTTATCTTTTAATCATATTTGGAAACTCGAAAGAGTTGCGCTAATCCTTTCTCCAAATGCAACTTTTTAAAATGATTTTTCCTTTTGTTCACTTGACACATATTTAGAATTTAAAACTGGTATCATAGCAACTGAGTCAACTAGAGTTTTCAGTTCTCTATTGTCCACACAAATATCAACGTATTGATATTTAATATATTTTAGCTTTTTTCACCATTAATTAATTCCGACTGAATTTCCGCGGTTAAAATGTCTTCCCGTTTCTGTCTTGTCGCAGATTCTCTCGACTACGATTTTTCATGCTTATTTGGACAGTCTCTAGCAAGATGCGACAATCCACAAACGTAACAGTCTCTCGTTACTTTTCTTGAACTTGTAATTTCGTTTTTATGAAAATTTTCGTTTCTGAATTCTCGTTGATGTGGGAGTACATATTTCCGTTCCAAAAAATGTCTCTCTTCTCTTTTGTCGTAGATTTGATGTTTAGAAAAGTTATTCTCTTGATATAGTTCTTTCCTTTTCCTCACACTGTTTGATCACACATTTTCATAATCATCTAATTTGCTTGCAGTTTCGTTTGGATTCGTGAATTGTGACCAAACATCAATAAAATGTTCTTTAATATCCGCAGGTACCTTTCGTTTTATTTGTTCTATTATGATTAAACCCGACAAACTTTCAAAAGTATTTATTTCCAATCCTTGAATCCATTTCTCAAAATAATTTTTAAGTTCGTGAACAAAATCGCACCAGGTAGTCTCCGGTCTTTTAAAATGAGTCATAAACTTTTGCCTGAATTTTTCCGGGCTGAGTTTAAATCGTTTCACTAATAAACTCTTGATATGGTCATAGTCCTTGACTTTCTCGATTAGCTCTGGAGCGACGAGTTGGGTTATATCCTTTGGCAATAATTCTAATAGATTCTCGTTTTATTTGAGCCCATTCGGCTTGCCTCTCGAACAACAGCAAATATAAACTGATATCACTGTTCTTTTCATCGAGTTTCTGCATCACGTGCCTGAGTTCTATTTTGGGAGCTGGTTATTCGACATCCACGAGTATACTGGAACATTGCAGCTTCAGTTTCTCAAGTTCGAATTCTCGATCTTCCTTTTTCTCCTGCAATGCCCGCTCTTCTTGCTTTCGTTTTTGATCTTCTCTCTCTTTTCTATCTTCTATGATAACTATCATTTGTTTCCTCACAAACTCTTCCTCCTAGTTTTTACTCCCAGTAATTAATTTTTTTAAGTCCACCATTTTCATCTTTAATGAAACAGGTTCACACAGCTCTTCAAATATTCCTTTTTCGCACCGCCTCGGAGGGCCATATCGATACCGAAAGCACACCTTTATCGAATAAAGTTTGACTTCAAATTCGTCAAAAATAGCACTCAATTCTCACATCCTGTCAGCTGCTCCAAATGTCACAGCTGGTTCGTGAGTGCTTTTAAAATAAATAGGCAAATAGTAAAACTTAGCAGATTTATTTCAGATTCGACCGAGTTACTCTGTAGCAGCTATATCTGTATTTGTAGCAGCTATATTTGTATTATTATTATCTTTGTTTTCACAAGTTTGTTCTTAAAGAATTGGCAACACTAGTTGCTTGTTGATGGAATAAAAATGATGTTGACATGATATAGCTTCGCTTCTTTTTAATATGGAATATAATCTGCATTAATCATTCTGAAATAATAATAATGTTATTATAACTTATCTTTATGAACTGAATATAACAGCACCACAACTCTGATCAGTAACTCCGCTCCTCTCACAGCCTAACTTCCGAATGACATCACTCTTTCAATTACACTCACGCTAGTTTTCTAGCGTCATCTATGAACGCTTATTTCCTATCGCTTTCAAAATCCAATCACTACAGAAAAGAATTAAAAAAAAGAAAAAAAAATATTTTTATATTTATACATTTTTTTTATAAATATAAAAACGTTTTTCTAGAAAACATATTTTTAAAATTTACAATTCTATTATAAATATATATTTGAAATCTCTATAAAAAATCAAACCACATTCACATAAGAGGAAGTTTTGTGTCTTGTGAAAGGCTGCGAAAAACGTAATAGAAAAAAAAACATAGTAATTTTAGTACTGGTGAGGAATAAAAGAGTTCTTGACTTTTTAAACTGTATTTTTATTCACAACCATACTAACACAAAATAATAAAACATTTCTTAAGATGAGATCACAGGAATGAATAATGTTGATCACAGAGAAGGCACACAATTATTACCAACATAAACAATGATCCAAAAAAGATAAAAATTCAAATTTCTTCATGTAGCTGCTCTCTTATTGGCCAGTGTACGGCGCCGGCGCAGTAAGGTGCTCCGCACTCATTTACACGAGCAGCACCACCACAGGTAGCCCCCCACCAGCGATAGCGAGATCTCAGCTATACCTGGGGTTAAATTTCACTTTACGGCCGCTGCGTGTAGTTACTTCTGGTCTCTCGGGTTTCCCATGACACTTTTCTGTTGGCGAACTAGGAACCAAAGGTTTTCTTTCCTGATGCAATGGTTCCATTCCAGGCTTTGGTACTATTTTTGCATCTGTCTTGTCCATGCTATCCGTGAGCTCTTTCAAGATGTATGCTGGCTTTAAACGGTCAATATTAATAGCAACCCGTTTGTCGTGCCTTAAAATCTTGAATACCTTTTCGCCACGTTCAATGACTTTAAATGGTCCTTCGTAAGGAGCTTGTAAACCCTTTTGCAGAATATCGGTTCGCAGGAACACATGGGTGCAAGAAGCCAAATCCTTGCTTACAAAAATTGGGTGCTGTCCATGCTGTCGAGACGCTCTTGGTGCTAGACGCTGCATAGTCTCCTTGAGTCTGCCCACGTAAGTAGCGGGGTCAGCGACATTCTTAGTAGGATATAAAAATTCTCCCGGTAGACGCAATGTGGTTCCATACAGCATTTCTGCCGTTGATACCTGGAGGTTTTCCTTCCATGCTGTCCGGAATCCCAGAAAGTACCGTTGGCAGCACAGTGGTCCACCGATGATTTCCATGGGCTTTAATTGCTTCCTTTAACTGCCGGTGGAATCTCTCCACTTGGCCATTTGCTGCTGGATGGTAAGCAGTAGTTCGAATCCTCTCGGTACCCAAAAACTTCATCAGAGCATGAAAGAGAGACGATTCGAACTGTTTACCCTGATCTGTTGTCAATCTGATAGGGGTACCAAATCTAGAAATCCAGCCAGCGTAAAAGGTTTTTGCCACGTTTTCTGCCGAGATCTCCACCAGCGGATATGCCTCAGGCCACTTCGAAAATCGGTCCACACATGTGAGGCAATACTGGAAACCCTCCGACTGAGGAAGAGGTCCTACTATATCGATATGTACATGCTCAAAGCGGGAACTGGCAGGTCCAAAATCTCCAATCTTGCTCTTCGTATGGTGTGACACCTTTGATCTCTGACACTGCAGACATGAACGAGTCCATAGTGCAATATTTTTTTTCATCGAAGGCCACACATATCGTTCAGCTATCAACTTAACCGAGGCTTTTACTCCAGGGTGGGAAAGGGTATGTAGGCTTCCGAAAATATCCAGTCTGAAAATCTGAGGTACAAACGGACGAATACCATTTGATGAGACGTCACACTGAAGCATCACTGGAGGCTGTCCAATAGGAAAAGGCTGCAATTTAAGCGAAGTGGAAATACTTCCGGACAATATGTCGAGCAATTCAGGATCTTTCTGCTGTTCCTCGACTATCTTTAGAAAATCCACTGCAGCAGGTGTGCTGATCGTTGCAATATGGATGCGAGATAAAGTATCGGCCACCACGTTGTCAGCTCCCTTCAGGTAACGTATGTCCATTGTGAATTGACCAATTAAGTCCAAATGCCGGATTTGTCGGGGAGAAAACTTATCCTCTTTCTGCTTAAAAGCATAAATGAGAGATTTATGGTCCGTAAATAACGTAAAATTGCGTCCTTCCACCATGTATAGAAAATACTTTATAGCCATGTAGGCTGCTAAAAGCTCCCTATCATACGCACTATATTTACGTTGTGCTGGAGACAAGGTCTTTGAATAGAAGGAAAGTGGCTGCCATCCTTCTTTCAGTTGCTGATGAAGAGCAGCCCCAATGGCGGTATCAGATGCATCGACAACAATAGCAATGGGTGCATTTGTTGCTGGGTGAGACAAAACTGTAGCTTCGGTCAGCTTTTGCTTACATAACTCAAATGCACTGCTGGCTTCCTCTGACCATACTATAGGTGTACAGTCGTTCTTTTTGGCACCTTTTAGGTAGGCGTTTAACACTACCTGAATTCTTGCAGCTTGAGGTATAAAACATCGATAAAAATTATACATAGCGAGAAAGCGACGAAGTTCCCTCACCGTAACTGGTTTTGGAAAATTCACAATCGCGGCAACTCTATCAGGCAGAGGAGAAATACCTTTTTCAGACACGACATGGCCAAGAAATTTCACCGAACTCTCTCCCAGCACACACTTTGAGGCATTCAGGACCACACCAAACTCTTCGAATCGCTGGAACGCCAGTTTCAGATGTTGAAAGTGCTGTTCTTCATCTTCCGACGCAACTAAAACGTCATCAAAGTATGGCACACAGAAATCGATGCCTCTCAAAACTTGATGGATGAACCTTTGAAATGTAGCAGCTGCATTTGAAAGTCCAAAAGGAATGTAGAGGAATTCAAACAAACCAAAGGGAGTAACTACAGCTGTTTTTGGCACATCCTCTTCTTGTACTGAAATCTGGTGGTACGCTTTTGCCAGATCTAGAGTTGAAAATATTCTCTTCTTCTCCAAAACTTGCAAACAGTCCTGTATGTGAGGTACTGGGTATCGATCTGGAACTGTAGCAGCATTCAATTTCCTATAATCGCCGCAAGGACGAGAATCACCATTTCATTTAGGCACAATGTGTAGCGGAGAGGCCCAACAACTGTTCGACGGCCTGCATATTCCGGCTTCAACTAGGTATTGAAATTCCTGCTTTGCTGATTTTAACTTGTCCGGGGGCAGTCGTCTTGGTTTTTTGAAAACTGGGGGACCAGTTGTTTGTATTGAATGCTTAACATCATGCTTCACTTTTCTTGGAACAGCAATCGTTTGTGTGAGAGTAGGAAACTCCATAAGCAGTTGGTGAAATTTTGTGTTGCCATTTATTGCTTTAATTCCGAGATTACTCGCTTGCTGCACTGTTCCTTGAATTTGCAATTTAGTCAATGAGTCCACCAAACATCCCTGACGGAAATCAACCAGCAATCCATAGTGTTGAAGAAAATTGGATCCTATTATTGGCTGCGAGACTGCGGCAATGATGAAAGGCCATCGGAACACTCTTCTTAGACCAAGATCAAGGGTTAATAGTTGCTGCCCATAAGTCTCAATAGCAGTTCCATTTGCTGCGAAAAGTTGAAGAGTGGCAAGGTGACATTGCTTTGATGCTGCAGATCGCGGAATCACAGAAACATCTGCTCCTGTCTCAATCAGAAATTTTATCTTCGACGTTTTATCTGATAAATACAATCGATTGATCACTATTTTGCCGCCACTCGTTTCTTCGAGCGACGGCCGCTCTAGTTTTCCGTCTGGTAGGAACATGGTTTGGTGCATCTTGTTGCCCGCTCTTTGGAGCGCCGATGATACCAGCAATGTTCCCGGTTACCAGAGTTTCTGCTAGCCGATCGCCGACGAAAGTTCTTCTCATTTCCTCTGTCGTTGTATCGCCCACGGGTTCCGAGACGAGAAAGACGTGTCGAAATTTCCCTTATCATCGCTTTAAGGTCTGAATCTTCCGATTCCAATATTTGTATTGATGCATTACCTGCTGCTGCCATAATTCCATCTGCCATTTCTGCCAGTCTTCCTAACTCATCATTCGATATAGCTAGTATCTGCTGTACATGAGTAGGCAATCGCTGAAGAAAAAGGGACTTAAGCCAGTCGTCACTGATTCGACTTCCGGCCTTGCTCCGCATCTCCAGTAAACGACGAGAGGGTTTCCGATCTCCGAGTTGCATTCTAGAAATTAGATCACGAAAACGCTGTTCTTCGGAATCTGCATATTGCGCACTAAGTCGAGATCTTAGTGCCGTATAAGGATTTTCTACCGGCGGGCTCAAGATAATATCTCCAACAATTGCCAGCTCTTCAGATTGTAATGCCGATACTACATGGTGAAACTTCGTAATTTCCACTGTAACTCCAGCAAGCGCAAACTGACTCTCCATTTGTCGGAACCAAATCTCCGGATTCGCTCTCCAAAAAGGCGGTACCTTTATCGCTCTCCGAGCAACGTTGGTTGCCGTTGCTCTCTCTTCTTCTGACATCTCCGTCGTAAAATATATGCTGCCACTACGTTAACGTTCAAATTCTCCGGGTCACCACTTTAGTACTGGTGAGGAATAAAAGAGCTCTTGACTTTTTAAACTGTATTTTTATTCACAACCATACTAACACAAAATAATAAAACATTTCTTAAGATGAGATCATAGGAATGAATAATGTTGATCACAGAGAAGGCACACAATTATTACCAACATAAACAATGATCCAAAAAAGATAAAAATTCAAATTTCTTCATGTAGCTGCTCTCTTATTGGCCAGTGTACGGCGCCGGCGCAGTAAGGTGCTCCGCACTCATTTACACGAGCAGCGCCGCCACAGTAATTATAAAGACTATTAAAAAAAGTTTAGCATATGAAAGAAAGAAAATATATTTAATACATAGTAAATTTTATAGAAACCTTTATTTATATTCGACAAAATTCGATGACGAATGAATTTAATTTATATTGTTTGAAGAATGGAAGGAATAAATGCAAATGTGTAATTATAACTATTGCTTTGCATTAAAGCAGTGTTAGGTATTTAATGAAATTAAACAAATGCATTAATGGTTGAATTGGGGACTAATTTACATGGATAATTAAAAATTTAAGTAAATGAATGCTATTATAAATAAGTTATTATTTAATAGGTTTCACAGTTTTTTAAAAATATATTTGCAACATATCTGCTGATAATCTGTAGAATATAAATATTTTAAAGTGTCTTCTAGAAGAAATATTAAGTATAATAAATTTCTAAGAATATAAATATAACACATATCCTGGGGAATGCCTATATAAGTGAAACTGTTTTTTAAAAAAAGTACCAATGAGAAATCAGAATTTGTACATGTGACCAATAAGAAAGCAGAAGCATTTGAAAGTGATTAAGGATTTATTTAGAAAAACACTTCCCGTCATCTAAAAGGTTTATTTATGATTTATTTATTTATTTTGCTGCTTCGATTTTTCTGATTTCTTGCATCACATTTTCTAGAATATATGCAACCCGTCAATTGATAACAGTCGGCAACATTTTTACTAACTACTGTCTACTCTCAATAATGACACAATGGAATAATTCCTATTTGCTTGGAACAATATTGAAGAGCTGTACCCATGTTGTGCAAATGCGTAATACTCTGTTTATTAGCGCCATGGTTTGTTTATAGTTTAACTGCGCGAAATGTTTTAAGAGAAACTTCTCACATATCTCAAGGCTAATTTTTTTTTTTTAATATTTGGGTCACGTTTCCGTTTAATTTTTAGCATTAAGTAGGAAAGTGAATGAGTTTCTATATATGAAAGTAGTTATTCGACTTGTTCACATTGTTATTAGAAGTTTTACTATGTAATCAAGCAGTAAAAGGTCGGTAAATTTAGTGCTAAAATAGTCCATACATCTGGAGGCAGCAGCCTGTTCACGACAAATTTTAATCTCAAAATGTGTTATATAACATGCACCAGACAGATTTACTCTCAGAAGCTACTTTACCACTCCTGCCGAGAACAACAACCAGATGGATTGTACAATAGATGTACGAATCTTACACTGAAGGGGGTAATATTTTCCCTTGCAAGACATTCAACAATCCTAGCAAGGCATCCAACGAATTAATTCTGAGTATTTCTTTTAATATTTACCATTCTTGAAATTTATGAATTTATTTTGGATTTAAAATATTAATTTATCTCTCCTGAAAGTGCTGTTCTTTTTTTAAAAAAATTAGCGTCGGTATTATGTCATAATCTATAAAAAGTTTTAAAGCTTTGCTCTTTTCTCAATTTCAGATTTTCGATGAAAAAATGTATGTGCTCTACTATTTTGATTTTCCTATCTTTTAAATTACAGTTGTTTTTGTTTTTTTCATAAAACATTTAAAGAAGTATTTCTTAATATATTTAATAATAATTCATGACAAACTAAAGTATTAATAAAAATTCAAATTAAATAATTAACTTTTTTTTAGAATTACAGTGGGAAATTTAATTTAATTTTTTATCATGCTTTAAAAATTAATTATTTGCGAAAATATTTTTTGAGTTTTTTAAAAGTTGTTTGTGAATATTATTTTTATTTTTATTTAAAAAAAATAGTTACAGATGATAAGAAGATTTTAACATCAATAGAACTCCGATGAGCCATCTGTGACTAGACCATCAATAACTTGCTGGCTTACCATACTAACATGATTCTCTGACCCAATTTTTGCCAATTAATTCTATGATGTAAAAATTAACCCTTCATTCTACTTTTCTCTTTTTTTTATTCTTATATATATATATATATATATATATATATATATATATATATATATATATAATTTATACATATATTAATTTTAATTTAGCACGACCTTCTTAATATGTAATGTAATTGTTAAGACATTTTTCTCCCATCCGATTTTTGTGACCGGAAGAAAAGGGCCTTTAAATGAAGAACTCTGCCCCTCCTCTACAAACTGACAAAACTATTACAGATTCATTAATATCTATAATTTGTTTTATTTTAATTAATGGACCAAATTTTGTAGCAAGTATATTTATTATTCCAATGAAATATAAACCTTGTTTTTCACTCACGGATGTTAAACGTTTCTGAAGTTATGATTACTCATTCTAGATTGTTTTTTTTATTACTTTATTGAGCATCGTCCTTTGAAATCCATATGCAGTGAAATATTGCCAATGAAATTTGTTTGATTTGTTCAGACATGAAGAGCACGGAAGAAACGTTCTGAAAGGGTAATTCTTAATTTATCGATACATGCAGCTAACTACTTTTTCTTTACAAGATTTCACAATTTATGATTTTTTGTGAAAATTCGTATTGTGTTAACTTAATAAAATGGATTCAATTGAAATTTTGATTTCATTGATGAAGTTAAATGGAGAAAAGGTGTTTTACAATATTTGTTGGCTGAGAAATGCATGAATTTATAAAAATATATGAAATGTTACGTTTTTAGCGTAGCGGGTTCTGATTGAATGAACTTTACTTGAAGACAACTCAAACAAATTTATTTGCAGCTATTTACAGGTATTTACAGGATGACTTGATAAAGGAAAACCTCAGATAAACACAATCCAGCAGTAATCAGTACTTACTGCGTAAATGCAAGCCTTACGCACAATAAACAGTCTGCAAAACAGCTATCGTATAGCAAGCAAACAATAAATTACAGCGAGCTCAATAACACAACGTTAACAGCAAATGCAAACACAGTTCACTAATCCGCTAGTCTAGCGAGACGCTTCTCTTCCGAGAGAGAGAAACTCTCAACTAATTAACTCACAAAAAGTAAATCACAGCGAGCTCAATAACACAGCTCGCTAATCCGCTAGTCTAGCGATACGCTTCTCTTCAGAGAGAGAGAGGAACTGCCGAATGCGGTAGCCCGTCCCTTATATAGCCGGCGAAAGAGCCGCAAGAAGGAACGCGGCGCAGCCAGAACTCACTGGGGGATACCAGAATATTCCCCTCGCCAAATCAACTCGGCTGGTGCAAAGCACCTAGTGAAGCGTCGCCAACGTTTCCTACTTCGGCGCTCGTTCGCCCGCTTGAAACAGAAATAATAAATTGGCATTCAAAATATTCACTTACTAAAAATATGAAGGAAATGATAATTTTTATCAAATATAATCCCTGTGAGTAAATGGATGCGTAAATATGTTTTCTTATTTCAATAATAAAATTAGCTTTAAAAACTCATTAACTCAACTTACATTTTAATTATTTCAAAATAAGATAATAAGTAAAAAATATTCAAGTTAATAATATTTTCATAAACATATTATAACTAAAATATTCGGTTGCTGTATAATGACAAAAGATTGTTTTATTATTTTCAGAACTTAAAAATTGAAAGGGAAAAGGAAAATCTGAAACAACAACATACAAATTCTTTTTTTAAAACGTTCAATAATTGATATATATATTCTAAAATGAACGAAGTATTTTTACAACTGTCGTCGTTTGTTTTATAAAATTATTAACTGTTTTATAAAATTATTAATAATAAAGTCTTTATATTCTATTTTAATAAAGGAATTATATATACCATTCTATTTTCATTTCGAATACTGAATATGCCAGCAAAATGCTTAAAACTAACAATCCGAAAAAACAAGTAAAATTCTCTGAATGTCGGTAAAAAGAATGCGTTATATTCGTAATGCAAATTCATGAATGATAATTCATCTAAATCATTCATTAAACATTTTTCTATTATTTAAACAAATTTATAAAATCGTATTGAGAGTTTTTTATTTATTTATTTCGAACAAACTCTATTTTTTGCAAACATTACAGATTAAAAGAAAAGCTCTTCGTTCTGAGAGCGAAAACCAATTTCTTATCTGAAAAACCGCATGGTAATTGCTTTGCGTCGACAGATTAAAAACTTAATTTGTACTATTCACTATCTCCCATGTTTTGGGGGCATGATAGTAGAGACGCGGGAAAGATTATCCTCTATTGTTAATGGTAGGGGAAAAGCAAAAGCATACAAGCCCGGTTTAGAAACGTTCTACTAATTTCATTTCTAGTTAATTGCGTTCAACCTGTATTTTAACTCTTGCCGCTTTAAGAACATTCTTAAGCTAGACAGCCGACGCTTGATGGGCTAATAAGGGATTTTGGGGTTACAGTTTTATACCACTTTTTGGTTTCAATCAATTGTGAAAAACAGCGACTAAAACACAATTTCGATTTTGAGTATTTCTGACCATTTGTCATGGATTACAGATTCCATAATCCTTGCCAGCTGAATTCAAACCAAAAGTTAATATTTTTCAATTATTGCGTATAGCTTTTAACAGTATAACAGTAGGATGAGAGAATATGAAAGAGCATTTTGAAGAGACCACTCCCATTTTTTTAAAGATTCTTTGCAGCGTTTTCTGCTAGCTTTCATTTTAAATTAACATAAAATATTAATTTTGTAGCAAATTTCATGGTTTAGTTAAGTTAAACTAGATTAAAGCCCTGTTTAGTAGCTACATAAGGCCTTTCAAGCATTGGAACTCTAAATCTTGAACTTCAACACATCAAAATCCTCGATTGTTTATGTAGGATTGGCTTAAAATTGACTGGAAAATCTTCAACATATTCCACAAACTCTTCCTCCAACAATATGGAAACTCAAAATTAAAATAGATAAAATTATCTATTAATAAAACTGATGATGAAAGATGAATTACACTGCCGCTGACTACGATTTAAATGGCCAATAAAAAATACTCTAAAATAAAATTATTCATATAAAAATATCGGGAAACAGGAAATAGTATTCAAGGACAAAATATTTATTTTTCTCAGGTTGTTTTCTTCTTTCTTTATATGTTTTTGAATACTTCATTTTAAATTCCTTTTTGCTTTACCGTAAAAAGGAATAATGATGTAATAATTCAAAAATCACTGATAGAAAGTGAGTACAAAAAATATTTAAATTCATTTCTGTTTCTCAACGGAAAGAAACTACTGATGTAATGACTGAAAATTCACCAATTCAAAAAGCATTGACTGAAAATGAGAAGAAATGTTTCTCAATTTTCAGACTGCAGCCGGGAAACTACTATAGAGTTTTTTAAAAAAAATAAATAAATAATGGCACTATGTCTAGGAATTCATTAAAAAGAAAAGATCTGTAATTATTACAGACCAGATTTTTAAATACATTACCAGATTTTCAATGTCAGATATTGCATAACAAATATTTACTTTCCTTTTATTGCCACGTATACAACCAATTTAGGAAGAAAGAGTGGACTTTGATTATAGCTATTTCGGCTCTTAGCAACATTACAGCCTGTTGTTGGTTTAATAATTACAATAGCATTTCCACATATCTTATTGTACCGAAGTTCAATTTTAATGTCACGCAATATTCAACGAGAATACAAGTTTCAATATTTGCAACAACAAAAAATAGACAAGGCTTTCAGAAATGTGTGTGTACAGTCATTAATAGCGCATAAAGAGGGAAAATTTTTTTTTCTGAAAACGAAATTAATGTGTGTGTAATTATGAAGTGAAGGTTGATAATTATTTTTTATTTTCATTTGTTTTAATTTCTGTAGCATTAAAATAGAGTTTCAAACATTTCACGCACCTCAAATTATTCGAGCTATTGGCAGAAACGAGAGAAGATAAAGTTTCAAGGTTAAAGTACTCATTCCTCCTTTTTGTGTTATCCATAAAATCAAAAATTATCCTTATTACTCATTTTTTTTAAAAAAAGGAATTTTATTAGTTGAATAGAATTTATGAGGAAGTCTTAAGAATTCTGTTATCCTTACGTTTCAAAAATATCCCCTCGAAATTTAGTTCCTCTTCCACCTCTTTATGGTTACAAAATGAATACAAAAGACCAGACTAATTAAACAAAAACAGTGCTCTAAAAGATGGCACGTCCCGGGAAAGCTTGGAAATAACTGCCAAGAAACATTATCATTTGTAAGCATTTTTATTCATAAATAAATATCAAATAACTAAATTATTAACATTAATTATAAATGAAAATTGCAAAATGAATTTTAATTAAGTAATTTCAATTGATAATTAATTTGGAATTGAGCTTTTTAATTAATATAAAATTGCTATTCTGGAATGAGCTTCCATAATAAACTTAAACCAAATTTTTAACTCTTTACTTGAGCACTACATTGTTTTCATATTCAAAATGGGGACTAAGAATGAAATTTTTTTATTCGTTAGCTATGCATTTTTCTGTCTCTGCAATCTAAAGTCGCATGCATGTAGAGCTTTCCTTTAAGGCATTTTGAACCAACGTTTTATAAGAATTTTAAGGAAGTCATTCGATAATCATTAGATAGGTATTTTTTTTATTATGGTTTACTCTACATGAATAAATAACTAAAAAATATAAATGAGTAGGATAAATTTTTCCTAATACAATCTTGATACCTTTTTCGAGGAACTGCTATTTAAATATTCATGAAGAGATATGATCTTTATTTATTTTCTAACAGAACTTGCGAAAGTGTTTATGTTACCAGATTTTGTACAAAAAAAAATGACAACATCTAAAGAAGCATTTCGAGCCTAGACATTCTGACTCAGAAAAGATATCTAATAAAAGAAATGGAATACAAGTATTATAAATATATTATCAAATGCGCATGCAATACAGATTATTTTTACTAGTAGTGTGAAGTATAACACGGTCAATAAGAGGGTTTGTTTATTTATATTAATGTACGGTTTTAATCCACACTAGTGTTATTTTTAAATAGACACAGTAATTCTGAGCTGCGATCAGATGAAGAAAACACATTTGAGCTGGCACCATCATCTGCAAAGTTCCTTACCACACCACTGGGAGGAAGTTCGGCAACACGAATTTAGAGTGCACCCGCTTACACGGTGGTTCTTCCGTGGAGTCTGGTTCCGAACCGGAAACCCTCCGGTTTCCGGTCCGACCACCGAGATCTTATCTCCAGGCCACCATAGCCTAAGACCAGTGCAGGTGAGTCCATAATGCCTCTCGCGAAAAGAAAAGTTTGCAAATTAATTAAAAATTGATGCAAATATATATATATATATATATATATATATATATATATATATATATCTTTATATATATATATATATATACTGTTAGTACTTTTTGAATGTTGCGAAGTAAAGGATTTAAAACTTACAACTGTTGTTAAAAATAAGTTTCAAGTATACTACCACATTCCATTAATATTTTCCTGATTTCATAAGTAAATAGAACAAAGGAATTTTGCTTGTTGTTTAACACATCAAAATCCCAATATTACCTAGGTTAGAAATAGGAAAGAAATTTGTTTCGAATTTATTAGATGGTGAATGGGACACATGTGCCGGCATTCCTTTCTCTAAACATCCATGCATCACAATAGTGACACCCCGATGGAACGAACTTGAATCAGGCCCGCATACACAATAGAGATTTGGGGAATGACAAAATGAGTACTTCAACTGGAAGGAAAAACTTAAATGACCAAACCACCGCAACATCAATACTGGCGAAAACTGTGGTTGAGTCATCAACGGCTACGGTACAACCCTTCCCTAAGGAAGTATGTCCCGTCATGTATGGGAGGAGCCAGATCTCCATCTTTTCTTGTACCCAGCAGTGTCGAAAAAAAACCCACTGTCTCATCCTCAATTACGAAGTCCCCCCGTGGGTTTAGAGATTTGAAGAAAATCACTCTCGAATTTGTGACCACTTCGATTTTGAAACAAAAATCATGCCACAAAACTTCATATATATTAGAACAGAACACATGTGCCGGCTTGCTGGCACAGAGGTAGCGCGTCTTCCTCGTGTTCTGGAGGTCCCGGGTTCGAGTCCCGGTTCGGGCATGGTTGTTATTCTGTGTGCTATCTGTGAGATGTGTGAATGTGCCCCCCTGTAAAAAGGGGTTGTGCAAGCGAATGTGGTGAGTGTGTAGCAAAGTCGTACTCTTGGCCCTACTTGGCGCTACTCAAGTACAAGAGACGCTTCATTCGGCTTAAATCTGCTGCTGGGCTCAGCGGCGGTCTTGTCCATGACAAGTGCCATTTGACACAACAAAACACATGTAATTATACGAAAATATAAAATTGTATTAGTGATCATATGGAAAAATTTCCTGCTTCTGTTACCGATACATGTAAATGTCTTCATAAGTGCAGCCAAACCTAAACAAATTTTGCACAAAAATATATTTCCTTTCATTAAAAAAAGAATTAATATACAGATTGATTTCAAGTTCAGGGTACAAGGTTATACAGATTAAGAAAAAGGAAAAAGGTCACAATTCATTTATTAGTTATATATTGATTACAAGTTATAATTGGTTTGGTTATATTAACCACCCGTTTTAAAACAACGATAGGGCTATTTTACGACGGAGCTCGCAATTTTGAGCCGTAGGTGACGAATATGATACGTGAGCTGGCACCACCCTCTCCAAACTTCTACGCCACTACAGGAGGGAGATGTTTCATCCAGGCTGATTCAACGTGCAACATACCCACTTACACGACAGCTCATCAACAGAATCGGTCTTGAACCTGAAATCCTCCGGTCGCAAAGCCGAGAGTTTACCACCAGACTAAAGCTGTACTATTCTTAGTTATAGTTATAAGTTGTCTCAATTCACCTGGAATACGATATTTTCCCGCAATATCTATACTAGGAGATACTTTAATGAAATTTTCAACAGTCGTATATTTATTTAAACAATCATTTGTTATTCGTGACGTATGGCTGCAAGTGACGCAAATAAGGGAGGAAAATGAAGATAAAGCGTTTGATGATAACGTCGTTCATCTGTATAATATTTACAAGAACTGGTTAAAAATCCATTTACAACAGCGATACGTGCTTGACAGCTTCAGTGGAATGATTGGTTACATTGCCAGATGTGTTCGGTATTTCCTGCAACGCTTACAGCCATTAGTGAAATTCGAGCGACGATAACCTTAGCTGACTCAACTGGAATCTCATAAACAATATTCTTTAGACGTTCCAAAAAAAAGTAGGGGTTCCTCGATAAATCGGCAAATTGAGGTGGTCAGGGGACTGGTCCGCCATGCATTTCTATTACTATCCATTAAAATTCCTATACTATTCATTTAAATAAATGCCCCACTGTTGAAAATGTCATTATAATATCCTCAGAAGTGTAGAAATATTGTTTCAATTTCATCGAGATACCCCGTAGTTCAGACTTAAAAAAAGGATTGCAACCTGAGTTTCTTGTGTAAATATTATTGTTATATCTCCACGAAAGAGTAATAACTGCTTGTGGGAGAAAAAAGATAGGTTATTTGGTGTATGTGAAACGAAATAAATGCTTTCTATATTTATCGAAATATTGACAAAAGAAATAGAGCAAGGTAATGTGAGGAGTAAGGGTTTGGTTTAATTTACTTATATTAACGTCCCGTTTTACAGCATCATAGGGCTATTTTAGGACAGACCTCGAATATTTTGAAACGCTGTCAGATGACGAGGCAGACGCCTGAGCTGGCACATCTCTTTTCAAATTTCCTCACCAGCAGAAGTATGTTTTGCCCTGATGTATTTGGCATGCACTAGACCTGCTTACACAAAGTTTCTTCAACGGAATCGAGTCTGAAAACCTCCTGATCCGAAGAAGCGACCTTACCGCAAGGCCACCGCGGCTGGCTGAGCAAAGAATCGGTGTTACTGATAGCGCACAGATTTTCATATAGTAAAGTGGGTATGAATACGAACGACAAGGGTCTACCCCAAATTTCGCGGATAATCTCAAATAAAGGTGTTATCCCAGGGAACAGTTTGCATGGAATTAACTAACAATAATTACAAATTATTGATCTTTGATGGAAATATAGTACTTTTAATGAATCTATTCATGTAATCCTTTGCAAAATTTCTGCCATCTTTGGTAAGCAGTTAATAGGGTCGATGGAGACATATTTTTCCCAATCGACGAATAAAAGTTTTACAGAGTATTTACAAAATCTCATACCAGATTTAATATTTTTGATCTTATTAATTATGTTATGAATATTTCAACACATTTAATTAAATATGCTTACATTTTCATCAATGCTCTTCAAACTTGACAATAATTTATTTCTAAAAATTCCTTTTAAATAAAAGAATAACAGCAACTTCTCCAAACTTCTGCTTGAAATGATTGGTTAAAATATCTCGAGTTGAAATGAGTTCAAAATATTGTTTATCTAAAACGATTGAATATTCTAATTCGAACACCAAAGAATAGTTTTTTGTTTAATCATTTATTACTATAAACTGCTATGGAATCGATTCAATTCGGGTGTTCGAGGATTTTTTTTTACATTTTTTTTTTACCTAACTTAAAGGCGAGAAGATTTGACTTAGCAATATAAAATTATGTGCATTTTCATATTAAAAACGATCTGCAGTTACGTTTACTTTGTTGCTATGGCAATACAGGACTTCCTTGTCACACCTGAGGCACAGTCGAGAAATTCACAATCAAACCGAATAAAGAAAAAATCACAGTCACGTGATTATTCGTCAATGACTTCCATTATTCAGCCTGAGGAGGATTCCAGCAACCTTGCCCTCACGTGGCTCCATTCCTCACCTTTAGGGCATCACTAAACAAAATTCCTTCTGGAATTTTCAAACGATCCTGATAAATGGGTCGAATGTTTTAAGCGCTCATTAAAGGGCCAGTTAAAAATACAAGCACCCTAATATCACGTGGCAAAAATACAGACAATAAAAGGATTTATTTTATTTTATATATATATATATATATATATATATATATATATATATATTTGCTTTTTGCCAACGTGAAAAAGTGCTAGAATTAATAGTATAGAAAAAGTAAATAAAATGCTTTTTAATAGATCAATAGATCACATAGCATTTTCTTCTGCATCACCCATCCTTCGATTCTGAATTCGATCTGAACTCCAGATTATCCACTCTGCCGTTTTTAATCCCAAAATGTCATTAAAAATATGTCAATCGAAAATTAAATAAAAAAGGGGTTATATTAAGCCTTATGGGGGGGGGAGTTCTCTAGGCCCTGCATAGCTTGTGATGCTTTTTTCCAATCCACAACCACACAATTTTTAAATCAATTTTAATGTTATTTCTATATAAGTAGTTATAAGAACAAATTTCAACTAACTGAAATAGCAGGATTTTTAATTCTGGATTATTTTCTTTAAGGTTTGTTACAATATATCGTATATAAAAGTTTGTTTAGAAATAGTTTTAAATAAAATAATAAAAAAAAATCTCACATCTTTTTTTAATAATACATTTTTTACAAATTTATCTAAAATAAAATACAATACAAAAGTTGCAATTAGTAATTAACTTGGAATATTATAAAATAACTCTTCAAAATTAATTTAAATTATACTTAACTTTAATTTAAATTAGTTTGGTTATAATATTTTTATAATCGTATGAAAGTGCTAAATTAAATAGCTTTAAAAATATCACAGATTCCTTTGAGAATATTTATACAAAAGAAAGAAATCATGACTGAAAATTTATTCTGTATTAATCAAAATCTCGATTATTCGAGGGTTATAGGTTCTCATTCAGCTCGGGAAATCGATATCTTCCTCATTGCAAGGTTTACTGCATTGAAAAAGAACTTCGGGATTATAATACAGTGATACTCAAAATAATAATCACATATCTGCATAAATATTTATTTATGAACACTATTATTTTTTATGTTTATTTATATACACTATTAGGTGTTTTATAGACGTCAAGACGATACCCTTCCTCCCCGCCCCATTCTTTGTGTCATATATCTGGTCCGACAATTGCAATTGTAGATATGATTCGATGTGGATTTCAACAAGTTCTTCGCCTGACACAACGTTCTTCAAAGATGAAGTTCGGATGAGTAAAACTGTTCAATCAACTCTTCCTATCTGAATATAGAAGAAAAAGAGAGAAAAACATTCTTGAATCACACGGATAATCCAATTTTATCTCTGTGTAGCTCCAGTGATGCTTCTTCACTTTTTGTCATTATAAGTTGGTTGTTGTCTATGAAGTAACTTATGTTGCACATATCATAACGTATACGGTATACCTCCCCCCCTCCATTTTTCAGAAACGATTAAACACATTTATAAACGCATATCTCAATGCCCTATTTTGCTTCAGCACATTTTGCTTACGAATATTGCATACCGCGCCATTTCTCTCCTGGTGGGGAGATTTTGAACTTTTTCGACACAAAAGAGATTCCAATGGCCTCCTTTAAACCACTACCACTTTGATAACATTTGATCAAATAGTTTTTACTTTTATGACTGTTTCAAATTGGAATTTTAATTATAACTGTTGTGCATTTCATTTATTTCAACATTTCCTAATTTTTCTGCTGTTTAACTATATTAATTATTTTCACGGATTCTATATTTTTTGACATAACTGAACAAAAATATCTTTCCTTAGGTTATTTTAAATTTTATATATGGATTCTACATTAGAAAGCATCTATAATACGATTAAGGCTTTTTTCCCAATCACCTATTAGCTTCAAAATTTGGTGCAAATATAAATATAGAATACGTGTCGAATATCTCCATATTAAATTTCCTGTATTCCGTTGGCTACGTTATTGTTATTTTGTTAAATTGTACAGAAAGAAGAAAAACAAACAGATAAATCTATCCCAAAATGTCATATAGTTAAATTTTTTGAAGGAGAATTTTGACGCTTATTCCAGATTCTTTATTCTATTCATCCGCCTACTGGAAAATTCTTACAATTAAATCATAAGAATTTTTTTTGTTGTGTTCTTGTGGCTGTTCCATTGCATGCAAAATGACAATTAGCTTAGTAATACACTCATCCACAATTATTAAAAATTATATCCGCCAAAATAATTGTAATGCGTTTTAAGTTGCCAAATCATTCGAAGTAAATATGCCAATAAATACTTTAAAATAATTTTAAATTTAATGCATCCCAGTGATAAATATTTTTAGCATCTTGCCTCAAATGATAACAGACAAATACATTCATTGCTCCTGATTTCAAATATTAATAAACAAATTGGCAAATATGTAATGTTTTCTCATTCTACAAGATCAATACATTATAATAATCCTCCACCTCCAATAAATAACAAGGAGACGTTCTTGAATAAATGCCCCGTAAAAGATTGAATAAAATGATTAAAAAATAAGGATAAAAAATTTCTTCTAAATAAATAATTTAATATCAAAAATCTTTCCGACGTAACAGTAATATCTCTTCAAGTAAAGTATTCATAGGAAGTTTAGGACTATAACTCATTAAAGCAGAATTTCATTTTCCATTTGATCTTTAAAAGCCTACATTAGATGGAATTCCAATTTCATAATCAGTGATATTTGAAGTTTCATAACCCAGCTCAACTTTTATTGTAGAAAAGCGTAAACTAAAAAAAAAAATCCTCCATAAGTCTTAAAACAATATTTAACTAAAGTGAGGGGTGGGGGGCCATAATGGAATTTAGTTCCATTTAATTTTTTTTAGCAGAACGTTTTCAATGTTTTAACTCAAACAACATTCAAAATACTTCATTATATTTCATTTTAAAAAAAATTTCAGTCATAAATATGTGTCCCTTTCTAATGCTTTAACATTAGTTATTAACCGCATATAATGAGGAATCTAACACCCATCGAATTACTGAATTTTAATTTTAAATCTGCAATTAAGTGAAAATATTAATCTCTTCCAGTAAGTGTTAATGATGAAAAATTGTGCGTGAAATAACTATTTAATTTTTATTTAAGAGAACTCAGTTTATTTTATGATTCTTATATCATTAAAATTATGTTATTGATATAGACGTAATTCTTATTGATAAACTGTATTCAACATTTTTTCAACAAACTGTATCTATTTCAGATTGGACTTAGTTTTCGCGTTTACGCCAGGCACTAACGTATGTTATTTTTATTTCAAGCGCATTATCAAATCCACTCTGATGCTATATTTAAGACTCCAAAGCATTCACTAAAATCACTTAGTTGTAGTAAGCGCATTTTCGTCTTCATGATAATATTTCAAGATTCATTTGTTCGATTATCGATATCAGTTAAAAGTATATCCATATCTTCTAACAGAGCAATTTAACGTAAAAAATATGTGATAATGATTTATGATATCAACAGAAACAATAAAAGTGTAGCCGGGTTTATTACATTAGAAATTTTTAAACCGAATTAGTTATTATATTCAACAGTAACTTCAGTCGCATGACGAGTTGTACTCGTCACTTGAAAACTTGAAACTTGAAAACACTTCAATATTTTAAATTCCCTATATTATTAAAGGAATTTTGAAATTTTTATTATTGAAGCATTTTTGAAATTTTTATTATTAAAGAACTTTTGGAATTTTTTAAAAAAATAAATGTCTCAAATAGGAGTGTTCAGCTAATTAGTGAATTAAATAAATTCGTAGGTCAAGTAGTTAAGCCCAGATTAGAGTCAGTACCTTTATATTCGGCAACAACAAAGATACAATAATCCGAATTGTTTTATAAGCAAAAAAAAAAAAATAATAATCGACAGCCATATTCCCGATTAAAAACATGAATTTGCTTTTATATATTCATGTTATTATACTACAGCATATAAATTTATAAAATATAAATGACATTGCTTTTCTATTTATTAAATTAACAAATAGAAAAGCCCCTTATTCCAATGTTATGATTAGAAATGGTTCCGATTCATCTGGATAAAGGAATTCTACTGACTTCTCTAAAGTTTAAATGTATTTTATCCCAAATACAGTATAAATCCTACATTTTTCCCAACATCAATATCCGTATTAAACAAAATCAAATAAATTATGTCATTTTGTATCCACATTATGAAGCATTTTTACTCAATCGCGAGCAAAGGCTTACCTCGTCTAATCCGAGCATAGGTGGATTGGAACTTTCGTCTCTCGAAGAATTGCACAACAAGCGGAGCAGAGAGTGAAAGTGAGCTCCCGAGTTCCTCGCAGGCAGTACGGACAAATGAAAGCTCTGTTGGGGTTTCCGTCAAGGACCGGTTTCAGATCTTTCCGGCTATCTCGGAACCTTGCAAATGTGACAGACTCGTAAAAATGCCCTACTTTTTCCTGCAACGCACTCGGCCGTTACGAAGGACAATAAAAGCGTAGGAACTGCTGGTTTCGATTATTTCATTTGAAATAAAAAAAAGAATACTTTGTGGTCTAGGCCTGAGTATCGAGCTGGTTGCCGTTGCTCGGAAGTCTCTCGCAGTCAACTTTTACTCTGAGTCATAGCAAGTAGTGTGTGCGTGCATGTGATGATATTTTAAACTCTTAATTTTAATCCTAATTAATTTCCAAAGCCCTATCTTAATTCAGCCCATAGTGATATCATTCTGAAATATTCTCTAATTTCCTGATCCATTCCACTCGCTCTAGTTAATTAATTCAACAGAAGCTTTGTAAAACTGCTCAAACTGCTAAACGCCGGTTATTTTCTCAGATGAGATGAAAATTGCTGATCTAAACAAAATACCTTTAAAAAGATACTTGGGTTTCCTTTACCTCTTATGCGTCTGTCATGGAAATCCCCAACGAAATTGGATTTTATAAGGTTTATAAAAATATCCTCCCTATCAAAATTTTACGGTATTAAGTCCAGGGATAAGGTTATCCCGCTCTTCTTCACGCTTCTGCTTTTCTACCGCGCTGTGTGCGGACGCGCCTTGTCCTCAGCTTGTAAATAACGCCTGCTTCCCGTGATGGAATAAAAAGAACTTAAAAATTCAACTTGTCTTCTCCATGATTTCGGCCACGACTCTGCTATCTGCTCTCAACCAATAATACATCATATATATATATATATATATATATATATATATATATATAAAGTCAATTCCTACTTAACCTAATTGAGGCCGGGGGCAGAAACTTATTTGGGCCATCCCTATGTCTTTTTTTTTTTTTGTCTTTTAAACTCTTTAAAATATCTTTTGCCTTTTAAAATAAATTAACCATGTTTAAAAAAAGTTTATCAAAGAAAGAAACGTAAAATAAACTTTCTATTCGATTTGGGGCCCCCAATGATGTGGGGGCCCGGGGTAACTACACCGTATGCCCCTGCCTTATTGGGGCTCTGGCTATGTTGTTATTTTTAATTGGTTAGTTTCCCCCCCCCCCTTATACTAGATTCTGAAATTTTTTTACTTCCTTTTTTCCCCCTTGAGTACTATTTAGATTCAGGAAAGGACATGACATGTGTTTGAATCAACCAAAATCTGGAAATTTTGAAGTATTGATCCCTTGAAATGCGTTTAATATTTACAATATTGAAAACATAGATCATTTCAGGAAATTTAAGTACTGTCAGTCTTATGATTTAACGCGAACACTTCATTAAAAAAGTTTGAGATTTTTATTCTAAAGTTTTCTTTTTGTTATGTTACTGAAAATATGCTTTTTATTTTTGAAGGAATTTAATATTTTGAAGCCATGCCGAATGTTTCAGAGAAATCGCATTCTTAAATAGGAAGGCAAAGTATTTTTTAAAGCTATATATAGTATCTATATAATTATTCTACAGCAAAATGTAATGCTTTATTTCAATTAATTTTTTAAAATATTAATTTAATGCTATAAAACGCTAGAAAAAATACATAATTCTGATTGTCTTGTGCGCTGGTTCTCCTGAGTAAAATGCACAACTTGACAAATAAAATTTTTGTATTAATATTCAGAAACTTTAATAGCAAACGAAGCTGAGGCAGCGTGAGCATTTCTTTTTTGTACACAGGGGTACATTTACGAGCTGAAAGGGTCTTGTAATTTGATGACGCCTCGACATCTCTACATGAGGGTCGATGTAAGCTGACCTTCTAAATCTATGTCCGAGAGAATGAGAATGAGAGAATAGTACTCTGCCTTTTCAACTTCCATTGAACAAATATCTCAAATTTCAAGACAGGGATAAGAATAAAGATTAAAAACAAAAAATTTAAAAATACGAACAAAGATTTTGAAACAAGGATTAAGAACAAAAATTTAAACAATAAATAGAAAGGCGATGCGAATAGTTGAAAAATAGCTAAAACTGAAGCCATTTTGAAGGAGGCGTGATTTATATATATATATATATATATATATATATATATATATATATATACACACATTCGCTGTATTTGAACATCGGGAACATTTTAATTATAAATATTTATTCTATTTGAAATTGGATGTCGAAATAATTACAAATATGCATGTTGCGATAATTTCTTGTTTAATTTAATAATTTTAACTGTCTGAAATAACAAGAATTTACTCTTTCTGACACGATCATTAAAACAATTACTGCGATTTTGGTATAATTCGATGAAATATTTATTCATTAATCGTACATTTGATACATATTAATTCTTTCTCTTTTTAATAAGTTATCCACGAATCTTTTAAAACGATTATTTTAGTAATAAATTTTATAAACAGTGCAGAACAGATTGTTAATATAACAATAGAGAACTAACATTAGCACGAAATGTGTTTTGCAATTATATTATTAAAAACCTCATAAGTGACAGATTTTTAACTTAAATTTTAAATTTTGAAATGTTTATAATTTGTTAAATTTATAACTATAACTTAAAATATTTTCGGTGCTAAGACAATCAGAGAAATAACACGTTAGTGTTTTTTATAAGTTTTCCTCTTGTAATTATAGCGATAGTTTATTTAAAACATTCTATTTTGTTTTAAACCTCTTGAATTTATAGCTATATGGTTTTACATAAATATGTAACAGGTTAATCAAATTTCAAAATAATAATTTCAATATTTCTATATTGCTCCATCCATAAATATGTATGAGTTTTTTTTTTTTTAATTTTTATTATGTTTCATAATTTAATCTTCATTAGTCGGTGTCAGGAAATAAAATATTTCTGTTATTTCAATTTGTTTTAACATTATTTTTTGTTTAAAAACACTTTTATTGAAAAATGTTGAAGTTACTCAATAATATTTAAATAAATAAGTTAGCCTATTAAATAATTTTTAATTTCATTTTTACTAAAAATTAACAAAGTGCATCTGGGATTTTTGGAGCATCAAACACAAGGATCGGAGGAAAATATTTAAATAAGAAATTTTCCTTCAACTAGATTCTTTTTAAGAAATATTTTAAAATTTCACTAATCATTATTTTAAAAAAATCTTAGAAGTGAAAATTTTATATGTTTTCTTTTTTTATCATCTGCGTTGTTAATAGAAAATACTGCTTATAACAATTCAAAGTTTGGAAGAAATATAAATAATAATATTTTCTCCTTATAGTTACCGAATAGATCTATTATTTTTTTCTTCATCTGTTTGATATGTACGTATTATGTACAATTTCCTAAAAAGTGCACACAAAGTTAAAATTAAAAGCTAAAATAAGATTAATTCATATTTCTTTCTTTTTATAAATAGTATTTATCTAGAAGAGGGCCTCGAATTAATTTAGCGCCTATGGTCTCATGTTGTCAAAATCCACCACTGAGTAAATGAATTAAAATACTTTATTAACGATTGAAATATATATATATATATATATAAATAATAATATATATATATATATAGGGAAAGTGTAATCTAATCATAGGAATTGAATAATTAATGAATAAATATTTGGAAAAACTGCATTAACGTCAAGTGTCATTCGCTACAAGTTTTAAAAATTGCATTCGAACTTGAGTAGAGGATATATATATACATATACACTGAAGTGACAAAAGTCATGGGATAGCAATATTCAAATATACAGATGGCAGTAGTATCACAGCGAAAAAGTATAAATGCGCTGTTCGTTTTCCAGAGCTTTCATTTATGTTCAAGTTATTCATGTGAACAAATTTTTCGTGATTTATGGTGGCACGACGAGAATTAACTTTGAATGTGGAATGTTACTTGGAGCTAAATGCATGGGTCATTCCATTGCGGATATCGTTAGTGAATTCAATATTCCGAGATCCACAGTATCAAGAGTGTGCCGAGAGTATGGAATTTCAGGCATCCCATCCCATCATGGACAGCACTTAACGACCGAGACTGCCGACGTCTGTGTAGAATGGTCAATGTTAATAGACACGCAACACTTCGTTAAATAACTTCAGGAATCAATGTGGGACGTATGGGGGACGTGTCCGATAGGACTGTGCGGCGAAATTTGTCTTCCTTGAGCTATGACAGCAGAAGACCGACTCGAGTGCCTTTACTAACAGCACGACATCGCCTGCAGCGACTCTCCTGGGCTCGTGAGCATATCGACTGGTCCCTAGACTAGTGGAAAACCGTGGTGTGGTGAGATGAGTCACGATTTCAGTTGTTACGAGCTGATGGTAGAGTTCGAGTGTGGCGCAGACCCCGCGAAGCCATGGACCCAAACTGTCAGCAAGGCACTGTTCAATCTGGTGGTGGCTGCATAATGGTGTGGGCTGTTTTTACATGGCATGGACTCGGTCCTCTGGTGCAACTGAACCGATCATTGACTGGAAATAGTTATGTTCAACTGCTTGCAGATCACTTGCAGCCATTCATGGACTTCACGTACCCACACAACGATGGGATTTTTATGGGTGACAATGCGCCATGTCACCGGGCCAGAACTGTTCGCGATTGGTTTGAAAAACATTCCGGAAAATTCCTGTGCATGATCTGGACACCTAGATCGCCCGATATGAATACTATCGAGCATTTATGGGACATCATCGAAAGGTCTGTTCGTGCTCAAATTCCTGCACCATCCACACTTTCACAATTATGGACGTCTATACAGACAGCATGGCTCAATATTCCTGCAGAGGACTTCCAACGACTTGTGGACTCAATGATACGTCGAGTTGTTGCACTTCGCCGGGCAAAAGGAGGACCGACACGATATTAACAGTCATCCCATGACTTTTGTCACTTCAGTGTATTTAGGTATTTAGGGAGAGTGTGAACTAATAGTAGAAATAAAAAAATACACTCTTCATACATTTCTGGTCTTTTCAGATACTATTGACGTACCATATTATATATATATATATATATATAGGGCAGAAACTTTTAAATAAATTAAAACGTGTAAACAATGTGATGTTGCTCTTTTCGCCAATCCGTGTTTTTAAACACTGCAGAAAACAAAAAATTTCTACACATTTTGTATTTATAAATAAAATTTATTTTCAGATATGTTTAGATTTAAGTCAAGTTTTAAGTTTTTATTCAAGTCTATGTAAAATTTTATGTTTGAGAAATAATATTTTCTTAGACATAAAATTGTACATTTTTTTTTTAATTCGCATCATGCAGTTTTGAATAAATGTTCACTAAATATCAAACCTGAATATCTTTAAGTTGTTCCTTTATTATCTTTATTGTGAGTTTAAAAAATTGCCGTTAATAATAAAAAGAGTTATAGAATACTAATCTTCCAAGTACCTTAAAAAATCCTGAAAAATCCTTTGACCCAGATGGAAGTATAAATAAATCAGATTCGAAAGCATTAAAATTTTCTGAAAAGTAAGTCTTCTGTTACCGATAGATACGATTTTCGTAAGGAAAAATATTACCCCCTAAAAACCATCTAAATTCCATTCCATTTCCTAAGAGAATCGTTCTGCCACTGAGCTCGGTACCATTACAAAATGAAAGCGCCCAGATATACAATTGGAACAAATTCGAAACACGAACGATTCGCTTGTTTGTATATAAGGCAGCTAGGTGGCTACGGTTATCATCTTGTTCGTTTAGAATATTAATTGTGATCTTTACATTTTCTTCGCTTTTCAATTATACCTGCTTGATATTGAATGTCACTCTTTTTTAGTGTTATGTTTTCCTTCTGAATCTATATTTTATTGATTGCAAGTAAAATTTGTGTCAGGTTATATGTATGTAAATAACTTGGTTTCAATTTGTGTTTAAAAATATCATTTGATTCATCAGTAACTCTCTAGATAATCTATTAAGTGATTAATTAAATTATGATATAAAGTTTGCTTTTTGATTTTCTTAACAAGATACGAGTAATTTTAATCTTTTGAGCCGAGAATTTATTTAAATTACTATTTATATGACGCATTTCATTTTGAATATTTTTAGTAATTAATCGCTTTCAGCCAACAGCAGTTCTCCCATCATATTTCTAGTATTAGTTTCAACCAACTTTGATGAATAATTTGTTATTACAATTAAAAACTTATAATTTAAATATATTGCACAATAAACATGGAGCCTTCTGATTGATTGATTTCATTTTCAAAAAGGCAAAACTAATTAACAGATGAATTTAGAAAAATCATTCTAGTTTTTGAAGCAGAAAGCTTTATTAAGAATTTTGTTTTGCAATATGTTTCAAAATTGGAAGGTTTTGGAGAGCAGACGATCATCGATGAACTATTTAAGAATCAGGAATTTTTATTTGAAAAAATAATGGCTAAGCGGTATTGTGAATATGGCTGGGGTGAGAACAGTGACCACTGATGTCACTGTTTAAAGGAAATGATCTTTCACATTAAAAAAGGTTATCAAATCGCCTTTAAATATACAGATTTTCATGAAATATAAGAACAAAAAGTATTCCTGAACGTGCCCAATTGACTTTATTGTTACATTAACATAAAAGTAGGCTTAAATATCAAATTTTAATCTGTATTAGGTAAGTTCCTGAAAAGACATTCTGGTATAAGGAGTCAAACTTCCCACCTTTATCCTTACGTATTTTCTGTTTTGTGCATCGTACTAACTGAAAATTAGAGAATTTCTTTAAAATTTGAATTTAGTGTAGGTGAAAGTTTGAAGAAATTCAATCATCTTGAATTATAGATTTGTCGTTTGTCGTTTCGGAATAGCTACGTAATATTTTGAATATTTTTAATCAGTACTAATTTACCTTCCCATTACGAAAACAGTGAAATATTTATCATTTAACCTTCATTGCAGGAATTGGTTATCGTTCTACGTTTCAAGATTTGATATATTGATATAAATAAACGGTTCTCTAAAAGTGCATATGTGATTTAAAGACACTCTTTCCTGCTCATTGCTTTGGTATTTTTTTCCAGAAGAAGATGGGAAAATTCGTTCAAATGACTGTTGTTGGAGATGAGAGTGAAATATTACACAATTACAGCAGTGGCGGATTTCCAAACAGGCGCATGAGGCGCGCGCCTCGGGCCTCAAGCCTCATAAATTAAGGGCCTCAAAATTTAGCTCTAAAATAATAATATGTATGATTAAATATGCTTTTATTATTTCCTGTAATCATTTCTACACCGGATATATAAATATTTCAATCGGGATGATTGTGTAGAAATGATTACAGGAAACAATCCAATTCTAGATTATCATATTATTTACATGAAAGGATTAAAATAATAATAATAATAAATATGAAAATGGATTAAGTATCTTCTGTCTCGTTCACTTCCTCTTCGACCCTCTCTTGGTTCCTCCCCCCCTTTGGTACCACATGACCTTTCCTCTCCTCGGAGGTTTGCTATCGTCGTCGTTGGAAGCAAAGGAACGGGTATTAAGTCCAGCTAATATTTTTTATGTGACTAATTTTTAAAAAAATGTATTAGCCATGCCACCGAAAAGAAAGTTTGAATCGGGTGCTTTGAAACGCAAAAAGTAAAAGAAGAATATGTTGAACGATATCAAAATTCACTCAATAAATTCATTATAACGTTTGAAAAACGAGCTAAAATGAAAAACGAGCCAGAAAGAGCAGTTGAGCAACCAGATGCTGCATGTGTACCTAAAAGAAACAATGAGCTAATTGAAATCGAATATGCACATGAAAAAAACGATGCGCAATCAGAAATGGAATATAAATTGAAACAAATTAATAAGCGTGTTGAAATACAATGTGAATTTGAAAAGGTTGATGAGTGTACTGAAATGAAATGTGCACAAGAAAAAATCCCTGAGCAATCTGAAGTTGAAAATGAATTCGAAGAATTGGTGAGCGAAATGAAATAAAATGCAAGCCTAAAAAGACAAACGAACAAACTAAAACAGAATAAGCACAAGAAAAAACCAATGAGCTAGCCGAAGCAGAATGTGAATTCAAAGAAATTAATGAGCGATCTAAGAATGGATCAAAAGAATCAACAATTTGTAATTTTATACAGCAAAATAAAATAGCTGATTCTGACTGTGGTAAACATAAAGACAAGTATTTGTTTCCCAGTGACATTGCATTGTGGCCACCAAAGTTATCAGATAAAACGATTGAACATTATTTGATAAATAAGCCTTATAATATTGGGAATATTACAAGTCTTAAAGTAAAATACGGAGACAGAAATCGAATCTATTATAGGAATGTTTCTGAAACGAATTTTTATTGTATTAAAGCAAATGGCACAAAAGAAATACGCCAATGGTTAGTATATTCAGCTACAAGTAAGTGCATTTATTGTTATGGTTGTAAAATGTTTTCTAATGCGTACACGAAATTTTCAACAGGATTTAGTGATTGGAAAAATTTAGCAAGAGACTTAAGTGGTCACGAAACTTCACAGAACCATATCAAATCTATGGTGACTCTACAAAAACGCTTGTCTATTTCTGGCAACAGTAAAATTGTTGGCGAGTTTAGGAATAGCATTTCGTGGCAACAGAGAAGATACAATTTCCAATCGAAAAGGAAATTTCTTGAATTGCGTTGATTATTTGGCAGAATTGGACAGTTTTCTAAAATTGCATTTTGAAAAATTTAGCAATCCAGGGAGTGGAAATGTCTCTCACGATATGTGACGATGTTATTTATCTCACACGATATGTGACGAATTCATAAATTTAATGGGTGATGAAGTTAAGAAACATCTAATAGCTGAACTTCAAGAAGCAATTTATTATTCAATAATTGTGGACTTTACTCCGGATATATCTCACGTAGACCAACTTAATTGTATTTTGAGATTTGTTAGTAAAAATGGGGACATAAAAGAAAGAATTTTCGGCTTTATTAATATTCAAAACCATAATTCTGAATAATTAGAAAAAATAATTCTTGAGATTTTAAAAAAATTGTCTATAGATATTCAAAATTGTAGGGGCCAAATCTCCGATAACGCGGCAAATATGGAAGGAAAGTACAGTGGACTGCAAGCAAGACTAAAACAGCACATAAATACAGCCGTTTTCGTACCATGCGTAATCCATACATTAAATTTAATAGGAAATTGTGCAGCAAAATCATGTTCTGGTGCATTAAAATATTTTGATTTTATTCAGAATTTATATGTATATTTCTCGGCATCTACTCGACGATGGAATATGCTTAATAACAGTTTAGAAAATCAATTTATAAATTTAAAAAGAATAAGTGACACTAGGTGGTCATCAAGAGCAGACGCAGTTTCTGCATTAAAAAGTAATTATCAAAATAGTAAAGAAGTTCTAACCAAAATTAGCACGTCGGATACTGAAAAACCTGTAAGCAAATTGGAGGCAAAAAAAATTAGAATGTTTCGAATATTATGAAACAGCTTTATTAACTGTTTTATGGGATAAATTATTGCAAAGAATAAATAGTACACGCAAATCATTGCAAGATACACAGCATAATTTACTGCTTATAACAAATCTATTACAATCGCTATCCGATTTTATAAAGATTGTCCAGACCAACTTCGAAGATATAGAAATCGGCGCCAATGCATTGATCAAAAACCGGAACTATCGGGAAACACGGATAAGAAAAAGAAAGCTGCAATTTGATGAAACAACATTAAACGAAACAAATTTTAGTCCAAAAGAAAATTTTGTTATTAATGTACACAAGGTTATTTGTGATGTTTTAATTGCAGATCTATCGCGAAGCAGTTCGTTTTACAGTGAGGTTTTACTGGATTTTTGATTTTTTTTAAAATTTTTTTTATTTTAATATGTCCGATGTCAAATTTAATGACTGCGTGGATAACATATGCGCAAAATATGAAAATGATATTGTAACTAGAAATTTTAAAGATGAACTTGTACATTTTATTGCCCTCATAAAAAAAGAAAAAATTACAAATCCTATTGATATGTACAAATTAATAATCGGAGGACTGCAGTCTACATTTCCTAATGTAGAGACAATTCTAAAAATATTTTTAACTATTCCCATTTGTAATGCAAGTGGTGAACGCTCATTTTCGGTGCTTAAAAGAGTAAAAAATTATTTAAAGAATTCTTTATCACAATTAAATTTAAGTTACTTATCCATGATGTTCATCGAAAATGATGTAGTCAATTTGTTAGAGTATGAAACTCTAATTGATAAATTTGCTAAAGCTAAAGGCAGAAAGGTTAATTTTAATTTGTTTTTAATATACGAAAATAAGAAACTGACATTGTTATTATTATAGTTCAATATATTTCTAATGTTTAATAAATAAAAGTATCAATATTAGTTGACGTATTTTTCTTTTCTTTATTATTTTCCTTTTTATTTATTTTATTTTTAAGAAACTTAATTTGAAACAAAATTAAATAATTAAATGCAAATTAATCTACCCATTTTCTCAGTTTTTCACTAAAAGGCATTGTTTGTTTATTAGAACGGTTTAATTAGTAGGAAATAGTAAGAAAATGACTGTTCTGGAAGCGGGAAAAACGTAAATTTATTAAAATTCGCAACTTTAATAACGTTTTAAAACAAAACCGAGCTTTTAATAGCAAAAGAGAAAATTAGCTCCATTCTATAGTAAATGATTTGGTGTATAATAAAGTTTCAGACATGTATCTTTGACAAATATTGCGTAACTATGGTACAAAATAGCGCGTTTTTTTTAAAACACACCCTGAACTTTATCATTATTTTAAATACCGTCCAGTAGTATGTAAAAATTGATTTTAATTTTCAATTTTATGTACCGAATTCTCGCCCTCCTTTTTTTAAAACAAAAAAAATCACATGCAGAGCTTAACAGAGTGAAAAATATATAGAGAGAGTGCATAGTATGAATATTACTGGAGGTGAGGGGGGCCTCAAATTGAATTGCGCCTCGGGCATCTGAAACGCCAAATCCGCCACTGAATTACAGTAATTATATTTATAATTTTATTTTCATGTGTATAGTATTTATTTTCATGCATGCAGTTGAAAGTTCAATGTTTTGCTTATTTGATTGATTTATGTTAATTTTATAGTTTTTATAATAATATATGTTAAGTTGTAATAAATTGCAAATGTTACGTGTATATTTTAGAGCATTAAAATGATTATTTTGTATGAATTTTTTTGTTAACATTACGCTTAACTTCGAAAGCTGAATGGGCCGATGGTGACGTTCCGCTCCTAAGCATTTGGTCAAGGAAGAACGCTTCGGTCTTCAACCCTGGCTCTGAAGAGGTTAAGGCATTGACCAATTACTTTCAGTAAGAAAATTAACATCAAGAAATGAATTGAAGATAACTTCTAGCATTGAAACACTAAAATCATGGATAAAATAATATGTTGCGGTTTTACGGAAATTCAACAAAGAAAAAAGTTATTTAAACAAGCACGTGAAAATGTAAACATAAAAAAAAGGTTCTGGGTGAATTACCATTATCATGTAACTGTTATTCAATTGGAATTTCAATAGGGTCTGAAAAACTGAGGTTCAAACAATTTAAGAGTTTTTGTAATGCAATCGGTTGCAATAATACTCTGATTACCATAATCGATGTTTCAATTTTTTGAGAAGTGGTCAATAATTTATCGGATGTTACTGAGTTTGAAAAAAAAGCAGCTTGAAACAGGTATAAAGAAATTCTGGAGATGTTTCACCATATTATGTTTCTGAGAAGAATCCATAAAAAAGAGCATATCTTAGGTCCCCAGAAACTCCTTTCGAAGATCTAAGGGATCGTTTAGATCATCGGGCTCACTGATGAAAAAAGGTAAATAATTTATGCGCAATGAATTTATTTAGTTTGGTTTGGTTTGGTTTTATGGCGCAAGAGCCACATCTGGCCATTCTGCGCCAAACACATGAGTTGAGTAACAGTCAAATTTTTAATCTATAACAAGGGATGAAAAAGCAAAAACTTTGGAATAACAGAAAAACTCAAATATCCTTATCAATGCCAGTGTCACGTAAAAATGAAATAAGTTTGCATGCGGATTATCTCCTAATAAGTCTTTTAACTGAATTTTATCATTACTAAAATAATTTCGTCGGTATTCGGTAAAATTTGGGCATTGCAGTAAAATATGTTTGACTGAAAGAGGACAATGACAATGTGAGCAAAGAGGTGCAGGTTCTGACTTTAATAGGTACCTATGAGTCAGCCTTGTTTGGCCGATTCGAAGACGATTTAAAAGAACTGAATGCCTCCGGCTTAAGTTACAAGACGTAAAAGTCTTTGCCCATGGTTGAATTTCATATAATTTATTCTGGTTTTGTTGGTCCCAAAAGCTTTGCCACTTTTCCTGTAACCGATTTTTCACAGCTTGAAAGGCGTCATTTAATGGAACAAAATTTTCGATCATTACTGTTGAATTTCTTGCAGCCTCATCTACTCTTTCATTTCCAGCAGTTCCTGAATGCCCAGGAATCCAACAGAATATCACTTCCATCCCTCGCTTTTTTAAATAAATATAAAATTCTAGGCACTTTTGTACCAAGGGGTGATCTAATGAAGAAACACTCCTTAATACTTCAATGGCGCTCTTTGAATTTGTATAGACAAAGTTTTTTTTTAAATCTTTTTCTGCTATTCTTGCCAATATCCGGTATATAGCATAAATTTCTGATGTATAAACAGAGCAATATTTATCCAATCTTTATGAGATTATAGTCTGGGATAATTACTGCTGCACCCACTATGTTATTTGCTTTGGATCCGTCAGTAAAGACTGGTTCATAATCCATAAATTCTTGTCTATGAACATAAAATATTGTTTGATAAATTAAATTTAATGTTGAGGATTTATTCCATTGTTCAAAAGTATCGATAAAATTAATATTTATATCTTTCCAAGGAGGAAATTGGTCCGATTTATTAAGGATTGGGAAGTCAAGTATATTTATATCTCTAAGAATTATCCCAATTCTAAACCCAAAAATGGGACTAAAAGATCGTTTCAATGAAAACAATGAGCCAAAATAGGGTTTATCCCTTTGTAGTGGAGTGGATGTGAATCGTCACTTTTTATTTTAAAAAACAGATTAAGTGCCAGTTTTTCTCGCCTAAATTTCAAAGGAAGCTCATTGCATAAAATATGAAGGCTTAGAACGGGGGAAGTTTGAAATGCTCCAATTGAAATCCGCAAACCCTGATTATGAATAGAATCAAGAGGTCGCAACGTAGATTCCGCGGCCGAGCCATAGACAACACTACCATAATCCAATTTTGATCTGATTAAATGTCTATATATTTTGAGTAAACAATTACTCTCTGCTCCATACCAGGAGTTGCAGAGTATTTTCATTAGGTTCAAAGAAAGTATGCATTTCCCTTTCAGATAATTTATATGCGACTTAAAAGTAAGTTTTGAATCTAATATTATTCCTAGAAATTTCCCTTCCGATACAAAAGGAATCATCTGTTTGTTTAGTTTAAGTTTGGGATCCGGATGCAGTCCACGTCTTCTACAAAAATGAATTGCAGCTGATTTTTGAGCAGAAATGATAAAACCGTTACTTTCCCCCATTTACATACATTATTAATAGATTCTTGAAGTGTTTTTTTTCTATAAAATCCATATTTTCGCTGGAGCAATGTATCTGAAAATCATCTACAAACAATGAGCCACGAACAGGCGGTGATATATTTTTAATGATACCGTTGATTTTAATGATAAATAAAATAACACTCAGGACGCTTCCCTGAGGAACTCCTTCGTCTTGATAAAAAACATCAGATAAAATATTGGCCAATCGAACCCGAAAAGTTCTCGTTCTTAAAAAGTTCTCAGTAAAAACAGATAAATTTCCTCGAAGACCGATTCTGTGCAAATCTCGTAAAATTCCGTATCTCCAAGCTCTGTCGTATGCTTTTTTCATGTCGAACATTATTGATACTAGATATTTCTTGCTCACGAAAGCTTCTCTGAAGTTTCTAATTACAAAATATTGTCCAATGGGCTTCTACCACGGCGAAAGCCACTTTGGAAAGGGAATAACCATTTTTTTTTCTTCAAGAATATAGATTAAACGAGCATTAATCATTCTTTCCAAAATTTTGCATAGGCAGCTAGTGAGTGCAATTGGCTTGTAGTTGTTTGGGCCCTTAACATCTTTTCCTGGTTTTGCAATCGGAATTATGATTGCATTTCTCCTTAAGTTAGGGAAGCTATGCTCATGCCAAATTCGATTGAATAATATCAAAATATTTTTGAGATATACTTCAGTGAGATGATTTGTCATTTGAAGATTAACATTATCGGGGCCAGGTGAAGTGGCGTGAGATTTTTGCAATGCCCTTTTAAGCTCCGTAAAACTGAAATCAGAATTGTATTCCTCGTTCGAATTAATAGAAAAATTTACACTATGTTTTTCTTCCTCTATTTTGTAGGCTATAAACTCCTGAGTGTACGAAGCTGCACTAGAAACTATAGAGAATGCCTGACCCAGTGTGTTAGCAATGTCCTTTATATCCGTTATAAGTTATCCATTAGACTTTAAAAATGACAAAGGAAAATTATTTTTAAAATTGCCTGATATCTTCCTGATTTTATTCCACAGCTGTTTAGAGCTAATTTTTCCGCTTATAGAGTTCACATATGACATCGCGTATTTCTCTGCCTTTTTCGTCTGGTCGATCTTGCAGTTGCTTTAGCTTTTTAAAAAGAAATAAAATTATCCGTTGTAGGATATCGTCGGAACTTATTCCAAGCTTTAGCTTGTTTCCTATCAGCCGCTTTACACTCGTCATTCCACCGGGGCTTCCAGTGTTTCGGAATCTTTCCTGATGTCTTTGGAATCGCAAAATCAGCTGCTACTATAATAGTATCCGTTATCATTTGTACGGCATTGTCAATATTTTTTGTTTGTAACCATTCCTTCTGTAATTAAAGCCAAATGTGAGAAAATATTCCAATCTGCTTTGTCAAATATATAACTTTTAGGTAATTCAGGATGTATAACATCATCATGACTGTATGTTATAATAACAGGAAAGTGATCACTGTTATACAAATCATCTGAAACACCAAAATCCCATTTGACTGCTAGTGTCGGAGAACATAAATCGAGATCGAGTGTATGAAAAGTTCGACTAGGTATAAGAAAATAGGTGAAACTTCTATCGTTCAATAAACACAGATTGTGGTTCTCCAGCAAGGTTTCCATTTGATGTCCTTTTTTATTTAAATCTTTGCTTCCCCAAATAGGATTGTGTCCATTAAAATCTCCCATGAGGATGAAAGGCTTTAGGAGTTGATCAATGAAACTATCTAAATCACCTTGAAGTATGTCATCATTCGGAGGCAAGTACACACTGCAGATCTTTAATAAAGAGCCCATGTGGAGCTGAACTGCAATGGCTTGGATAGGGTTGTTCAAAGGTAGTTCTCTATAAGGAAATGCTTGAGAAATCAAAATGGCCACACTTCCTGATGCTCTAGAGCCCAAGGTGTAGTCTTTCCTAAGGATATCATAGTATTTGATCTTAATGGAATAATCAGGAGTAAGATATATTTCTTGTAATCCCAGACAAACGGGCTGGTAACTGTTTAGCACGTTTTTAAGGTCTTGAAAATAAGTGCGTAAGCCCTGAGAATTCCAGGAAAGAATTTTAATGGCCGTTTTTAAAATTAAGATTTAACAGAATCTTCCTTCCCGCTGGTAGACATTTCATCTTCTTCTGAAGGATTAATTTTTAAACTAACGTTTTCATCACAATCTCCATATTGTGATTGTTTTAATAGATCGTGTTTCGTAATTATACGTTTTTTAATAGAATCTTTTATTTTATCACCTAAATTTTTCTTTTGAAACTGTAGTCTTGCTTTTTTCATTGCCTTAGTCTCTTTGAATGTTTTTTTTCTTTGTTTGATCCCCCTTGTCACATTTCTCAGTATATATGCGAGATGTACTTGTACTGTTAGAGATTGTTGGTTTTTGATCTGTAGTTGAGCATGACTGGCCCGATTGACTTTGTTAATACTTGCAAATTTGTCTTTCTTTCTTTCAGTTTCAGGTAGAGAGTTAAATTGGTTAGAGGTAGGGATAGTGCTATCTACTTGTGATTCAGTTTCTTGCAGTTCTTACTTTTGCCACTGCAGAATAGGACACACCAGCTCTAGGAGTACGGTCTATTTTCGTGCTTCTTTGAAGGCAAGATTTTGCTTCACTTTAACGGTTTGAATCTCCTTTTCTTGTTTCCAGCGAGGGCACAGTTTAGAATAAGCTGGGTGATCACCTTTACAATTAGGGCAGCAAGGACTGTTGCAGCAAGTTTGGCTATCGTGGTTTATCAAGGAGCAACGCGCACATGCCTGTGTACCCCGGCAAGCTTGTACTGTATGTCCAAACCTTTGACACTTAAAACAGCGTGAAGGATTTGGAACGTATAGTCTTACAGAACAATTCAGGTATGCAATTCGAACGGATTTGGGGACTGATGATAATCTGAAAGTGAGAATCAGATGTTTTGTTGGTAACAACTGCCCATCTCTTTTAATCATGATCCTTTTAACTGCAATTACATTTTGATCTTTCAAATCTTCGAGTATGTCATTTTGTAATTCAGATTCGGAAATTACTCCTTTGCATTGGTTCAGACAAGTGTGAGGTGCAACAGTTATTTCATAGGTTCCTATATTTTTCATTTTCATTAAGGATAAGACTTGTTTCTGGAAGCTTATTTCAATCAAGACAGTACGATTTTTGCATTTTTTTATTGATTTGAAATCTCCAACATTGGCTAAAATAGCTTTGTGAATTAGGATGCCTGATATGGCATTCAATGATCCGTCATTTCTCTTAATAATAAAAAATTTGTCATTCACATGATACTCCTTTGCAGGAGAGGTTGACGGACACATGTCTCCGTTGGGACGAAAATTTAGGGAACCCATAATTTGCAATTTATGTTCATCCCGATACGCCCCCACCCACCATGGAGCCCAACAAGGGAAGGCAGTTGCCGGCTCTGGGTATCTCCAGCCTCGGTACTTACCTTAGGGGTAGCACCAGGATATAGACCTACAGAGACTGCAGGCCTGGCCCTCAATCAGTGGTTTCTCGTTCCCAAAGAAAACGCACCACCAGCAGATTGACAAGAACGGACTCATTCCTGCCGCCCGACTTACGGAGCAGCGTGGGCCAAAGAGAAATCAAAGGAACCCCAGGATTCCATTTTGCCCCTAACGGATCGCCATGCACGGCCGACACATGGGTTTAGTATATAACTTAAATCGAAATAAAAATAACCAACACATATAGAAAAGGAATATCAATTCAACACATTAGAAGGGAAATTAGAACATAATAAGAGACGGATCGCTAGGTGTAATCCGGGAGCGCGAAACCCGTATTTACCAAAGACAGTAACCCCCCTGGAATAAGGAAAGATCCCTGGGGACCTCGGGATTGGGACACCCGTACCCACCTAAAGAAGGTGAGCCCCTGAGGGGTGATTTTATTTAGAAATTTAATTATCAAAATAATCTGTAGTCCATAAGTGAACTATTATGTAAGCACCTGGTTCCAAGTAAAATCCACTTGTTTTACCCCAAAATATTATTGGCAACTCTTAAAAAGTGTTTGAATATTATGAAATTTCAAAGATGCAATGAGAAAACCTCATATATTTGCCATTGGATCTATTAGAGGAACTTGTGTTTATGAAGACTGTTTTTAAGAAACGACAGAAAAAATGACGAATGCCTTAGAAGCCGAAGAATATGATGAATAGGTGAAAATAACTTGAATTTATCCAGCTGTATTCTATGGATGAGTGTTCCCATATTATATTGAACAACGGCGTAATTTTTTTAAGCATTAAGGGAAAAGTTTTTATTTTGCTAGTTAATGAATTAATACATATATGATTAATATTCTGGACGATCGCACAGCTTGAACCACTTGATAAAAACAGGGTCAAAACAGTATTCTCTTCTTTGGTAGCGCAGCAGGCACTGAAATTAGATATTACGAAGTGCAAAGTTTACTCGACGACGAGATCTGATCACATAAGGTTGTTGAACAGAGTAAAAGATAACTCCGGACTTGAAGAAGAAGACCCAGGTACTGACTGTTTTGAAGGTGTAAATACAGCTGATGGCAACAATAAAATTGGTGCAGACGACTCATTAGAATTTTCGAAATGAGCGGTCTTCCCACGCTCAGTTCTGATAATTGATTCTTTGTCATTCTGGTCATTTGGGTTGGTTTTTATGAGTGCGTCTGAGTATATAGTAAGAGACATCATACGGTGCCTGCAGGAATTTCTTAAATGAGTTGCGGCACACGAGTAAATTTGTACGAGACTCTAGAGCAGTATATATGAACAGATTTTTATTATTATGAGATATAATAAAACGCAGGTTAAAGCTGCTCCATCACAGATCCAAAATTAATTAAAAACTCATGAGGTTCGGTGTTAAAGGATGGGGTCTTAAAAAATTGTACTGGTAGTTTTATAGTTGAGCGATAAATTAATTCGGCTGGTGTGAACCACAGATCCTTCTCTAATGCCTTTCTGAGTCGGAATAAAATTAGTGAAGTTCATTTCCTAGCTGCGTGATACCTGAGACTTTGTTTTAAAGAACGATGAAATATCTCAACTATCCCAATGTTGGCTGTATGATAAGGGGTTATTCTGATATTATGGCCACAAAGTTCTTAAAAAGGAAAATAAATTACTTTCGAATGCCGTCTTTGACCCGTCTGTTGACTGAAAATAAACGGAAGCGAGAGTTACATTCAGCAATGAATGAGCCGCAACGATTAAGGCAGAAATGTCGGGGAAGAGAACTGCTTCAGGGCATCGTGTAAAACGGTCTATACAGGTGAGTTAGCATTCATATTTGATAGAAAGCGGAAGAGAAATTTTACGAAATTAAGATGAACATGACTTAATCTCTCTAAGCTTTGTTTAGTTACATTAACATCCCGTTCTAAAGCAACATTAGGTCTATTTTCGAAAGGGATCTCTTAACTTTGAGTCATAGTTAGATGGTGAGGGCGACATCTGAGCTGGACCCCCCTCTCCACCCTACACTAGTAAGAGGACGTTTAGCCATGACGGATTTAACATGCAACAGATCCCCTTACATGAGGATTTTTTTTGGTGAAATTGGGTCTCAAACCTGAAACCCTATGGCTCAGAAGCCGAGACCTTATCACCAGGCCACCTCGCTCTCCCCTGAATCTCGCTGAAGGCACATGAAAAGATTTAAGAATAATATTAGTAAACCTGATTACCTTGCATCTTTGTAAAAATAGATGTGAATGAATCCAGTACGAAGTGTCTCTTTTTTATTAATGATTATACGAGTCTTTCCGAAATTAGATGTTCAGTAGCACGGATACCCCGACAAGAGAGATTGTATAAAGGTCGGAAAATTATCTTTCTGAGGCGTGCTGGTAAGTAAGGTCTGTCTATGTCTTACCTGGCATCACAGTAGAGTTTTAATAAAGCTGGATCAATCGACAAAGGTTTAAAAACAAGTGAGATTCCATTCTTTGATATATAATCCGGAGTTCTTCATCAGAAGCTTATGCATTCTCTAGGCAGAAAAGACTTCGCTAATCCGGGACTACGCATCGGCAACAACATTTTTGACCCCAATGTTTGCCTAATGCCTGTGCTGAACTGAGCTATGAGATTGAAATATCTTAGTTCTTTTGTAAAAGAAGAATCTGATTTTTTTAGTGAAATTGTATGTTAGAGGTTGATGGTCAGTAAATATTATTAAAATTTTACCTTTCAATAAGTTTCGGAAATGTTTTATGGTTAAATAATTCTTGAAAAGTTTTCTATTACGTTCTATACGTACTATATTTACGTTCAGAAGGTGAAAGTTTTCACGAATAAAACACAAGCGGTTTTTGACCATTAAATGTAGTAGTATAAAGGACAGCTCCAATAGCTAAGTCAAAAAAATTGGCCTTGACTAATAATTGCTGACTAAGTGCATGGAATAACAGAACAGACGCGTTATTATTGACAGCGTTGCATTTCCGAAATGCTTCCAAAGAGACGTCTGTCCAAGAAACAGATCGCTTATAGTTTTTTTTCCTAGAATTTTTATAAAGTTAATGTAAATTAATTTATGTCTATGCGGCATTACGCAAAAAAGCCAAAAAAAAGTTTAAGCTTCGTAATATTTTTAAAATTGAGATATCCCATCAACCATGTCTGGTAGAGACTTGACAACATCGAATTTGATCAGTTATCCAAACTCTTCATCGATATTTGTCCAAGAATATATTTCTAAGGGTTAAGTTTTTAAATATGTTGAAAAAACCCATCAAATATTTGCTTTAAATCCTCCATATTCTTCAGCGTCACTCTATGCAATTAATACGTCATTTATATATGGCACACATAATACGAAGTCATGCAAAACTTCGTATATAGCGTTGCAAAGTTTGATTGGCATTTAGTAAGTTAAAGGGCATAAAAACATATTCTAAACCATCTAATGGAATTATAATAGCTGTTTTTAGTATGTCATCCAAATTAACAGGAATTAGCTGATAAGCTCTTACCACATCTAGGATGGGAAAAAGGATTTTACTGGAAAAAATTAGTGCAATCGGATATGAATACTGGATACTTATTAGGAATGGTAATTATCCCAGGTAGACATCCTGTTGCATAATATTGTACAATATTGTATGATATTATATTATATTAAACAATATTCCACAATATTAAATAATATTGCGAATATTGATCAATGGTGTACAATATTTGTGTGCTACTTGGGATATCCAAACGACGGTAAACACCAAGTGGTTTCCATTTGCCAACAGACTTTTTTTATCATGTGTAGAGAACTTGCCCAAGTGTTGCTAGAAAGATGCGTTATCCCTTGAGACATTAAAAAATTCAAATTTCTAATGCACTATTTTAATCATCTCGGGAGATAAGAGACGGAGTCTTGAAAATACTAGTTGACCAGTTGTTTCAGTAAAACAATGGATTTCGGTTGGCCTATAGTTTCCGTTGGTTGAGATGATTTGGCGAGTTCCAGGAACTACGATAAAATTCCATAAAATTATGAATCACCTAGAAATACTGGTATACCAGAAGTTAGGGAATTTATGTTTGTGTATTTGCCTTGCTTAGTTAAATTAGTTATGCCTTCAATAAAACAGCCATTTTTATTTTCACCAAAATATTAGTGTTTCGAAACGTCAATGCCGATTATGAGTTGATTATTATTCGCAATTTTAAAAACTCAAGTAAAGATTCGACGCAAATTCAAATCTATAGTCAAGTGCTTTCATAAAAAATCGGCATTTTCGTACCATTAGCAGACATACGCATTAACTCATTCCCAAGTAGCACATACTGTTGCATAATATTGTACAATATTGTGCGATATTATGTGATATTAAACAATATTCAACAATATTAAACAATATTCAACAATATAAATCGGCTTTCGGAGCATAATATTTCAGCAAAACCGATACCTCATTTCCAGTATCCAACAAAAATTTCAATTTAGTAATTTTACAGAACAAAATGATTTGATTTACCTGATGATTGTGGGCATGGCCGGTAAATGATTTCCCATTTAATTTGCCTTAAAGTTGAAAACCCAGGCAGCACATCCTGTTGCATAATATTGTGCGATATTGTAGAATATTAAACATTATTCTACAATATTAAACAATATTGCAGATATTGTTCAATATTGTACAATATTTGTGTGCTACTAGGGAAAGAAAGGTGGGTTTTTTGCCTTTTTACTAAAATTAGTATGATAAAAGCAGATGCCATTTGAAGGTTTTTAAATATTTCTGCAATCGATCTTGAGAGTGGCTGCTTTCGTAGTTAAACTGCCTATTTCTACTTCTATTGTGCCTATTTCTGCGAATGTGGTGCAGTGTTGAAGTAATCTCGCCAATCAATGCAGTTAAATGAATGACTTGTTATACAAGTTAAGTAACGTGGGTACCGGAATTTGTAGGTGAATCCTGAACTTATTAATGTATGAATGATTTATCAAAGGGCCGGGATGGCCTGGTTGGTAGAGCGTTGGACTCGTACTCCTTAGGTTACGGGTTCGAAGCTCACCGGCCAAAACAATCCCCGAGTGTAATGGCGACTGGCGCTCGTTAAATCTGTTCGTGGTCGCAAAGTCCTCCATATCGAGAGTAATATCACTGGGGGTAATGGGCCAGGGGTGATCGTTCCCTGTTCCGGGTCTAAATTACGATCTGAGATGAATGAATGATTTGCGTGAATGTAGTCCGCCCCCTAAAAAGGGCTGTGACGTGTGTGTAGCTAAGTCGTACTCTTGGCCCTAGATGGCGCTACTTGTAAAAACAAGAGACGTATATTTCCGGCTTAAATTCTGCTGATGTATCAGCGGGGCTTGTCCATGGCAAGTGCTATAAGTAACAACAACAACATGATTTATCAAATGACTAATTCTATCTGCGATGAATGCAAAATCCCTTAAATCAAACCAGATAAGATTGTTTGAATATTATTTTGGAGTCTACCTATCCGAAGAGATTTTGAGTAATTCGCCAACGTCATCGCCACCAACGCCTTCATGTGTATTAACAACTAAGACAGCCTCTAGTCACTAATCTCTTAAGAGTATACAAATTTTTGAAACTTCACTTTCTGTATGAAATGCAATCAAACATTTAAAAAAATTTCAAGATTATACCACCGACTAAGTTTACAATAGAACAAACTGCACAAATAACATAATTAAATTTAGTATCATTAATAGTAATTCTGGCCAACGGCAAATTGTACCCAAAACTGCACAAACCCCAGTGTGGGATTAGCTGTCCAATTAGGTGGAAATTCGATGCCAGTACGAGAAATTGTGACGCTATTAATAACGGAATCTTGATTAGCTTCTAGCAGGTTTGAACTGCGGGGCACCAATCAAAATCAGTTTCGCATTAACTCTGGCTAAATCTCTTAGACTTTTGGAATTAAAAAAAATTAAATATCACTAATATTCTTGCCAAATTTAGCTCAAGTTCGAAAAGATAGCCTAATAATAGTTTAACAATGTCAATTTTTTAGTATTGAGTCTGTTGGGATATGTGTTAATTGCTGTAGGCCGGAACTCCCAATTTTATGGTTGATATCCGAGTAAAATACCAATCGAGCAAAAGGGACCCTTCAGCTCGAAGGATATTATCTG
>JAOUZG010033927.1:2348983-2395661 GCA_026289955.1 Argiope argentata | reverse complement strand
CTATTCCCCATACCTTTTCTAAGAAAGGTATGGTGAAGAATGGGGAAAATATTATATTTTTTCGATATAATAAATTGTTATCTTTTAATCAATATCTTAAATCGATATATTTTCCCCATACAGATTGGGGAAAAGATATCGGTTTCACTTCGCTTTTTTCATTCTATCGAAACTATTTTAGTAATATGTAAATTTAAATGCATGCATTTTTAGTATTATAATAGCGCCAATCACGCCATTCTTGGCACATTACGTCACTGCCAAAGTTTCACATGATTGGTTGAATTTCGTTTGCAAACGATATTTCCTTCACTACCATGGGCATTTTCAAGCCGGTTAAAAAAAAGTTCACGATCTCGGAAATCTTGCTTGACCAGTTGCCTGTGGGTATAAATAGACAAGTGTCGACAAAAGTGTTGACTGTATTTTGCCGTGTGATAAGGCCACACTCCCTTCTTGGCTAAAAATTAAAACCAAAAATTTAAATGATCATAGACCCATTCGTGAACTTCATCGAAAATATATCAGAAGAATTAGAACACTATCAAAGCAATAAAAACACTCAAGAGATCTTATGTTCTTTACTTATTTAATTTTTGCTGTAATCATCTAAAATTGAAATCGAAACTTCATGTTTTCTGTTAGAATCTGGCAACATATTCCATTGCAGGAATGTTTTATTTTTTAAAAAAATTGTTTTCATTCGAATAGTACTTCATCTACAAGTTATCAGAAACTATAGGATGGGTTTACATGGTGGGTTAATATTGAAAGATCGAATTAATAACTCATATATAAAGTGCGCAAAATGCAGTTTACATTCAAAGCGTTTGGATGGCTGACCAAACTTGGCAAAAATGTACAATGTGCAGCTAACTATTAGCACTAAGCGAGGGAAAGGAGCACGAATCGATATACATAAATTAGTTCACGTAAATAGTCAAGATTCGCTTTCTAGCGGAAGTTTAAGCACCCTGGATCAAGACGAATTTACATACGTTGAACATACTCATTCCGTTGAAGTGAGTTATTTTATTTTGATATGTATTGTAAAATAAGTGGCAAATGCTTCATGATGACTGATTGTTTTGATTTTCATTATTAAACATCTAATTACCATAAGCTATTTTGAAGAAATAAGAAATTTTTTAAGAAGGTTAATGCATTTTCTTTTTGTATACTAAGAAACATTCATAATTTTTAATGTATGCTGTATTAAAATCACTAAAAAAAATAATCATTTCTTCCATTTAACAAATATTTTTTGCAACTCTGTTTTTCATTATATACATTTATTAATGATAATTTCTGTATTTTTGATGAAAAGGAATTCTTCAAGAATTAATAAAACACAAATATCTGTGTATAAGTGTATGTGTTACTAATTATTTTGAAAAAGTGTGTGTATCCTAATAATTATATGGTAATTTCTAACTTATGTTAATACCGATTTTTAATTTTTTTTTTTGGCTTATAAATTTTATGAACATTTTTGTACATATTCTTGTGAAAATATATTTTCATTATCAAGAATTAATATTGCATTTCTGTTTGAGAAATAAACATGTGATAAATAAATTTATTAATATTAATATTTGATAGTTATAAAATTTTGTTGCTACTTTTTCTGTCACTGGGTGCAAGCGAAAAATCGCCAAAAAAATTTGGCAGAATTCTACATTATTTCGCGATTTTTCGCTTGTGCCCGGCTAACGGAAAGGAACCATTTATTTTTATTATTATAAAGCTAATATTATCCTAAGATAAAATTTTAAAACTTATTTATCCTTTTTTTTTAAAAAATCTTCTAAAGAATTGTTCTGATTATCTTATGTTATTTAAGAATTAAAAATATCGACCATAATGATACTTTCAGTATTATCAGTTTCATATATTTCTAATCTTTCCTGATTAATGAGAATTTTTTGTGATCCCTGGATTTTGTGTTGTCTGTTATGCAAAATGCATAATTAGAAGTTCAGGAAATTTACTTTATTAATTTGCTTGATTCATTTTGTAGAAAATTTAATTTGTTATTCATTTTGCTGTAAATTATTAGTGCTTAATCTTAATGAATTTGTTATTCACTGTCTTAATTATCAGTTGCTTTAATATTTGAAGTGAAGCATTAACTCCTGAATGATTTTTTTCCCTAATATCTGAAATTATTATAGATTTGTTGTTTATATTGGATAAGAGATCACTGATTATTTCTTGTACTATTTTATTAGTAAGATTGCAGTTGTCAATAAGCTTCTATGTGTGCATTGAGTTTTGGCAAACTTTTTCTTGGATTTTATTTTTCCTTCTTTGTCATGAGCATAACAGTCCCTTGCAGACCTTGGCTTCCTCCACCATTGTAAACTTTCCAGTGCTTTTTATCCCCTGTAACTCCTTTCCAGTTCTTTATGTTTTGAACACTCATGTTTCCTTCCACATCATCTAGTTGGAGGTCTTCTTCTGATGCTGAATCCCATAGGATTTTTAAATTGGATATTTTAAGGGTTCTGTTTTCGAGGCTTCTCCAGATATGTCCGAGCCATCTTAACCTATTGCTCCGGATAACTAGTGTTATCTGTGGTTACCTATAGAGTTTGTATAATTCAAAACTGAATCTAATTCACCAACATTCTCTCTCTAGTACTGGGCCAAATATAATGTGTGCATTGTGCTAAGGTCTTTCTCTTGAACATGTTCAGAAAATGCTGAGTGAACAAGTTGAGAGTTCAAACTTCAATGGCTTAGAGCAATGCAGGCATAATAATAGTCATAAATTCCTCGTTTAGTTTTTGACTGATTAAATTGGTTCTTATTTGGTTTTCAATCCCTTGTAGAATTATTTATAAGTCAAGAAATATTTATAAGTCATTTTTATTCTGTCAATTTCTGCTCTGAGTTTATTACTGTCATCAATTTATTATTGTCGTTATTTTTGAAGGTATGATCATTAATACTCAGAGGAACATTATGATTTATAGTTGAGGGTGAGAATTTCATAAATTTTGTTTTATCTTCAATGATGGTAAGGCTCATATTTGTGACAGAGGCTTCCCAGATCTTGAACCCCTCAGGGGCTCACCTTCTTTAGGTGGGTACGGGTGTCCCAATCCCGAGGTTCCCAGGGATCTTTACTCCCTTTATTGCTTATTCTCCCCTACGCCTCTTTCTATCTGCTTGATCCTTCTTTCCCTCGACGGCAAGCGAGGGAGCTCTCCATGAGAAGCTGTCGCCACTCTGCTTGCTTCCTGCTTCTCATGGACAGCCAAAGTCCCCACGTGTGGGCCGTGCGTGGCAACCCATTTGAAAGACGGGTGGTGCACTGTGGTCCCCGTTGCATCAATCGGATGGTGGCTATCAACTCGAGTTGTTAGTTTGCTAGGGATCAAGCGAAGGGGTTACTCCTTGGGCTTGGCGTTAAGGGTGGTCACTGTCCCCGGGGGTAACTTCGAGCGTATAGGTTCCGGCTAGCACCAAGGTAAAAGCCGAGGCTGGGAATGGCCAGAGCCGGTGGCTGCCTTCCCTTGTTGGGCTCCGTGGTGGGCGGTGCCGTTGGACCTGAAACTTGTTTAATGTCATATGGGCAAATCTAAACGTACTCCCTTCAGTGGGCAACACAATGTTTCACCTGTACATAATTTTCCAACATTCTTTCTTATTCAGAGAATATCAGAAAACAAAGAATCATTTCATGGTGTGTCCCCATTTTTGGTGGAAAAGGGAATATCTGGAAATATTGGGGTGGTAAAATCTACTAAGAAACTTCGATCTGGTGACCTACTGGTCGAAGTCAATTCTCCCAAACAAGCAAAACAAATTGTAAATCTCAAAACTTTATCAACAATACCTGTCACAGTTAGTCTCCATCCATCATTAAATTCATCAAAAGGTGTTGTATCTTGTGGTGAACTCTTCAATGTTCCAATAGAAGAAATTACTGAAAAGCTAAAAAGTCAGGGGGTGACCCATGTACGGCGTATTACAATACGAAGAGATGGCCAGCTCCTCAATACTAAGCATCTGGTATTAACTTTCAATTCCTCTACTTTACCAGAATATATTAAAGCCGGATATATGCGCTTATCAGTTAGACAATATGTGCCAAATCCCTTAAGGTGCTTCCAGTGCCAGAGATTCGGGCATTCAAAATCATCTTGCCGCGGAACAATGACATGCGCCCGTTGTGCAGAAGTCAATCATGACAGTACTAACTGCACTGGTAAAGAGAAGTGCGTCAACTGTAAGGGTGACCACACATCTTTCTCTCAGAACTGCCTTGTCTGGAAACAGGAAAAAGAAATAATATCAACAAAAATAAAAAACAATATTTCTTACCAGGAAGCCCATAAAATCATTAAGGCGAAAATGCCTAATTCAGGAAATACTTACGCCTCCATTGTAAAAAAGGTATCTGCTACCATATCTACACAATGGGATTTAGCCGATATCTCATCTTGTAACAGTTCAAATTCTTCTGAATCTGTTAAAATAACATCTAATCAAATTAACTTATCAAATACTCCCTCATTATCTGCTGTACCAGTTCCTGAAGATACTTCTGTTTTACCAGACCTAAATGGGTTTCAACTTGTGACTAACGTTAAAAAGTTAAAAAAGACATCTCGGACAAAAACAAAACTTGTTACCAATACTGAAAAAATGTCAAAATTTTACAAGATTTCTCCTCGTCAAAATCCCACAACAGTTTTAGTACAAAATACTGTTTCAAATGGGAAATTACCATTGAATACTAAGCCAGTTATCTCAACTCAAACTCAACCTCTTCCTTCTACCAGCACTGCACCACAATCTATAAATGCTCCTTCCTTTAGAGGAAAGAGGATGCAAAAATCTCAGGAATTTGATACCGATGCAGAGATGAGCTCTTCCACTGCATCAGAAGGAGATATTTTGGAATATGATATGTCTGAAGACTTGGAAGAGCCACAACAAGTTTTTACTCCTCCACCGTGTATCAAACATAAAAAGGAAAAGCGTAAATATATTATTCCTACGAAATACAAGAATTTGTAGCTTTTTTCTTTTCTTTTGCCTTTTAATATAAAAGAGCGGATTCTAATTTTACTACACATCGTTTACTAACAGTGTTTTAGAAATACATCCATATTGTTTTTACCTCTTCTACTATATTTTTCCAATGCCCAGGATTTAATCCTTTAGATTATTATTTAATATAAAACTTCTCAGTCTAAAGGCTGACAAAATGTATTTTAAACATTTTATAAACTGCAAGTTTTAAATTTTCAATGTTTTTAAAATTTTGTCTTTTCATCGTTTAATACCATATGTTTTAAACCGTGAACCTGTTTATCTACCATAAGCTTGGCGCAGCATAGCCAGACATGGCTCTTGCGCCAGAAAATCCCAACCAACCCAGATCTTGAAAGGCTTCTCTCATTGTCCTTTGATCCCTCAGAGGATTCTAATATCTATGTCTTCTGCATAAACTAGAAATTACATAGATCTATTCTACAGAGAGCCTTTTCAATCTGATCCATTATTTCGGATATATTTCTCCCAGGCAATACTAAAAAGCAAATTAGCAAAGGAATCCCTTTGATGCAAAGGGTTCAGATAAATCGTTTTGGATTTTAACCCTGCAACTTTCATTATTAAGTGTACAAGAAGACTACTGATAGAATAGAAAATAATTCTTATTGGGAAAACAGTGATGTAAATTTACCTAATGTTGTTAACAAAATTTTTTATTACCAAATATATGAAATTATAAGAAGTAAAAGTTTGAAATAAGAATTTAAATTTTTTCTCTTGGAATTTATTATAAAGGAATCAGTATTATTTTTTTTAAAGGAAACTGAGTATTTTTCCATTAGCTGGGCAACATGAAAAAATTGCCTAATATTGTAAAATTCCATCGTTTCTTTGATTTTTCGTTGCCATTCGACTAGTGAACGGTACCAAAAATCTATTATAAGATTATTTTGGTACCTGGAAAATGGGGAAAAGGCAGAGTATTTTGAAAATCATCTAAAAAGCTGGAAACAGTTTATTGGGAAACTCAACAAAGAAATCAAATCATGATATAGTTAATGCTAATAAAATTATTGGAGTACTATAAAATTGCAATATTAGATCACTTCCTCACTTAATAGCTGGTAGGTGTGAACAATAATAAATAAAAGAATTTTGTCTCCAGCTTCCCAAAGGAGCATCTATCTCTTGGTCCAGCTTCCACGAAAACACAATCTGAACCTGAAGAGTTTTCTCTGTTGCCACCCCAAAAGACTTGTGCTGCAAGTGAGCTTAAACATCTGGCATGTTCAGATAGAGCAAAGATCCAATTTGAAATTTTTCTGAGAAAACTAAGAAGTGAATATGAAGAATAACTTGATTCCTTTTAAAGAAAAAAATTTATTTAGATTATTTCTGTTCTAATATTTTTACATCTAAATAAATTTCCAATTCTTAGGAAACTCCAAAAATAATTCTTGTATCATCACATAGCAGTGCGGCTGTGGGAATTGAATTTAATATTATCAAGAATTTGGTTATATAAAATCAGAATAAAAATAATTTATTTGGCTTAAAAACTGTGTATCATGTCATAAACTTTTATGGAGGTGTTATTATCCAATTTCAATAGATTTGCTTCAGTTCTTAATAAATTAACACATGCAAAGTATTATAAAACTTTAGAAAAATGGGAAAATGTTAAGCGTTTAAAAGAAGAAAAAAAAATTGAACAAATATAAAATGGCATTGCAAATGAAATTGTTGCAATAGAAAAAAAAATTAAGCAATGACTCAACATTTGTAAAATTTTATGTCCAAATGTGTTATTATTTATGAACTGGCAAATAAATAAATAAAAGTAACCTTACCTTGTAATGATTTTTGTTTAATCTTTAAAAAATTGACATCAAAATAAAAATTTACAATCAAAAGAATTTTCTAATTGCATTTTTTTTCTTTTTTCCTTTTCTTTTGTGTGTTTTATTACACTAGAGTCCTTAATTTTGTGACTTAATATAGAAGAGCATATGTTGTGTTCAATATTTACACTGCCTTGATATGAAAAAGGGAAAAAAATCTAAATAAAAGGAAAAAAATCTAAATAAAGCTAAAAATTGCTTTTTTTTCTTTGTTTTTTCCACATTAAAACTATGGAGTATTGTTATTCCATTTTAACTAACATGAATGTTGTTTGCATGTTTCTTCTTAAATTGCATATATGTACATAAAGAAAAATATAGATCTTTTTTCCCAGATTTGAGTGTCAATTTTGTTTTATGAAATCTCTTAATGAGCATTTAAAAAATAGTAAAGATTTTTCTATTGAATTGGACAATTCTTTTACTTTCACAATTAATAAAACCTCTTCTCATATTTTGAAAATTGGTTTACTGTTCAATTTTTACATTTCAGGAGAAAAAAAATGCAACCTTTATTGTTTATTCTTATTTTTTAGGTATTGGCCGGTTTAGATGAGTTGCGCAAGTCTAATACATTTTGTGATGTCTTATTGTGTGTGGAAGGAGATGACTTTCCATGTCATAAAGTGGTTCTTGCATCATTTAGTTCTTACTTCAAAGTAATTATGTACAAGTTTCAATACACTATGCTATTATTTTTGGCATAATGAATGTTATGTTAGATTTTAAAAATAATTAAGGAATAGTTTTATATTGAGGTACTTATGCATTAATTACATGCCATTGGCAAACTTTGTGTTCAACTACTTGTTCATTGAGGAACTTTCAGTACTTATCTTTGGCAAACTTTACTTACCTGCATCTTATTACTAAGAATAAACAAAGGCTACCATAACATTTCTAGGCTTTTTTTAAAAAAAATGTAGTTAATTATTGATTGCAATGCACATAACATCTTTTTCAATTTTTTGCTCATAGTTATATGCTGGTATGCAATTAATACATAAGTACCTATATTTGTATTATAAAACTTTGTTTCTAAAATATTGCATAAATTTGAATTGCTGTTGGAAGTTTTATTTATTCAGTGTTATGTAAAATTGCCACAATCAGAGTTCCAATCATTGCATTTCTTCTATATTGACACTATCTTTTTTAGCAAAAAGATTTACAATTAGTATTGTTGCTAAGCTTTGACAAATTTTTGTGTGGAATCTGCTAATGAAAAAGTTCCTAAAATACTTTACCAAAATAAAATGTAAATGAATTACTGCAATCCTTATTTATTATTACCAATATCAATTAAGGGTTTGTTGTTAATTCCTGCCTGATATACATATAACCTGTCGTTACGATCCAAACATTCTCCTATTATTGTTGTGCAGAAATTCAAAAGAGGTGGAGTCTTAATCAAATATCATCTTTCTCTGATTGGGGCTTAAAATTTTGAGGTCTGTCCTAAAATATTCCCAGTTTTATAATTAAACAGGACATTAACATATAACTAAACTGAACCCATCTGAATGATGGAATTTTGTACTGGATTTTAATATCTTCATGTTTAGTTTCTCTGAATTTGATAAATAATCAAATATTTTTTCAGAATTCATTCACATGAAGTTATCTAAAAATCTTTTCTTTTATTAATTTATCAAGTATAAGACTAACCAGAAACTGATGAATTGCATTCCATTTTTTTAACTATTGACTGAAGCTGAATATTGGTATATCATTTAAATCTTTTCCTGTTGGAGGCTATTGATTTTTTTTTTATTTTGTGAATTGTGTTATTTATTTTGATATTTTAACCAGGCAATGTTCACCAGTGAAATGGCTGAAAGTCAACAGAGAGAGATTGTACTCAATGGAGTTGAGGCATCCACATTGAAACTTCTTTTAGATTATGCATATTCATCAAGAATTCCTATAAACAAGAATAATGTTCAAGCTCTGCTTTCAGCTGCTAATCTGTTGGAAGTTCTTCCTGTAAGGGATGCTTGTTGTCGATTTTTGGAGAGACATATGGATGAGACCAACTGTTTGGGTATTCACTGTTTTGCTGAAGCTCATGCTTGTGAAAACTTACAAAAGAAAGCCAAGGAATTTACCTTAAGGTAGGTAGTAGGAAATTACAACATTTAGCTTAATCAATCTCATTTTATTATATAATTTGAAAGGTAAAACTAAATTTCACTCTACTTCTGAGTTTTTAAACTCTGAAATGAATCATTGTATAAATTTGCCTGCAGTGAGTTGCAAGTACTTGTATAACAATTGTGGAACCATGTGTCATTGGTGAACAGAATCAATATACTGACATCTTCAGAAATTAATTCTAGGCATGCAGTTAATGGGCAGTTTCACACATTTTTTTATGAATGAAAAGTAATTTATTTTTCAAGCAAATGACTTAAATGGAAAATTTAAATTGCTGATTAAAAAAATAATTCCGGGCATTTAATTCGTGGAACAAACATTTCAAATTTTATGTTACCTTATAACCTAGTGAAATTTTTTCCCTCTTTTTTTTTTAATCAGAATTTCTTTCAAAAGTTTGAAATACTTTATTAAATTTCTAAAATGTTAATAAATATTTGTGACATTTTCATAAAATTCTCTCTTTTATAGGTATTTTCCTGATGTAATGAAGCATGAAGAAATGCTATCTTTATCACAAAGTAAATTCATTGAACTTATATCCAGTGATACCTTGAATGTTGAAAAGGAAGAAACGGTTTTTGAAGCAGTATTATTGTGGCTTAATCAAGATGTTGCTGCTAGAAGTGAAGATTTCCATTTGGTATGAATTTATTTTTTATGATTAGTAATATATGTTGAACTTGAGTAAATATTCCAAATTGTACCTTTGTTCTTATAAGAAATATTTGTAGATAATATTATGAATTCAAATTGTAAAAAACTTTTAGACTGTCAAAGATTTAATAAAATAAAAATTTTAGAATATAGCTTTATTTTATACCAACAATTTATGGTATAAAATAAAATTTTAATTTTTTATGCTTAATAAATTAAGCTTTATATTACATTTAAACTGTTATATTTTGTTTAAAATTTAATGTTTTTAATTAATGTATAATGTGTTTTGTAATTTAATGTTAAACTTTTATTATCTATTAAAATTTTAATTTGTATTTAGCTTGCATACCTTATTACTTTTATCCATTATTTTAAAACATAATTTACTTAAAACCTTGAAATAAGAAGCAAAAGGATTATGTCCTACCATAATTTTTTAATTACTTACCGCATGTTTGTTATAACATCACTAATTTCTGGCATTTATGCTATAAAAACTCTCAATTCTAATTTTTTTTAATGTTGTGATTTAAAGGTTGCATTTGTTATATTGTTCCTTTTTACATATAAATATTTTTCACCATCCACTGAAAAAACTACTTATTGTACATTAATATAAAATCCAGCTGAATTTTATTAAAAAAGGCTCACATTAAAATTTTGTTGAATTTATTTATTTATATATATGTCTTAATAGTCACATTTTATCATTCATTGAATAAAAAATAAGTTTATATTTTTAGTTTCCTTTTACCTTTATGGTGTGCTTTTCTTTTCTTATATCTTTTAATCTTTATCTAAAAGTAATTTTTATTAATTATGTTGAGCTGTATATTTATATTAAATTTTTACAATTGTTTCTTTGATATTTTCAAAAAGGTTTTGGAGCAAGTTCGTTTACCTTTATTAAGTCCTTATTACCTTCATGATTGTGTTGCTTCAGTACCTGCTGTAGAGACATCTACCCAGTGCCAAAAATTGATTGAAGAAGCCAAACTTTATAGTTTACTTCCTGATCGTAGACATCAAAAATCATCTGTTAGAACTAGGCCACGACGATCATTTGGTAAGTTTGTTATTCTATTTTTCATATTTGAATTGCAATTTGTGCCAACTGTTTTAAAATCTTATTTGAAGGGTCATTTAAAGACTTATGGGAAAGCCAAAGTGTAATTTATGAAAATGTTTTATCATAACTTTTTAAAAAGTATCAAATCTTTTGTCAGAGAATCAAAATTAACCATATTTTTGAAATTATTATTATTATTATTATTCAGAGTTCAGATAACAATTTAGGTTCACATTTTAAATTGTGATACATTGAATTAACTTTATGTAGTTAATTTTTTATTTCATCTTATAGCATCTGTGCATAAATTTCTTCTTGTGATATTATTTTTGCTTAAATTTCAGTTAGTTGTATTTTTAGAACTCTTTATTATTATAAAAAATATTTTTAAGTTACATATTATAATTTAGAAAATTTGACTTTTTCAAATCTTGCATCAGATTTTTTTTCTATATGTTGAAAAACTGAAAATTAACTATTTTAAGTATTAATTGGCAGACTTTCTCATGGCAAATTAAGAGATATTTTATGACTTTTAGGATGATAAAAATTGGAATATTGTTCTGAAATGGATTGAAAACAATTGTAAAAACATATATTATTAACTATTGTATCTTCTTATATATCATTCAAGTGTCAGATTATCAATTTATCAATGGTAAATATTTTATATTCAAAAGGTATATCAGAAGTAGTTGTTGCTGTTGGTGGAGAGGATGACAAGGTTGTTCTCCGTAGCGTAGAATGTTTTGATCCCGTAAATGACAAATGGCTAACGTTAGCATGTCTGCCATTTGCCATAAGCAAGCATGGAGTTGTTGTTACAGGTAAAGCAATAATTAAAAAATTGTCTTCAAATTATTTTGATCATTTAATGGATTATGTTTTTAGATTGCATTATTTAAAGGAGTCTTTTAAATGAATGTCATTTTTGTTAATAAATGTCATGTTTGTTAAAATACTACATAAAACTGCTCCCTTTTGTCAAAGGTTTAACTTTCCATTTATTTTGGAAAAATCTTCTTTGCCAAAATTTTTTTTATAAAAGTTTGATTTTTAAATGTAATATTATAATGTAAAACTCATGTGAATGCTTAATGTAAAATCTTGAATATTATTCCACTGTATTCAAAGATTATTTAACTTTTATTAAAGGAAATTGAATTAAATTGTACTATTTCCATTAAATAGACTTCCCTACCTTAAATTAAGTAATAATCAATAAATTCCTGTTTTGGATACAGATCAGATAGCCATTGCTATTTTATATGTTTCTATTTTTGCTTGATATAATCTGGTTGATAATTTCAAAAACTTTCATAATTTTGAAGATCACAAAAACTATGCTCATATAAGAATGTGTGGGCTACAAGTATAATGCTGATGAAGTTTAATTTTCTGTAAACTTTTTCTGCTCACTCACTTCTTTTGTAGATTAAAATATTTCTGTGCCATCATCTCATTAGAAAAGTTTTTTTTACAACCCCTTGTTAAAATGTCAATGGGAAAATAAAACATTAATTCATTACAGGTAAAAGAATAAAAATTGGTAAATTTTAATTACATTTTCTAATACAGTTAAAATTAAGTTATTTAGTAAATTGTAATTGCAATTTAGGGAACCGTTTTAGATGGCTATTAAGTATTTTTGCTTGGAATAATCTGGTATCCCCATGAGAATTTTTACTTCTCTATTATTTATCTAAATAACTTTACTTGGAGTTTATATATATATATATATATATATATATATATATATATATATAATGATGAAGAATGAACCCAGGTTTATTCAGAGAAAAATATTATTGCTGGTAATAAACGATCTAAGTTTTTGAATCTTCTGAATATAATATTTTTACTTATGTGATTTGATTGATGATTTTAAAAATAAAAATAGATATATTATTTTTTATAGACAAATACTTGAATACAGTTATAAAAACATCTATTTTTTTTTTAATTTCACATAAAAAATTTTAAAACTTGGAAAGATATATATAGTAATTTTTGCCACTGAGCTATTGGCATATTTTTATGGATATCAGCAATACATTCTTGGTTAAATTTTAATTTATAACCACTGCTGGTATATTGCATATCATAACTTGTATTATCATTATTCTATATTATAATTTGTACATCAGTTTTTATAATATTTATTTTGATTTTCAAGTATATCCTATAATATAATAATTATATAAATATAACAAATGACCATTAATTAGCTATAATAAAGTTTTTTTTTTTTACTTTACTATTTTCATCTTCTATATATGTACTGTTTATCTATCCTCCCCCAATATATTAAAAAAGTCTTCTTAAATAGTTTTTTGCGAAATATAATAAAGATTTTAATAAACAAATCTTTTTTTCAAGGACAAAATATTTTATATGTTGCTGGCGGAGAATATCCTGATGGTACAGCAAGCCGGTCTTTGTGGAAATATGACCCAATATTTGATCAGTGGCAGGAAATGGCTTCGATGATTGTTGAACGGTCTGAGCTTGGTATATTTGTGTTTTTTTTAATTCCTTATTTTTATTTGTTCCGTAGAAATTCCTAAGATTTTAGAAGAAATAACATGAGTAAATATGTCTGTCATGACTAAATATGTCTGGAATGAGTAAATTACGTCTTTTGAAGTATATTCATGTAAATGTGAGGAATTTAAAAATCTGTTTTAAAACAAAAGAAAAAGAAAACTATTTCTAACTCATATTCTTTTTTCTTTTTCTTTTTTTAAAAATGCCTTTGCATTTCAGATTTTTTTTATTAAGTTTCAGGGGAATTTTGTGAAAATACCAGATGTTTATTGTTTATGTGCATTTAATATGTAGAATGGGAGGCAAAGCATCAATTGCTTAAGGTGGCGTAGAGGATTTCAATTGAGCAGGGAGAAGAGCTCACTGAATTTAAGAGTGCCATATACAGAAAAAAAAACTCGATGTCGACGAAAGCGCCTCCTATCGGTGGGGGTGATAGGGCGGTGACTAAGCTAACGAAAGAAGAAGCTTAAAAGGTTTGATTGACAAGCCGATTAACACCCAACCAGAAAAGAATTCCTGGTCCCCAGGAGATACTGCTGTGCGGAAGTGCTACATTCAGAAGGTCATTTGACCCACCCCCAATAAAACTTGCCCTTTCTCAGTGTGGAGGCTTCTCGGAAACCGACACGGTTCCCTATCCCTCATTCCAAACTAGTTTGGAAAAGTTACTCTTTGAGCTAGATATTTTAGATTTTCTCTGCTTGCACAGAAAATCGTACTGAGGGCAGCGGGAATGTTAGAAGGGCTCTTAGAACATAGAATTCATCACTGATTAATTATTGAAGCACTTCGAGTTTGAGGCATTTAATTACTTTTCATAATTCTGTTAATATCGTAGAATCCTGTAATTAAGAAGGAGTAATTAAATAATTTAATAGTTATAGAATTTTTTTGGCACGACTTTATTTTTAACAATAATTACGTTTATTAATTTTTCAATCCAGGAGGATGGGCAATATCTACTTGTATATGAGAATGTAAGACTTCGGACTCATTTCCGAAGAATATGTTCAATCCTTTATCTCAATAGTTTTATTACTGACAGTGAATTTTAATAAAATGTTCCTTTTTTTTAATTTTTTTAAATAAATTATTTATTTAAAATATATATTGAATTGTCTTAAATGAGAAAGGAAATGAAAAAAAATAATTAAGTTGTATTTTTCAACTTGTGCAACATTGCCTGGTGTTTCTGTGTAGCTGGGATGCTCCAGATTTCTGCCTGATTTTAACAAAAAAGACAATATCCTAAATTTTAATTAAATGGCACATTTGTACCACATTAAAAAGAAAAGATAAATATATTTAATTCGGAAATAACGTTAGGATGAATTCTATTCCTCAGCTTTCCTAAACGTGGGATATAACCAACTTAATACAATTTACATAAATTGGAAGGAAAAATAATGAATTAAATTGTAAAATGCACATATTGGATTGAATGCCTCCTGGTTTTGAAAATTTTTAAACCATTAATTGTGTGATAATTTCTAAATTTATTTTGTTTTAATTATTTATTGGATTTTGAAAGTACAACCATTCATCTGCTTAGCCAGGATTTCTTGATATATTTTGTATCAGAATCTGGAATATTTGAGACTGAAAATTCGTCTAATATTTTTTTTTACTTATAAATAAAAAAAATAATATGTAAACAATAAAAAGAAGTTAGACATTCTTTAAAAAACGAATCTAATTTCTAAAGAATTTGTTTCAATATAATATGGTCACTAACATTAAACACAAAGAAACAGAAAAAAAGAGTAAATAACTGCAAAGCTTTCTCTCTCTAACATTCATTATGAGTCAAGACTGTTTCGCATTTCTGAAAGCTTGTCAGCAATTTTGTTTATTTGTATTTGTAACTAAAGGTTTTTAAAAAGTTGTGCGAGATTCAATTAAATAATTTGGTAGGAATATTGCTTCGTACGAAATAGAAATTATGATTACTCCTTTGTCACCAGGAATTGATAAGCAAATAGCTGTAAATTATATTGTTACACAAATGCCTACACATTAAAAAGTATTATGTTTTGTCATATAAGAAAACGTTGTCATAAAAGCAGTGACTAACTTAGTTTTAGTTAATTTTTATAATTCAGATTTATGGTTGCTAAAATTTACTTATTCTTGATTGCTTACTCACACGAGTATATTTAACTTCAAATTCTATGAGACATTTAACTTTTATTACTTTTCTAAAAACCGTATACCATTCCGTATTTTGTGCAATGCATCTCTTTTAATTTTCAATATTCTCAATTGAAATAGGAACTTGAAAAACGGAAGTGTTTAAACTTCAACTTATACAAAAACTTTCACATTCAGTATTATTTATACGCTGTACAGATAATATTCTAATCAAATAATAATTAATTTTACTAATATTGAGCCTTATACATCTAATAATTCATTACATTAAAAAATAACAAGATTTTAAAAATTTATAAAATTTACAACGCTATAACTTCCGAAACTATAACAGCACAAAATAAATTTTTGCGTCAAGATAAAGATTTTTTAAAATAACTATCTTTTTAATGATACCAAAGTTTTCTTGAGACATCAATATTTTAAAGAAAAAATTTTAATTTCCAATCAACTAAATCATTCACTAAAAATGAATAATTTATAAAATTTGAATATCGTTCTTCTGTAAAAGCTGACGATTTTAGACCACTTCATAAGCGGTCTCAAAAAAAGATACGCTACCAGGATTTCTCGACAGTGATTGGCCTATGATTATGAAAATACTGTTTGTTCAAATATTGACATGTAAAAACTAACAGATTTTATAACAGAAGACAGAAAGTTCATTTATTTAAAACTATAAGTATGAAGAGTATTTTTCAGAATATGATTCCTTAGGACAAAAGGACTGTGTAAAATGTAAATTTCATAATTTTTTATAAGAACATTTAGTGACTGAAGTCATATAAAATATTTATATTTGCATCATTTAAATGTTTTGAAAGTAAAATTAAATATTGAATTTCACGAAAAATCTCTGAAATTTCTGTTGAATAATTCTTTAAGATGTTATGAAAATTATAAAAGATTTAAATGAAATCTGCTATGGATATTTCAATGTATCGTGTCAGAACATAATTTCTTGAACGGCCAAGCACCACTTGCTCGTTCAATTTAAATTATATTTTTATTCATTTTAATGGTTTCATTGAATGAGTTCCTTTAGTATTGCAAACGATCCAAAAAAAAACTTTTTTCCGCTTTTATTGTTTAAAAAAATATCATTCCCTATTCATTACATTTCATACAATCACGTGCTCAAAATAACGTTATTCTAGGTTTTATTGGCTGTAGTCATTAATTTATTTTTTTAAATTAGAGCTTTTGTAAATGCTATGGCAACGCATTATTCAAAGCTGATTTTTCGATATGCTCGTGCGGATAATAAAATTTAAAAGGTTTATTTTTCACCTACGGATTTTTGTTGACACCAGAAAACCTCATTCCCAAAATATGTTCTGACATTATAATAATTATTCTGTAATGTACATACAAATTCATTACTGAACGACTCTGCTTTCAATTTTCATATTAAAAAAAAAAGATGTACTTGATTTCAAGAAAAAACGTTTATATTAATTACAATTTAACCTCTCCACTCTAATTTATCGTGTAAATTTTATGCACTCTGACAGAAAATTAGTAAGAGATAAGTAATATAATGAACACAACGGTTTAAGGCCTACATAATAATATGACACAATTATATAGCTATCAAAAACTGAAGATTTGATAGCTAAATATTTTTCAAAAAAGGCTATTTAGAAACCAAGTTATATAAAATATGTAAAGCTTCAGATATTTTTTCTACTATTGAACCAACTGATCGTCAAAGGCGACTTTTTAATAAAGATATTGCGTAGTGAACTATTGTAATATATATACACATATATACATTTTTTACTCTTTTATGACTATAGATATCAACGATTTTGAAGAAAACCCATTCAGAAACTTGAGAATATTCAAGTATTAGTAAAGAATAAAAATATATATAAATTTTCTTAAATCTTACTTTCTTTAAATGAATTATTGCCGCTAATTGTTTTTTTCTGATAAAAGCAATCTTATTTTTCAATTTATAATAAAATTAACCATTATTTATTGCAAGATATATGAATAAGATAAATTTATGTACAAAATCTCATAAACATAAGATCAAATAAATAAAATTTTTACAAAAAAAGAATGCAGACAAAATAGCATTGATTTATGATATGTATGTAAAAAAGTACAGTTATAAAAATATCCAGAGAAAAAAAAAGCTATGAAAGCATTAGTGCTTTCTCCTTTTTTTTTCCATTAATTTTTTTTTCTTTTGATCCTATATAATCGCAAAAGAATCCGAAGTTTCATTCATTCGAGATATCTGAGATCAACGAATTTTGGCAATAAACAGTCAAATTAAAAGAATCTTAATTATTTTTTCATTGCCAAAATTTTGGATTTATGAATAATTTTTTCTGTTTTCTGCCGTCGACTTTGAAAACGAAAGTTTTTTTGTGTGTGTATGTGTGTGTTATATGCAGCTGGACCTGCACTTGAAAATAATATTTGATTTTTATTAATGGCTGTTTTTCATCTTTGCTTATTTTCCAAAATAAATTTTTTTAAAAAACTTTTATTACTTCATCCGGAGTAATATTTGCTGTGCATTTTACTTCTAAAATTCTATCACTACCAATTTGCCCGTCAGGAAATGCTGCTAAATATGCAAAATTCAAATTCTTTTACAAAAGTTTACTAATTTTGTTTCCAGGGTGGCGGTAGTATTCGCTGAAACGAGTGCAGATTGTGAAGGGGCAGATGACCACAGCTGTGATGGTAAACAAAACACAAACGAAAAGCAGAAAGAAAATGATTAGGGGGAAATTCGAAGACGGGGTGAAGACCAGATAATAAAAGTAACAATCCATCACGTGGTAAAAGGAGGGTTTAGTGTGTATTCCTCCGCGAAAGGGAGGAGTTAAAGGAACTTTAGGGGGGAGTTCAAATTATTCTTCCAAGTTGAAGTATAAAATGCTGTTTTTACACATTCTCCTAATTTCTTTTTTTAAAAAAATTATATATATCGGACAGAAGGTACCAAAACGAATGTATTTCAGTTGCTAGTTTTATTTTATTTATGACAGATTTTTTTAAAAAATCGTTTAAATGGCACCCTTGACATTTTTCAATTTTTATTAAATATTTAAAAATATTTTGACACGCACGAAAAAAAAATCCTTTGGGAGAAACCTTTGTTTTTATTCCCTCTTGCGATGGCAGAATGACTTCATAATAAAGACACCGTAATAGCAAACGAAACACGGGTACAATATTTTCCCGTAGGATAACATTACGTTTGAAAATTGTAGGTGGCGTGTATACGGCACTCTTAATATAAAATAGCAGTATTAAGCAGAATAGTAATTAATAATATGGGAGACTAAAAGAAGGAATTAACAATACAAGATTTTTATATATTAATTTTTGCAAATTTACTTCATAGTTTTTAATACTTTTAATGAATAATTCTTCATGTGTTCTGGTGAAGATGGCAAATGGAAAATAGCTGATTAGAATTATTGTAATACATTTAATATATTTTATACTTTTCAGGTTTGGCAATTCTGGATGGTTTCATTTATGCCATTGGTGGCTGGGATGGATTGTCCAGACTAAATAGTGTTGAGAAGTACAATCCGAGCAACAACACCTGGGAGTATGTGGCTCCCATGAAAATTTCGCTTACTAGTCCTGCTGTAATTGGCCATGAAGGACATCTTTATGTTACTGGTAAAAGATAATGTTTTAGATTTTATTATGATTTGAATCACTTTTCATAATAAATTTCTGGAATATTTATAGAATTTCAGGTTCAGTTAATTCTTAATAAAGTCCCTTACAAGGAACTGCTGCAAAACTGTGTTTTTTAAAATTAGATTTGTATTCATTATAGCATATAATTTTGCTTATTTCTTACAATATTAATTAGGTGAAGAACATATTAAAATTTTAAGCTATTTTAAATATTTGAGCAATAAATAATGAAAAGTAGCAGCATTTTTATTGCAATTGATCTTCTTAATTAACATTTTTCTTTCTTTAATATTTATTTCAATCTTATCTCTTTAGGACATGTGACAAAATATTTTAAGTTAATTTTATTACAGTGAATAGAAATTTTTCTATTCTATTCTTTTTTTTTCTATTTTTGTCTAATCATTTTCTGTTTCCTGTTAAAAAAGTTTGCAAAAAATACTCAAGTTTTAATTTTGTGAAGAAAAAAAAGTATGTTAATTTTTTATTGGATTTTAATGAAATTACTTTGAGTTGAAATGTATTTTTTTCATGGTTTTATGCAATTTATTCTTGAATATATGCAATGTAATTAATTTTTTAACATATAAATTAATTAGCATAAAATCAAGATCAACTTATAAATTATGGAGTAGAAAGTTTCATTGTAACTTGAAAATTGATGTAAAAAACAGCTGCTACCTTAGGCATTGATTTAATAAGCAATTATTAATTTTAAATATTTTGATCTGAAAAAGTAAATGAATATTGGAAATATATATTTTATTTATTTTGTTAGTTTAAATTATTTTTGTAGTTTATTTCAAAATCTAGTACTTCATAAATGTTATTTATCTTATCAACTTTCTTTGATAAAGATAGACCCATCTTTAAAGATGAAAATAGCTGGGAAGAGATTATTCACAATTTAGTTGTCTGTTAATTAGTTGTGATGACATGTGACTTATATACAATATAGATATGTATACAATATAGATATGACAACTAACATTTCAGTGTAGGTTTATGAACTTTTTAAGCAGTTTTATTGCAGAAACAAAATGAAATAATTCAAACTGACTTCTTTTGAGACGTTTATTAAAATTTAGCTGTTATAATTCCGTTAAAGTCAAGTGGTCAAATTTTTATTGTTGGGTTAGATTTCCTGATTTAAAAAAAGTTTCTCTGGTTTTGAACTTTTATTTCCTGAAATTCTTTAAATTTGTAAGAAGAAATGTCCTTGTGAAGTGTGATAGTGTTTAAAATTAATCTGAACCAATTAAAAGCAATTCTACAATTAAAAAATACCTTATATTATTTTTATTTTTAAAGATTTTTCTAACTCGTATTCAAAGAAAATTACAATACTCAGATAATAGCTCAGGAGTTTGAAAATTTCATATATTTAAAAATGAAGTGAATTAATTGAATTATAGTTCTTAAATATTTGAATAATGTTTAATTTCCTTACCACCAAATGGTACAGGTGGTGCAGTTTTGGAAGATGGAGATGGCATAGATTTGGTCCAACGCTTTTGCCCAATGACAAATGTGTGGTCTGATATGGCACACATGCTAATTGCTAGATCAGGCTCTCGAGCCTGTGTTGTCAACAATTTAATTTATGTAATAGGTGCGTATATCTGTATTATATCATGAAAATTATTTGAAATTTATCGTGCTTCATTGTGTTCCTTTATATTAAATTTTAGGGAACTTTTTTAATACTATGAAATTTTGTGTTAATTGTTAAAATATGTTAATTTTAAAGATTTCTTAAAATGTATTTTTTTTAAATATTGAATTTAGCTTAAGATTTTTGCTATCTAATAATTACCTTTATTATTATTTTTTGTAAGTACTTGTTGATTCATTATCAATTGAATTCTTTTATTCAAAAAATTTAATTTACTGTTTTGTGACCATTTCTTCAATATTTATACTTTTTCTGCTTATTGGATTACATTTATTTTCTGCTGTAATGGGAAAATCTTATAAATTCATTCATAATTTCAAAGTAAAATTTTACATTAATTTCCAAAAAAATCTAATGTCTCCTCAGTTTTTGAAAACTTTTTAAAATTATTTTTTGTTGTACTTGAAGCCCAAAAAAGTGTTGTGTAAAAAGTAAAATGTATTTCCATTATTTTTTGAAGAGAAAGGAACAAGTTTTTCTTTGAGAATTGATGGACTCTCTGACAATCGCCACAAATTAGCCAATTTTGTAGTTAAAAATAGGAAAATTGATTTGGTCTATTCAAGCTTCAAAATATTTTGAAATCATATTTTTGATGTTGCTTTTCTTGCCCATAGGAGGCTGGCATGCTTCCACAGAGAATACAAACAAAGTGGAATATTATGATCCAGAAAAGAATGAGTGGCGCTTTTGTAAGCCCATGTTGGAGAGGCGATACCAGCCTGGTGTTGCAGTTGTAGATGGAAAGATTTACGTTTCTGGAGGAGAGGAAGGATGGGACCGGTCAGTCATACCAATTTCATTTGGTGAAATGCTAAAACATTTAAAAAGAATTTCTGTATAAATTGTTTAATACGAAACATAAAAAAGGGGGTTTAGTTTTCTAATGGCAAGTTTGTTCATATAATCCTTTTATTAGATTTGTATATTATCATCAGCTCATTTATTTCCAAGCAATTGAAAGTAGATTCTGAGTACAGTTTCTCTCTATTTCTTGATCTGTTCATAATGCTGTCGTAAAACTTGATATGCTTGTTTAATGTAATCTTACTTGAACTATTTCAAAACATTAGATGCGTAACCGAAAATTAAACATGAAATCTTTGATTTGGATAATATTATATGAGGAGGAGGGGGGTCAATAAAGTGGACAATTTAGGAGGGTAAATAAAAGATCACTTCATGATGAAAAGAAATTTAATTTATTCTAAATGTGTAATTTTTTAAAACCCAGGTATTAGAATTTCATAATAAAATATCAAATAGTATAATACTTCATATGGTGCAATTATTATTTTTGAATAAACATATGCAAATTTACAATTTAGATTAGTAATACTGAAAATATTGTGGGTTTTTAGAATCAAAACATAAAATACATTCGAATTTTAGTAATTTTAATATTTTTAACTATTTCCTTAGCTTATTACTTTTGTTATTTTGAAATACCATTCATGTTTTCAAGGGTAAAAATAAAGACAACTATCTTTATTAAGGAAGCATCACAATTTTGTGTACTTATTTCTTGTTAAAACAAAATTAAATATGCAGTGCGAAAATGATATTTCACACTGCATTTTAAATCAATTATACTAAATATAGCAATTATATATATATTGTTACAAACGTGCCAAAAATGGTGACGTTTGGCGTGGAGCTTTGCGCCAGCTTGGTTGGTGTGGCGAAAGGAATAGTCTGGATTGCGCGCATTGTTTTGAGAAGTTTCTTGTTTTTCGGGGCACACGCTTCCTACGGTTATATAAGGGCCGAGTAGACTGAGTGATTGAGTTAGTAACTGTTGCAGTGCTATTTCACAAAGCTCCCAGTAATAAAAATTTTGATAAAATACAAATTAATGGAAAATGCATCCCCTGGTCTCAGGTAGCTAAATATCTTGGTGTAATAATGGACCGAAAATTAAATTGGATATCTCGTATTTTATATTTAAAAATAAAATTCCGAGCACAAATGCGAAAATTCTTCCCCCTAATATCTCGGAATTCTAAATAACTTTAGATTAATTGAAAGACAGCAAAATGCCATAGTTAGAAAAATATGCGGTGCCACCTGGGCAATGCCCAGTAACGAAATCTACAAAACTCTAAACTATCCCACCTTTAAACAAACTGTCAAAAAGATATCTGCTAATTTCTTCAATAAGCTGGAACATGAAAACCCAGCTCTTAAAGAAATAGAAACATTTACCCCTACACTTAAAATTAAAAGGCCCAGAAATGTAATAATTATCTAACTTTTAACATTTCCTACTGTACTCCGAGAAAACTTAACTTTTCTAAGATAAACCCTGCATGCGGATTGGTGCTGAACGAACAATAGCTTAATCACCTACAAAGCCAAAACTCTAGCCTTCTGCACTCTCTCCTGAAACCTGCAACCCAACTCACCCACCCCTCTGATGCTGAAGGCCCATTGGACGCCATCATCACCACCACCACCTCTTCCTCTCTTCCACCTCGACTGGGGTAGACTGGATTCCCTAGCTGGCCAGCGCCAGAATCGAGACCGACCTGCTACGAGCCACTGAAGTCAATGCCATTCACTAGAGCCATGCCGAACTCTCACTACTTCCCACCACTACAGGAGATAGCTTCTGATTGAAGCGGGCTCTCCTTCAATTGCACAAGTGTGAGTGAGTTAGTTAGTTTTTCCCCTCTGGGAAGAGAAGCGTCTCGCTAGACAAGCGGATTTGTGAGCTGTGTTTGTGTTTGCTGTTAATGTTGTATTATTGAGCTCGCTGCGATTTACTGTTGCTGTGCTATACGATATCTGTTTTGCAGTCTGTTTTTATTGTGCGTTAGACTTGCATTTATGCTGTAAGTGACTGTTGACTGCTGGATTGTATTTATCTGAAATTTTTACTTTATCAATTATCCTGTAGATAACTAAATAGCTGTAAAGAAATATGTTTGTGCTGTCCTCAAGTATAGTCCATTCAATCCGTACTCGCTACGCTAAAAAAGCAACAATAAATATATGCTGTATAAAAGTATTTAACATTGTTATTAAATGTGAGTTATTTTACAATTATACAAAAAAAAAAAGAAGATATTATTCAAGTAAGTTTTTGTCATTTTTAACATCAAAGATTTTCAGTATTTGGGGGGGGGGGAGTAGTTATATTTGATTGTGGATTTACTTTTCCAAAATTAAAATAAATGTTTTAAATCTTTATATCTTTTAGTAATATTTTTAAAAATAAAGATAGTTGTCAGCTGTAAGTTATTTATAAAAAGTTGATTTAGAGAAAAATATTAGTTTCTTTTCTTTTTAGAAGAATAAAGATTTCCACTATATATACTAAAATGCTAAATTATCTGTGATGTAAATTTGTAATTGTGCATTTAAGGCCTATTAAATTAACTATATATATATATATATATATATATATATATATATATAAAATATTGTAATGAAATATACTAGGCTAGTTTTAGTAATCTATGATACCTTTCAGTATTACTATATTTAAATAATGAAATATTTAATCAAAACATGTCATTTTCCCAATTACCATTGCATTATTATACACTAGAAACCATCATTTAAATCCTTTTAGTTTGAAAAGCCATTTTTTTTTAAAAATTTGTTTTCCTTCCTACAGTTATCATGACACTGTTGAATATTATGATCCAGAGACAGACCAGTGGTTAATAGCAGGGGTTATGCAAACTGCACGAAGTTGGTTGTGCTGTGCTACCTTAAGGGTAAGACATAATTCAATCTTATTTGTTTCATCTGTATTATTTCAACAAACTTAAAACCAATATTAGAAGAAAAAAAAAGTGAAATATATTGTTTTGAATAGTTAGTTTTCAAACTTTCCTATAAATGGTTTTTGCAAAACGAAATGAACTTCTCTTTTCATTCTTCAAAATTTAAAACTTTCCATGTCATCAATTAGGGTTGTAGAAGAGTTAGTTGTTACTCCGTAGTTACTTAAAAAATTAGAAGGAAAAAGAAAAAAAAAATCTATTATTATTATTTTTATTATTACTCTTAGAGTTTTCCGAGAAAGAGTGCTTGATAGAAATCAGATATTTTATATTGTCACTATATGTGTGAACCTCCTTCAAAACCTCAGCTAATTCTAAGCAGCTCTTTTTTGCATTTTGGAATGTTTTAAATTGCCTAGTGCATACATAATGGAGTTAACCATAAAATATTTCTTTATTCCTTCTATGTCTGGCGAACTGTCCCTCTCTAATCTTTGTCACTTTTTCAGTATCTTGTTATTATTGTACTCTCTGGACTGTTTGGCTTGACATATTTTATAATTTCAATTTAATATTTGTTCAAAGGAAGTGTTTCCAGTTATATAATATAAATTTTTAGTACAGATCAATTTTCTAAAAAAGTATGATGTTTTTCAAATAGGAAAATAATTTTAAAATACTTTTTAAATGATCTTTGTGTATTAATAATAATAGGATATCAATTATGTTTTATTTATTACATCCAGCAATTATTGTCTGATGATGTCATATTAATTTATTTGCTGATGGCAAGTAATAGATTAAAGTTCATCAATGAGATTCAGTTAATGCACAATATTTTTTAGACTAATATGGGCATGTATAGCTTTGGTTAGACAGAAATTTAATTTTATATGAATTATTACAATAAAAGAAATGTTCAATATAAGAATAAAAAATAAACTAAACTTTTGAAAATATTTTTTGTTGCATGGTTCATATCTGGATAAATGAATAGCCCTTGATTCAAGAAAAAAAATCTCTATACATATAACCTATACCTTATACAGGAAATTTTTAAAACCTTGGGCATTCATTAAAAGCATATTTGGCATATAGAAATGTCATTTTTAAAATTGAGAATGTTGTCATAGGGATGATGGGCTTGGTGGGAAAGTGTTACAAGGAGATTTTTTTTGTCATAAGATTAAGTAAAAAATCAAAACAAAATATGTATTTTAAATTTTACTAAGAATATCTTTTTAATACACTAATTATTTGAAATAGCCAAAGTATACAGTTGTATAAACAGCAATATGTGTAGCAAATGCTGATTTAGACATCTAATTCTTTGACTACATTTATATTCCTAAAAGTTGTTAGTGATTTTTACTTTTCAATGTATATGCTATGCTGCATACAGTTTGTAATATTACTCTTCATTTTACTGGGTTGTTGTGAATTTGCATTCCTTGTACCAACTTCTTCTAAGTTAAACAGAAACAAGCAATTGTAAAAATTGCTTGTTTCTGGTAACTGAACCATCTTTGAAAATTGTTCCATGAAGATGTTTGATCTTTAGAATTATCTGTATCCCTCCTCCTAAGAAAATAAAAAATATTAAAAATGAATAAATTCCATGCTGTATTACTAGCTTTATATTGCTGGTATCTGTGAGAAAGAACACTTTTTTTTCTCATTTATAAAATTATTCATGCATAATTTTCGTTTCAAAATAACTATAGGATCAGAAAATAAATAGAAAAAGAAAAAACAATTAGAAAGAAATATGTTGATATTCTTGAGTGATTGATAATGGACAGAATAGAATCTGAAATATTTGTTTGTCCACTGTAATTGAAATAAAAAATCCACTTCTACTACATACATTATATTTGCATAAAAATTGGTACATGTTTTGGGAAAGTAATAAATTAATAACTGAAGGTTTTTCAATCTAAAGTTTCTTTAATCTTAAAGTTTAAATGATTTTTAAAACCAATATGCATTCTTCATTCCCACAGCTATCTGTGGATATCAGAGTAAAAGAACGCTCTTGACACCTAGAGTACAATCCAGCAACTTCTAATTTAGAAAATTTTCTTACTACTGCTGATAATGTTACTGGCAAGATAGAAGAAATGGATGAACAGCTCCACCACCTCTACTTCTCATTTAGAAGCTTGTGATTGAGCACTGTTATAACATTAAGTATTTTACTTTTTATATTATTTTATTTATTTATTTTTGAAAAAATAGTCTGATATTTTAATTGCAATATATCATAACTTTTCTTCTTCCTTGTAAATAAGTCTTATTTTCCTGAAAATTGCTTGTATTTATTTTTAACTTATTCTTTCAAGACTGAGTTGTGATAATAAAGCATTCCAGTATTTGTTCATGCAAATTCAGAAGTATAAAATAGCCATTTATGATGTATTAAAAAATTTCATATGTTTTTTGATTTGACTGATTTTATAAATTATGCTGTTAAAAAAAGTCAGTATCTTATTAAAAAAAAAGCATTGACGAATTCATAAAGTTAACACTTTTGCTTATTTATTTTTGTGAATTTTGTTTACAATTAGTTTTTCAAACAGCTTTCATATTATATAAAACTTTTTTTCTTCTTTTTTGTTAAACAAAATATCTAAGTGATCTTGCAATGGAACTGTTTATATCTTGAACTATTTTCTCCATTGTGATTTTGACATGCCCCGCTGTAGGTTGCTGATGATTGGTAGAATCTTTCCATGCAAGTTATAGCAATCTTCAGTAACTAACAAAACACATTTAATACATATATATTTAAAAAGTTTAACATTAGAACTATTGATTCTTTAAAATTGAAAGAGAAGTGGTACATAATTTATTAAGTGAAAATATGTTTATTACATTCATCTTTCTTACACCTAAACATCATGAGTTGTTTGTAAAAATTCAATTATAATTTAGTTGTATTTCTGGTCTGTTATCTTTTCTTCCTTTTTAGTGCATATCCTAATCATCCCTTGATTTATTCTAAGTAGGTAAGAAAATGTATTGCTGAATTACTTTTAATTGAAAAATCTCAGATATATTTGTATCTTTAAATTGACCTTCACTTACAAATTATTCACATTCTTTTATTGGCTGGTGATTGTTATGATTTACAAAGTTGTATCACCGAAAAAAATCTTGTAGGACAAAAAATAATCATTAATAAAAGATTAAGATATATTATTAATCTTGAAACTTTGAAAAATGCCTTGTGTTTCTGATATTATGCAACGAAGAAATAGAACATGAATGATTATAACAATTAGTTTACAAACTTTTTAGTAAAGCTTTTATGAGAACCCAAAATCTAAAGAATAATGGCCAAGTCTTATTCGCAAAACTTTCATCATCCATTTAGTACTTCCATAATGTCTTTTCATGCAGCATTTGGAAGCAATTTTATTTATTTTTCTATAACTGATAATGCAGTGTTATAATTCATGCATGAGTGATGAAATTTTATGTGATCTTGGAATACCTCTTTATTAGCACATAAGAAAAAAACCTTGATGATTTGAAAGATGAAGGTACAAATTTCATTTTGCAATTTGTCTAAAATATCTTTTCTTTCCATCCGTAATGAATGTTGAATTGCCTATTTTTTATTTATGCTTCACTATATCATGATTATTTTTCTAAATTCTGTGTTGTGAGATATATTGTAAACATATTAATGAAATTATAAATTATTATATGCTGTTTTTCAGGGATTTTTAATAGTGTTTGGCCAGATGTGTATCTACTTCAGAATATTCAACTTCTTCTTCTGTTATATAATACACAAACATACTATATTATTTTATGAAATTTTAATGTAACAGAGTTTTTACAATATTTTGAATCTTTACTAGGTAGAGTTATAGTTGAATATGTTTATGTGGTACTATAAGTTCTTATTTTATATTATTGAGAAATTTAAATTAAACCATAACCATGGTTTTTAACAATCAAGTGACCTTTTAGATTTAAAGTGTATGTTGCCTATTACATCTCAGCCTATCATTTTATAATTGTTTTAAAATGTATTAAATCAACACTGTGCACTTTGCAAGGTATATACTTAATTTTTATCCTCTGCCATGATTACTGGTGTCATCTGTCGAAATGGCGATTAGCTATTACTAATCATTCACAGATCTGAAGGGAGTTAATGTGAATGAATATGTATGTAAATAAATATGAATAAATACTGTATTCAGAATGGAATTTGTCTACTCTACTAAGCATGCTCCAGAACAAAGTTAATACAAGCCTGCTTGGTATTCGGAAAAAAAAAATATTCTGAACCAAAGAATGAGAAAGAGCAGGTGGAAAAAAAAAAAGAATTCTAGATGGAGTGTGTTTATGTGTATACCACTTAAATTAAGAAGGAAATTTTAATTAAGATATTACTGTTATTGTCCAAATAATTTAAATAAAATAGCACATGTTACTGTTTTAAATATTTGTCAATATGTATCTGTTGAAAAAGAATGTAAAAAATATGTGCTATTGTGGTTAAATTTGCATTTCTTTTTTTCAACTTCTGAATGGATTTTTTTGTTGTGATATTGTGATGAAATAATTGTATAAACGTGTATAAATCACTGTATATATGTTGCACAATTATAAGTTTACTTCCCTTCTAAATATTCAACTTAATTTAAAATTTTGTGTATCTGTAATTCATTCAGTTAAATTTGATTTTAACCATTTTTAGCTTGTGAACTTTTATTTCAGTAATATATTATTGATATTAGTTTTGACTACTATATAGTAGTCAAAACTAGTATCAATAATATAGTTTTTCCATCCAATTGAAATTTTGCCAATTGAAATTGAATTGAATTGAATTGCCAATTGAAATTTTGAAATTGTTGTTTTAAATTTGTCTTGAAAATATTAATTTGTGGCTAAAAAAAGTTTTTTTTAAAAAATAATTCTTTTAATATTTTTAAACATGAATTTGTTTCCAACTGTGTTTATAAAAATTCATTGAAATTTTTTTGAAATTTGTTTATTCATGTTTTTTAATAACTTATCTTTGCTATGCATTTAATTTCAGTCATGAAATTTACAGATACGGAGATGCTTATCAAAATTGAAGTTATAATAATTTTTAAAATTAAAATAATTCAGTTACTACATTCAAGCAGTTATATAACTTTTCTTTTTTAAAAAAATTAAATTTTATGTATGAATCAAATCAAAACTCAAAATAAGTGTAATTATTAGTCAACATTGTATTTAAAACAAAATATATTGTAATTAACTACAAATATTTAAAAAAAATTCTGAACTGCTGTTTAAATCAAGTTTGTTGGTAAATGTTTATGTATTTGAAAATACTTTTAAAAATTATTTGTTAACTTGATATTTAAGTAATTCATAATGACATCAATGTGTCATGGAATCTATGAAAAGAAATTTGAAATTAAAGCATAGCAATTTTCTTAGGTTAATAATTAAAAGAATATTTTCAAAATATTTTTTATAGTTTTGTTATTATAAACATAGAGATTTTTCTCTCTCATTCTCTCTTTCTTCCCCATAAGGTTTTTGTAAATATTTAATGCACTTTGTTCAAATTTTATAAATGTATTGCATGTGCCAAATATTTTATTAAAAAAGTAAAGCCTTTAATATGAGAATAGTTACAATTTTTTTTTCATTTGTAGTGTAACAACATTGAAATTTGTCTGGATGGAATCAGTATTGTTTTTTTATTATTGTTTTACTTTCGCAATAAATGAATTATATTATTATTTCACTATTTGCAGAGTGTTCCTGTAGATAGCTTTATGCGAAAAGCCATGACAGTTGGATCTCAATCCCCATTGTGAAATGTCTTCATGTAGGTCATACATTTTGAATGTAACTTTTGATTATTTTCTGCATAACAAATACAGATACTGTAACTTTCTGTGAACGCTTCACCTGCTCTTTCTCATTCGCTGGTTCCTTATTCTCAAATGCTGCTCCTATATTTCGATTAACCATTGCAGGTTTGTGGTAGGGTTCTGGAAAATGCTATTATACGTTCTCGGAAAGTTAAATTATCTGTATTGTTTTGTGTATGACAGCTGGAGGATTTTCACCAAATTATCATCTCTTAAAACAATTGTACCTTTTGTTTTATTGGAGTTGAATAAAAAAATGTACTTGGATAGGTCAGCTGTTAAATGCCAAGCTTTCTGATAGTGTTTGAAGGTGCTACTAGTGTGCTTCTAACTTTGCTTTTATAGATAGTTATTTATAAAAAAAAATTAATTTCAATGCATTTAATATTTTTGTGTACATTTTCTAAAAATATTAATTTACATACAATTGCATTTAACATGGAAATTTAGGGTTCTTTTCTCAGTTACTATTAAAAAAAATCAAATATATATTACTAAATTATGTGGAAAATATCGAGCTATATAGAATTTTTTGTCTTGTCTTTTCGTTGTGTAAATGGTCGTTAGTTTTTCATCAGTGTTTATTGTGATATTTTTAACACTTTTGTCTTGAAGTAATGTAACATGCTTCTCAATTATGTTCTTTACTATTTTGAAAACTAAATGTGTGAACTGTTTGATAGCATGGAAGATGAATTCATTAATTTGTAAAATTTTTGTCTGTGATGTGTATTAAAAATACAATATATTTGAAACTCTCTGGAAAAGCACTTTAAAACCACAATGAATTTGCTGTTATAGTTTAATATCTACGATTAACAAAATGAATAAATCTATTGTCTTGATTACAGAAATTCTTTCTTTCTTGCTTTAAAATGTTTAGTGCTACAATTAAATTGGTCTAAATGAAATAAGTAACTACATTTTATGTAATTTAGGCTAATAAATGCTCTGATGAATTATGAATTTAAAATTTTTTGATACTCTGCTCTGTTAATCATATCTAATAAAACATTCTTGAGACACCAATATTTTAAATTTAAAAAAAGTTGGACCTCAATGAACTAAATCAATTATTAAAATTGTCTGATTTATGAAAATTTGAATCTTGCTTTTCTAACCTAATATCCTAACCTTTTCCTTAACCTAATATCCTAAACATAAAAGAATTCACTCCTATAAAGTACATCAATCTCTAAAGCTTATCGATTTATGAAATGATTATGATTTTCAATATCACTGCTCTATATAAATGGACGACATTTGATAACTTCACTGACCGTCTTAAAGAAACCGATCACCTTCTAAGAATTCTCAAGAGTGATTGGCCTAGATTATGAAAATGTTAATTCTTCTGATATTATAATATTCAAAACTTAATAAATTGGTGCGATTTGATCGAAAAATATATAAAAATGTATTTCTTTAAAAGTTGGAGTGTCAGGAAAATTTGCAGAATATGATTACTTAGGACGAAAGGACAATATGAAGTTTGAACTTCATAATTTTTTCAAATATTATAAGCCAAAAAATTAAAATTTTATTATTAACAACATTTATTTTCTTTTATAAATAAAGCTAAAAATTGAATTTTATAGTGAATTAGTGGAATTTTTGCCGAATAATTCTTTGAGAAATTATAAATAATGACTTATTCTGTAGGGGACATAAGACTTCAAAGATGACTCTGCTTCCACTTCGCATACTTTTTATTTAAAGAGAAGCCTGGATTCAGTAAAAAAATGTCTTTATATTAATTGCAGTTTCATAGTTTCCAATTTAATTTATAATTAGAATTGAGTGGCACTGATAGAAAGAGGGAGATGAGTAGTACAATGAGCAAAACATCTTGAGGCCTGCATAATAGTATAAATGAATTGTATTACTATCAAAATTTGAAGTTTAAAAATATTTTGCTGATAAACCTGTTATGAAACCAAGTTATATAAAATATTAAGTGAACATTTTAGCGAACATTGATACTAGCGAATAGGTTGGTCGCCAGAGGCGGTGTATATATATATATATATATATATATAATATACACACACACACAGGGTGACCCAGCAAGACCGGATAAAATATGCACAGCCAGATTCGTTGTTTGGAAGACATAAACAATGCCCAAAGAACTGTACCTTTACGACCATGACTTTTCGAGAAAATGTTTGACGTCATATCCGGTTTACGAATAAAAAAATACTTTATTGCCACCGCTGGATTGAACGTTGGGATAACGTTTCATGGCCACCACGATCTACTCATCTGACCCCTTTAGATTTCTTCCTATGGGACCATGTAAAGGAATTAATTGGTTTATCGCGACACAGTTACTTTAGAAATGGACTTAGTCCATTCGTCTGCACAATGCGTTTACTTTTGTGGTCACTGTGATGATAGAACGCCTTATTTTTGTTTAAAATAGTGAAATATTTACTGGTTACATTAATGTGAAGTTTAAAAAAAAGGATTCGAATCAATGAAGTGAATAATTCGTGTTATACAATTCATTCATTCATTGGATATGGTCCCGACGATATCGTATCCGAAACATTAACTTTTAACCATTACTTTTTGATTGTCAGAACAGAATGAAACTATCTTTTGTATTTTATATTGCATTTATGTATCAAATATTTCATCTTAATATTTTCAGCCCTTTAACAGTAGGATTTTTATGACATTAATCTATTAAGTATTGGTTTCATAAATATTCTGCAAATCAGTTTAGAGTCATTTTAAAGTACTCAGAACAAATCAAAGATTTTTTTCATTATTTTTCATATTCTATTTATAGCATATAATTTTATATTTCAACGATTAATTTTTCATTTCTTATGAGTATCACTCCTTTTTAAATTAAAAATAAAATTTACACATTTCAAACTTCTCTAGTTCAAAGTTAAAACTCCCCATATGTCTTTATTTTAACTGTAACTGCTATTTTAGCAAGCTTAACGCCAATATTTGTATTATAGAAAAGAAGTTTGGCGGACACTTGAAATGTACCTTTGATAAACATTGCATCATAGCGATCCAAGAGGGATCTTTGTACATAAAAAATCCCTTTATCTCTAACACAGGTCAACCGCTGGTAGTTTTTACCTGATTAAAACATTTGCTTTTATTCTTCTGTAAAAAAGAGTAAAATTTTAAAAAAATCTAAGCAAGTTCTGTAATTTTTGATGCAACGCTTTTAATTATTTATTTATTTTGTCTTGTATAATATCTTTAGAAAAACTCATTTCTATGAACAAATTTTTTTTAGAAATACTTTTTTTAAATACTTAGACAATTGTTTTAACATTTCAAACGAATTAATCAATACTATTATTATAAATGGGACATTTTGGATGATGTTAGTCAATCATGCCGGAACAGCTGAATGAAATTAAATTTAACACAGAGATAGATTATAGTCTACAGAAGAACATAGGCTAATATTTATTCCGTTTAATTAAATGGTTAATTTTTTATTAATTAAAAACTGACTTTCTCGTTAAAAATCTTCTCCACCGCTAAATGAGGAAGACTTCGATTTGTATTGTTTTTTTTCGCACTCGAATGGACACCCAATTATTATTTCAAACGATTATGTTTATTTTCTTAGTGTTTGATGCAACTAAAACCTAACATTGTTAATTAATCGATCTTTCGGATTCATTCTTTTGAATTAAAATAAAACATAATAATGAAAATTAAAAATTTCTATTCTGTATAGCGTTGCCCCAAATCGCATGGAAAATTCACGCGTTGCGTTGTCTAAATTGGCGCTGAAATTCACGCCTGCACATTGCTGTTTTGTTTTATTTCAGGTAATTATTTATTCTAAAAAAGGATTATTTTAATAAAAATAATTATTTATTCTAATAAAAGGATTATTTTATTAAAAATTATTTATTCTATTAAAGGAGTAATTATTTTATTTTTTTAAAAAAATCGTCTGTTTACGAATTTTATTAGAACAGAAAATAAAAAATAAAAAAATCTGAAATCATCTGTTCCGGCTTTTTGGATCGTTTGTTTTTATTTAACCGTTTTTCATTTTTACGTATCTTACCATTTCAATGGAATTATTTGTGATTTATTGTTGTTTTGGCGGATTTCTTGGCAGAAAGACGTTTTCATCACTGAAAAGTTCAACTGTTTTTGTATAGAGTAAGTGTATTGATTCTTTCTAATTTCTACTTAAGAAAGGCACCAGACTGTAGTAGTGAAGCTATTAAGAACAGGTGTATTCATATTTTTTCTTACGCTGTTCATGTGTTCATATAATTCGATCTTTCCTGTTCATTTCTCTTGATTTTTTTCCTGCTGTATGTATTCCTTTTGCCTACTTTCATTATTTTCGATTAAATTTTCTCGAGTGCATTCCATATTACTGCATTTATTGATTTTTTTTTTCTGTTTCCGTTAATTTGTTGCAACGTTCATCGAAACCTTATGATTGGAAATGCTATTACTGCTGTTCGCGCCACATTCTGCCATTTTGCTAAAATTAGGCGACAAACAAATTATCTGGAAAAAAAGGACTGTATATAAAAGTTCTTCCATTGTGTGTTTTGTAATTAAATTGTATTTATGTTAGCTATATATTTCTCATATATGCTTATAATGGTATATTTCCATTAGCAAATAAAGTAGAATTCCTCCAAATTTTCTCAAATTTCTTTGGCGATTGTTCGTTTGAACCCAGCGAACGGAAAAGTTCCCTTATAGTTTTAAGTGCATAGTTTTTAAGAAGTGTTTTTCTCCAAGCTAATGAGGTTAGTCGTAACATGTTTTCGACCGATTATTTCAAACCATTCTGTTTATTTTCGTAGTGTATGATAAATTTAAAATGAAACGTTGTTAAGTAATAGCTCTTTCGATTCCTTCGGAAGCTTTTGAATAAAGCTTCCGAAGGAATGCTTTTGAATAAAAATAAAATAGATTAATTGAAATTAAAATTTTCTAATCTGCATTGAGTTACCCCAACTGGTGCTTAAAATTCATATCTTTGCGTTGCTCCTATTGACGTTGAAAATTTATGCATGCATACGGTTTTGACAACATTTTACATTGTGATTAGACTGACAGTTCTCACATATACACATCAAAATTTCCACTCATACGAAGTCGCGGGTAAAAGCTAGTAGCTAATAAAGTCAGCTTCACATTGGAAAATCATGAAAAGAGTCTATGAATTCTATCTATACTACTATTATAAATGCGAAAGTTTGGATGGATGGAGGCTGGTAGTCGATCACGCTAAAACAGCTGAATGAAATTTAGCTCATAGATAGATTATAGTCTAAAATAGAATATAGACTACTATTGATTCCGGTTATTTGAGAGGTTAATTTTGTATTAATTAAAAACTAACTTACTCGCCAAAAATCTCCATTTCCTCGCAGACAGATGAGTAATGTTTACCATGCTTTCGATCGTTTATTTCAAACGATTCTGTTTATTTTATTAGTGTTTGATGCCTTTAAAATTAAATATTGTTAAATAATCGATCTTTCGGATTCATTCTGAAGTATTTTTGAATAAAATAAAGGTACTTTTCCGTTAACCGAGCGAAAGCGAAAAATTGCCAAAGAAATTTGGCGAATTTTTACATTATTTGGGCGATTTTTCGCTTTAAAATCGCTATAAGAAATTTTCAGAATTTTACAATTTTTGGCTTTTTACTGATTATGTTATGCTAAAGTAAAACTACAAATTTTTTTTAACGATTTAGAATAATTGGTTTACTGTTTTGTTTTATTTCTGGTACGCCATGTAGGTGAATTGATTTTAGATTAATTGTGAGTTCCTAAACTTTGATATACAACCATTTGGTGCTTTGTGAGATTGAAAATTTTTCGGTAGTGCTTTGTTTGGGTTTGCATTGCCGTCATTTTTTATTACTGTAATTCGATCTTTCCTGTTCATTTCGCCTACTTCCCTTATTTTCGATTAAATATTTTTTGCATGCATTCAATCATTGCATGCATTTATAGATTTTTTTCCCTATTTTTCCGTTAATTTTCTGCAGCATTCATCGAAACCTTACAATGTGAAACACTATTGCTGCTGTTCACGCCAGATTCGGCCATTTCAATAAAATCTGGCGGCAATTTTGTTTTCTTCAAGGGGGAGCAAAATTTATTTTCAGCAGCACAATAATGATGCGCTTTGATGGCATTTTACATTGTGATGAGACCGCCAGTTCTCATGCATACACATCAAAATTTCCACGCGTACGAAGTCGCGGGTAAAGACTTGTTTAAAATAAATATTGTTACGTTTTTAGCGTAACGGGTTCGGATTGAATGAACTTTACTTGAGGACAGCACAAACAAATATATTTACAGGTATTTACAAGATGACTTGAGAAAGGAAAACTTCAGATAAAATCAATCCAGTAGTCAACAGTCACTAACAGCGTAAATATAAGCTTTCGTACAATAAACATAGATTGTTTGCTGCATACTGTTACATACACACTGTTACCTTGCATACTTTTTGCTGTGCTATGCATAACTGTATATCACAGCAAACAGTAAATCACAGCGAGCTCAGTTATGCAACGTTAACAGCAAACGTAAACACAGCTCACTAATAACAAGCGAGAAAAGTAATCAGCTCACTACAATGAATTGATGCTCTTTCGAGAGGAACTAACTAAATTACAGCAACCCGTTCCCTATATAGCTGAGCGAGCGAGCACACGAAGCTTCGGAAAACACCACGAGCTATCCAGCGGCTATCAGACTATTCCTTTCGCCAAACCAACCCGGCTGGCGTAAAGCTTTTCGTCAACCGTCGCCAATCTCTCTCTCCTACTGCGCCCGGCTTTCCTTTCTCGGCGTTCGCCCGCTTGTAACAATAAATAGACTCTTGTTCCTGTTAAAATTACCGCAGCGTCGTTTCTTGAAGCTCTGAACATTCAAAGTGAAGGAATCTTTCCACACTCTCACAGGTGTCTGCTATGCAGATATTAAATCTGCGTACCGAAGTTTATCAATTTAGGTTTGTTCATTTTTGTGGATATCGTGTCAGTTCATAATGGAACAGCCGGACAGACGGACTTCCTCTGAATGGAATCTACTCAAAATGGATAGAAATCTACATATTTATTGGTACACCAAGATCGAATACCGAATTGCAACCATTTAAGTTGAAAGTGGCACTAAGATAATTTTCTCTCAGTACCAACGCCTGACTGCAGATGGAATAGCAAAAATGTGTTTTTTGAACTTAAGAGAGGCCTAAAACGTAGAGATTCGTCAAAATCTTGAGTTCGAATTTTTTTACAGTACTTTCTCTACCATTCGTATGTAAGAAAGTAAAAAAAAAAAAATAGAAATGACGTATTTCAGCAGGCAAGTAATGTGTTTGAAAAGCTGATTATTAATGCTGCATGTAATTGTGTTGCAAATGGACTCCATTGTTAGATGAATAAGCCTGTGTGCGGGTACCGAAAATGCTTGTTTTAGAAAAATTTTGTAACCACGTCTGCACACAGTGTGAAAGGAAGTCTTTCTGAAAGCGCCACAAAAACTAGAATGGATATTGGAAATGTTCATAGCATTTTGTAGAGCATTTATTGTGGAAGGTTTTAGCAGATTAAAGTGATATCAAAATAAAAAGGGGAGTTTTATAATTACAATTTTAACTTTGCACTTATCAACGCATGCGCCTAAACCACAAATAGCACATGTGCAAATAGCAAGAGCTGTGATAAGCATATGCGATACATTCCTTTGTTTGCGTCTGATTTTAAACAGCAATTCAGATCTCATTATGCACATCGAACCTTAGCGGGAGCACATTATTGCCAATAAGCTTCGCTTGTTGCGCCATAAGAAAAATGAAGAGGAATTATGCGCTCCTTCAGCAAATATCAAGGAAATAATGTCCACACTTAGGGAAGGAGAGTCTTTTGATGAGCGAAATAGCCGTCTTTCTTTAAATCGCACTGCAATTGAATTGCGAAGACAGAATGAATCTCCTGAGGAGCGAAATGATCGCCTGTGTTTTGTCTACGGGCCTATCATATTTTTCCTTTGTAAAAGTCTAAATATTTCTGAATGTGTGCTATAAAAAAATTGTAGCTATTTTTGATAATTTCTAAATATATTTTATATTTGTTTGATGTTGCGTAACATGCCCATGTCATATTGGTTGGAGGTTAGACTTAAGTTTAAAGCTAATTTTTCTTCTTGGATGCTATGCCACGGGCAATGCCGTGCGGGTACTGCTAGTCACTTAATATACCGTTTAGCCTATTTTAAATTAAATTATTACAAATTAATAAATGTATTAGTATATTTTGTTCCGTCTTTTTAATAAATTACAGTGATATTTGTTTCGTCTCCGAAATTTAGAAACACGTTTTAACACCATACACAAGTGCAAGAAATTTCTCATTTAATATCTTAGCTCATTTTGCAGAGAGGAACGTGCGGATTGATAGATGTAAGAGAGACATTTTGTTAACAGATATTTCATAATTTTGCATTGCAATGGCAGTATGAAAACTTAATTTTTAAAAATGGCATATATATATATATATATATATATATATATATATATATATATATATAAACGCTTGTTTCACTATTTTGGGACACCCTGTGTGTATCTCATCTCAGCACAAATCTTTTAGTTCGGAACTCGGGATGCGGTGTCCTGGTAGAAAGGTATCGACTTCGGAACTTCAGGTTCGAATCCCAATTTAACTGAAGAACCTCCCTTATAATCGGGTCTGGTGCCCGCTAAATCCGTCGGGGACAAACACCCTTTCGCTGGTGTGGTGTGGAAGTTTAGAGGATGTATGCCTGCTCAAATGTTATCCTTATCATTTGAAATTGGTTCAAAATTACGAGGTCCATCTTAATATAATCCCTAGTTTTGCTTTAAAACAGCATCTTAATATAGCTAAAGCTAAAAACTAAATTAGTTCAAAACTTTCACATTATATCATCATGAGGATGCTTGCATCGAATTAAACCAACCGCAGATCCACAATACATCATCAAACTTCAGCAACATAAGGTAGCATAATTAAATCTCGTAATTAATCCTATTCAGTAACATAATTTAATATCCTATAATTATTAGGAGAGGTTCTACAACCAAACATATGCGACCTCTTTTAGAATTTAGCATTCGCATATTTGCTTGGATGCGGTTGAGGATCGCGGGTTATAGATATGACATCTCCAAGAAGTGAGGCTCATTGGAGCGTCGTGCTGTAGAAATGTGTTAATGGGACTAACGTTATTACGTTGCTGTGGTGAGAAAATCGTATAGCGAGTTGCAGGCCCAAATATCATGCTCATCATCAGAACACAACTCATATCATGAGATACAATACGAAAACAGAACAGATTTGAAAGGTGACTTTTATTTAACCGCCAAGGCTTAAATGCGTGATTATTTGTATAAAATAAAAAAATAATAATCATCATAATCTATTATAAGGAAACAGTCATTGGTTAAGTAAAAAGTAAATCTAAAAAATAAAAAAATCTAAGAAATAAGATGGCATATTTATTTTGAAAAAAGTTGTATTTAGACTTTTAGAAATATACAGTCTCTTTCAAAAATGAAGCTTAAAAAGTTTTCATTTTGAATATTTTTTAAATAAAACATCAAACATAGATATCTTACAGATGAATAATTTTAACAATTAGATTGATCACTCCTTTATGAGGAACTCGGCAACAGAAACTATCCCCTTAGGTGGCCTTCTGAACTTCATTACCCACCACATCCAAAGGTTTAAAAACGACAGACATCATTTACCCTCAAACAGCAATGTTTATTTTTGCTTTTCTTTCACACAGGATTTCTGATCTCCGGTTATAAACGTGCGTTCAGAAAACAGACAGTCTCATTTCATTTCAGTTTTATTAACTTCCCGTTTTAAAGCAACGCCACGACAATTTGGAGCGGAACTCGTAATTTTGAACCGTGGTCAGATGACAAGGACGACATCTGAGCTATGGTTATCAACTTGCATTCGAAGACTGGTATATTCACGTTTTTGAATAAAATTATGTGGAATTAGGTATAGGCAACTGGCATTAATATACGTTAATATATTATTATGAATGACATGCCAAAATCGAAATAAAGTTTTCAACTTTTAATTTTGTATGCATCTTTTGTACAGCTTTTTTCCTAACGAAAAAGGCTGCTCCCTCTTTTTTCATATCTCCCTCCCCATTCCGAAAAATATTACCTTCGTTAAAAAATTTTTGAGTTATTAGTTTCTAAATAGTTGGTTTTTCTAGGAGTAAACTATTTTAAATTACATTAAACGTCCTTAATTATTTATTAATTTATTAAAAATATCATTAGTAAACGTACACTTAACACACAGTTTTTATGTTTTTATTTCACATTTTATTTTATTTTAATAATAATATTAGATATACATTTCACAAGGGAAGGAACATCGAAATAACTCATGGAGGTATTGTGAACTGACGAGAAATTATATATCGTGCTAATACACTTAATAAAACAAAAAATAATTTAGTTTTTAAGACTGTTATAAAGTCATGCTCTAAGCTGCGTCTACTTTAATGCGATATAATACAAGTGTCACCGTGAAAGATCGAAATCTGGAGAATATCATCATATATCAAATATCTCGGTGAAAGATAGAACATTTTATTATATTCTTATGCATTTGGACTATCACCGGCGTATGTCGACAATCATTATGTAAAGATGGTGAATGTCAAAAAAAATATTTTTGTTAATGTTTGAAATCATACTTTATTATTAAAGCATTTTATGAATGACATATGTCAAAATAAAAGAAAGAGACTAATAAAATTTTAAAAAACTATAGTAACTAACTATTACACTCAAAGCTATCGCATTAAACTTAATTATGTGATTGGCGTTACATTGTCTCATTTGTTACAACAATTTAAACTGTTTCGACACTTTGAATAGCACATAAGTCCCTTGCTTTTTGCAGTAATACATTTCTTTTTGCTCTTCCACTATAATATGTCCTTGATTGTAGGCATACACCTGCGATAGTCCGCATATATAAGAACATAATAAAATATTCGATCTTCCATCGAGATATTTTGCATGTTGTTGACATTCCAATTTTGTTCCAATATGTTTACATTCCATTCTCCAATTTTGGACATTCACGGTAACATTAGCATAGAATCAAAGTGCTCTTTTTAGACGTTTAGCGTTCCTGAAATATTTTGTATACTTTTTTATTTTAACTTCGAGTTAATATAATAACTCGTAGAAAAATGAATTCTGAGTTCTTGATGACACGCATATTATGGTAATGACATAATTTTTAATATTCCGTAGTGAATTCCGAAACACATTTTTAGCTTTTTTCAACATTGTTTTCGCATGCCTTAAACAAATCTGAAGCGTACCGTAGATCGGAAAATTCTGGTCTTGGTTTCCCCCCCCTTTCATGTGTGTTATAAAGGTGTTTTTTTCCCCTTTACGTGTGTTGTAAAAGAGATCATTCTCTTTTTACATGTCGTTACTTCATTTGTTTTGCATTTTTCTGAAAAATGTTGCGTCAACTACCTTGCTATTCATTTAGTCTACATCAGTGAATTGGTAACAATGCTCACGCGTAAAAAAATATTATTATGACTTCTAAGCGGAATAGATTATTTTACACACTACAATTCCAAATATATCCGCCTAATAATTCGGTTTACATTTCCTTCGAGTGAAACGATGCATACCGAGATTCTTTGGATCCAGAGAATAATAACATAACCCTCTATTTCTTTAACCTTTCCACCCAAAAGGGGGAAAGAATGGCGCGTGTGAAAAAATTGTGTCGAAGTTTTTGTGCCGAAAAAAAGTGCTTTTCTCCTCACTTTGAAGTGTTTACAGCCACGAAAAGTGGCTGTGGCGGCTAAAGTATGCAGTGTTTGGTCGCTCGTTTATGGTGGAATCCTCAGCAGCGCTGGATGTTTACTGTGAGCAGAGCGGCGACATTCTGGCGTCGTCTGACAGTTGGAGATTGTTGCATTCTAATGAGAGGTACGCCTGCTCGAGATTTTATACGCAAGACGATGGCGCCCTGTAATTCCGCGAAGAAAGCGTTTATCCTCATTATTAAACGGGAAACATTTCACCCATTATTAGGGCGATGATTTGAGATTCAGTGCTGAGAGCGACGGATAGGCTAAAAATGGTTTGCTTAAAAAAGAAAATAGTTGACCTGTAACGGATGGGAAACAGGGAAATAAAGGGAATGAGACATTCACTCCGCAATTGTGTGTGTGTGTATCATGTTGGTCGTTAATTAAGATGAAAATATTTTCATGCCATTTATAACTTATACAAACGAAGCGCAGAGAAAGTGTTGAAATCCTTTAATAATTCGAACTCGTTATTTTGACTGATCTCTACTTTTGAGACCTTTCTGAATTCAAAAGACAGTTTGTCTGTTTATGATAAAAATTACTAAAAAGACGCCTTATGCGCCTTATCGAGTACCAAATCTGATATATTTAAGTCATTTATTTTTGAATTATCAAGTTTATATGCTTTTTAAAGTGCAGACTGATAGATAGTCAACTGCTTATCAGACTTAACAGATGTCTACAAATATAAATGTAAAATCTATGGGCCACATCTTAACCATCTAGCTCTGCACGTTTTGTAGTAATCGGATTAGCTTGAATTCAAACAGCCGGACAGAGAATTTTCCTCTTAATAGATTTTTCTCAGAATGTAACAGAAATCTGCAAATTAAGTGCAGAGATTCTATACGGAATTTCATCTCTCTAGCTCAAAGCTTTTGTGAATTATCTTTGTTACAGACAGAAAGACAGATAGATAAACTTTTTGAATACATTTTTTGGGGGAACTTGAATAGATCTAAAAGATGAATATTTGTCAAAAACTCAAGCTCGAAGTTTTTGACGATTACCATATTTTCTCTAAACGAGAAATTAAAAATGATCATAATATAATGAATTTCCCTGACGACAAATGACTTTTATAAATAGTTCGAGTTTCTTCAAAATGGACTAAAGTCGTCGAGTTTATTCGAATTATTTAAGCTCAATTGGAATGATGTATTCGAAAAGCAGAAGTTAAAACTGCTAATAATTGTTAAATTGTCGAATAAGTTGGCTCAAAGACAAACATGTGAGTGTAAAATGATAATAATAGAAAGGGTTTGCACTTGTAAGAGTCACAAAGATTCTTAAATTCAATTTTCTTCGGAACGCTGGTTTATTTCCAAAAACACTACGGGAAAAGAAGAAAGAACAACGGTAAATTTCATGCGTAGAAAAGTAAATGGATCGACAGCAACATGCCACTGTATTGTATTTATTTCTTACTAGCCGCCTTTGGCAACCAGTCGGTTCGCCAATATTAATGCCGACTAAAGGCTTAAATCAATTTTTTTATATATATAACTGGGTCTCATAATAAGTTTTTCAGCAAAATATTTTTAAACTTCAAATTTCGATAATCATGTAATTCTCTTATACTATTATGTAGGCCTTAAACAGTCCTATCTATGAACTCCGCATCTCTCTGATTTTCTATCAGTGCACGTGAAATTCAGTTTTAAATTAAAGTGGAAATGATGGAAGTGCACTTAATATAAAAATTTTTTTACTCACTTCAAGCATGCCTTTAAATAAAACTAAGAACTGAAAGCAGAGTAGTCCGACGTTGAAGTTTTATGTTCAATACAGAAATTGAAACGTCATAATTTTTTTTCTTCTTTTTTTTGTAATTCATAAGATCTCAAGGCATTATTCAGCAAAAATTTCACAGATTAATTGAAACCTTCAATTTTTAATTTTATTTTTAGATGTATATAAATGCTCTCAATAATAACATTTTTTTAGGTTTATAAACATATATAAAAAATTATGGTATAAACTCCTTTGGTCTTATAAATTTACATTTGTAAAATATTCTTAATATTTCAACTTCTGAATAAATAAATAAACATTTCTATCTTCTTCAAATCTGGCTGATTTATTAAGTTCTGAATATTGCAAGTTTAGAACAATCATCATTTACATAATCTAGACCAATTATTCTAGAGTAACTCTGATTGAATTCTTTGATATCTTGATAAGGTGATCTAAAATAAACAATTTTTACTGAATAGTTATGTTTAAATTTTCATAGATCAATACACTTTGATGATTGATTTAGTTAATTGGAGTGCCATTTTTTTTATTTTAAGGACGTATTGTCTTAAGAATATTTTGTTAAATATGATTCACAGAGCAGATGATATATGTAAAAATTTAATTCATCAGCATTTTTTCCCTCAGTAATAATTATATATTTCACTTAGACCAATTGTTAAGAGATTTATGTCTCACCCAAAAAAATTAAGAAATTAGATGTTGGGCTCCGATTACAGAAGACGCCTTGTAGATGTTAAACCTTATTTGTCTTATATAAAACTGTTAAATTGGATTAGTAATATATGCATTATAAAATATCATAAAAAACCTTTCCATCCATTTATTTTCCAAAATATGTTTCATATTTGTTTCATTTTATACAGACACATGCCGAAAATGACATTTTTATATGTTTAATTTGGAATGATACATGAATTATTTTTTCTCATTTGAGAACATGATATTGTTTTGGTTAGAAAGTTTTGATGACTCCGAAATATGGGGGTAAAATTATTTTTATATGCTTTTACAAATTGTGCATTGTTAATTATTACGTATGTTTGTTTGAAAGAAGATGCGATTTCAAATAGCTAACCTGCTTTTATCAGTATAGCTTTAATATTACGTATGGTTCGTTGAAAGCAGATGCGTTTTTATTTCGCATGATTCATTAAAATGCGGAGATAAATTACAATCATGAAGGCGAATTCTTTGATTTGCACAAAATATCTTCTTCACATAAGTAAAAGTAACAATTCAAAACATGTCTTATTGTTTAAAAATTTTTTTAAAAAGAATGCCAAGATATTTTACTACTACTGATTATAAATTGCTTTTTGTTCGTCGTTTCTTTGAAATGACATCATTTTCAAGTTCGTTTAAGATTTCTTGCTTTTAAATAATTAATCTTGCTCTCGGAAGATTATCGTTTGGTGCTTTTCTAAAAATTCTTTTTTCAGTTTTAACTGTCGCACTTTTGTAATATATTTTTTACTTTATATTTTTATTTACTTTAATTCTTTAATTAAATTAATAATTTTGATATTGCAAACGATCAAGTAAAATTTACTCTTGCATTTATTGTTTAAAAAATATAACTTTTTTATTTATTTTATTTCATATAATCATGTGATGGAAATTTTATTTTTCTGTTTTATTTTTGTTTGTAATTAACTTTTTTTAAATCAAAACGTCTGAAAATGTGATGGCAACATTTTATTAAAAGCTTATTTTTTTTCAGATCCTCGTGAAGATAAAATTTTATTTTTATTTGCTGCGAAATAAATTGTTGAAAAAAACCCGATTAAATTAAATGTTTAAAAATTCATTAAAAATAGAGTTTTAAATTATAGGTCAAAACATTGGTATCATAGAAAAGCTAATTTTTTAAGCTTTAACTTGATGCAAAAATCAATTTTGTGCTGTAATATTTTCAGAAGTTATAGCGAAAAAACGTCAAAATTTGGCTTATTTTTTAATTAATTAAAATTTTAATTAAAAATTAAAAAAAGGGCTCCAAGGTGCACATTCCTGGCACCCAAGGTATACATATACTAAATTTCGTAGCTGTAGGTCGAATGGTCTGGCCTGCACATCGCCAACAGACACACACACACACACACACACACACACATTGTGCTTTATTATAAGTATAGATATAGATATAGATTGCACTGACGTTCATAGACTTTGGTGGATTTCCTTAGCGTCAAAAAATGACCACTTAACATATATTAATTCCGACATTTTTTGCATTTTGTTCTATGTAATGCGAGGTTGTGTATTATTAATATTATTATTGCTATTTTATTCTAATTTTTTTCAAATATTGGTATATTGACTTTTTATTTTTATTTTATCCTGGTTCTTTGTGAAAATAGTAAATATCCATCGTTTCAATACGATTTTTTTTTGCTTTTATTATCTTTAAAAATAATAAAAATGAACATTTATAACTCTTTAAATGCTGACTCCCCACAGACCATATCATTTTACATAAAATTATCAAATGCAGCATATATATATATATATATATATATA
>JAOUZG010033927.1:2298392-2348883 GCA_026289955.1 Argiope argentata | reverse complement strand
TAGATAGATAGATAGATAGATAGATAGATAGATAGATAGATATAGATTTTATATATATATATATATATATATATAAATTTAATATAATTTATATATATATAAATATAATTTATAATATAATTTATATATATATTTAATATAATTTATATATATATAAATTTAAATTTTAGGTAAATTTCCAAATTTTTATCTTAAATGAGCTCCTTATTTACTTCATTCTAAAATGGTCTCTTATTTTCTGAACCAAATCGTGTTTTCGTTTTCATTAATCCCTCACACCATCTGCAAAGAGCTGAAATCGCGATTTCTCATATTCTCCGAGCGAAGGTATAAAAATTCGTAATGCTTGCTATATTATACCTAAATTTTCCTACATAAAGATATCTATATTTCCATTTCCAAAATAGGCGAGAATCGAAGAAATCCCTGTCAAAATCTCACTGTATGAACTGTTAAAGGGGAAATGTCGCTCTCTTTTTTTGTTTTTGCTCTTGTGTTGTGATGTAGACGGACGTATATCAGACCTTATTCTTTGTTCATAAATTATGCTTCGCTGGATGGATATTGATCAAAGTTAAAAATTTATTGTATTCTCTTCGGCTACGCAACTGCTAAAATATATATTTTGAAAAGTAGAAATTGTGCACCAATTTTTTTTGAAATTCTAATTAAAATAAATTATTCAAAAATAAAGAGAAGTTTTTACATTTTTTCATCATAATCAATTCATTTTGGTATGACTCCAATATTTCCGCTTTGAATACTTCAGATGGGACAAAATAGATATCGAATCAAAGTAACTGCAAATTGTTGTCTTCCACAATTTAAATAATCATAAAATTTGTCAAACAGTTTTAAAATGAAAGCATAAACAATAAAGTTAAATACTTCATGCCGCTGTATTTTTTCTAGCAATCTGGTACCAAGGTTATTTTTGATGAATAATATAGCTAAGAGATGATTTGCGTTTCTTTTATTTGGAAATTGAAATAAGAATGAGTCGTCTGTTACAGAGTAGTACTCTCTTACCTACTTAAAAGATCTAGCACAGCAATGTCACTGTGTCAACTAAAAAAGTCAAGGATTGCTACTATTTAAGACAATCCTTTATTTCTACATTCGTTCTGTGTTTATAATAAATTACGATTTTACAGCGACAAATGGGAACTGTTTTCTTTAAGATGATATAGATGATTGATTGAGCAAACCTTTAAAACTTTTTTTTACAGAAACTTTGTTTAACGCAATAAAAAGCAAGGCGACAGGAGAAACAGTTTGAAGAGGCTTTATTATTATTATTATTATTTTAATATCTCTTCGAATAATATATTTCTACATCTTGACACAAAAGATAAAGTGCTGCTGTTTTTGTTTCGGTTATAAAGAAATATTAAACGAAATATGACAACTTTCACACATTAACTTTGTTACACTTTCTCCTTAATGCAACGAATTAATTTGATTTAAACAATTTATGTTTTACAATAACAGAAAAATAAAATTAGCGTTGTCTCAAAAGTACAGATTCTTCTGTTGTTGTTACTAAATGACACTTTACAAATCTGCTGACAGATCAGTAAATGATTTAAGCCAAGTGAGCCTCTCTTGTTTTTTCAGTAGCGCCAATAAGGGCCAAGAGTGCGACTTAGCTACTTCATGCATCGGATTCACTTGCATGCCTCCTTTCCAATTTTACAGAGGGGACATTCGCACACCTCACAGATAGAACACAGAAGAGCAACAGCCCTGCCCGAACCGGGACTCGAATTCATAATGCCGAAATCCTTGGTAAGATGCGCAACCCCTCTGCCAGGACTCCGTCATAGATTTCTTGTGTGCAACCAAAGAACCCAACACCATTGTTACTTAAGCGCAATACTGATGGGTAGGATGTAAAAAAATCAGATTTTTACCAACCATTGAAGGTGTTTAAATTTTTGTTGAATTGAAAAGTAAAATTTAGTGAAATATTGAAAATTTCGAGGAGATTTTCTTTAAATGACCTGCTCCTTTCTTAAGAGGCAGACAAGTGAACGGGAAGAGGAAGAGGAAGGTCAGTGATTGACTATTTTGTGGCCTAAATGGCAATGGCCTCGAAGAGGGTGTCAGTTTGGTGAATCGATCAGTGTTATAAACGGACTGTGTGTGGGCCACAATAATTACTGTCGATATTGCCACATTCAGAGATGGCGAGGGAGGGGGGCGGGAGCGGTATACAAGAAGAACTCACTATCACTCAACGAGGCAGTATCTACAGGATTTGTTGTACTGTCCCGACGGCTGTCCTACGCAGAACCTGCCCATAACCTATGAGTACAGGGTGATGTTGATGCGAGCGCAGCGAGCAAAGAACTGCCATGGACTGGTAGACTGCTTAGAGTACCCAGAAGGGTGGGGGCGCGGCTATAGAAGGAAAGCTGCATTACCATTGGTTATAAGTATAAAAGACTTGGCAAGAAAATTTAAGATTTAGTTTATGGGTTGACTGGCTTGCAGATAGCATTGAAGAGAATGAGGAATTTTGCTGTAGGGTCACTATTATTTTTCATTAGTTTAGTTGCTTCTATTAGGTTGGGGAACATATTAAACAGTTGTTTAATTTCGTTAATTGCATCTATCATATCCTTTAGATCATTTACTTCTGGTAAATTATTTTGAGCATTCTCGTCTTGGTTTTTGATTATTTGTTGTGGGGGATTTGGTTTTAGAGAATTTGCATATGATAAGTTAGGTTTTCTAAAATTTGAATTAAAGTAATTTGCTTGATTTTGGAAGGGGGTATGCAATTTGGGGAACTTTGGGCAACCTCTATACGCGGCCGTGTGCCCCATTTGTTCGAAGTTAATGCATTTGGGAGGATCAACCTTGTCTTTCAAGTTACAGTTCCTAGTTTGATGGGCTTCACCGCATATTAGGCATCTCGGTTGCATGGAGCAATTGTTAGCTACGTGCCCAAATAAATTACAATTAAAGCATTGGCAGACGGAATTCCGTCCCCTGTACCACTCTATTACTATTTTTAGGTATCCAATTTCTTTAAGATTATATAGTATCCCATCAACTATTTGATTTTTGTTTACTTCTACTAGAAAGATGGTAAAGGGTTTCCTAGTCTTATATTGCGTAAGTCTAGTTATTTTATTTATGTCAAAGCCTTTATCATTAAGATCATTTTTGATTTCTTCAGTATCATAGTCGATGGGGAGTCCTTTAATTACACTTTTAACAGGTCTGCTATTTTGGGGGGAGAATGATGTAGAATTCTAATTGATTTTCTTGACAATATTTTCTAATGGCCCTGTGCATTGCTTCAGATCCGGGGTAAATTTTTATAAAACCATTCGATAGTACATTATTTCTTACTACAAATTTTTCATTAATTTCATTTAAGATTTTACTGTAGTTTTTAACGTATTTAAGCATAATGGGGGGGGATTTTGAGATTTTTTCTAGTTGAGTTATTTTCAATAGAAATAGCTTCATTATCTTCCATTTGGATATCTTTAAGGGCTTCAAAACGATTGTTTAGAATTATTGGGTTAATAGGAGGAGAGATATCCTTAATTTTAGTTGTTTTCCTTCTAGGGGACAGTTTAAAGTTATCCTGGGCATTAAGACAGTCCTCAGAAATAGAACAGAGCTCACCTTGGCTGCGCTGTATTGCTTCTTCTAGATCTACTTCTCTCTTTATGGCTGGTTCCATGATCGTAGACTCTCTTATCCCTCCAGTCTGGAGTCTGGTTAGATATTCTTGGCAAATCTCTAATTCATTTCTTAATTGGTGAATTCTTTCATCAAGCTCAACTACTCATTTACAACTATCGCATTTACAGATGGCGCATCTAGGATCTATTCCCTCAGCATTATTTTCGACATCATAACAAAGTCTCTTTCTATTCTCTCCCACTTCAACGGCCTCCTCCCGTAACAGATCCTTAAAAGGACGAGTCGTCGGTATCGCTGAAGCACCCTGCACTAGCTCCGAAGTATCAGAACAACTGCCCTCCTCCACGGCTGAGGACGGAATGGAAAGAATGTGTGACTGCGTGGATCTCTGCGCTTGCGAACCTGTCCATAACCCTGAACTGAAATCCTCTTGAAGCAATTGGCCGCCAACCACAAAGTGGTTAATCATTGACATTCTTCCTCATCTTCCATTTACCTTCTTTCTGTTATGCAGGGAACAGACTTTTCAATGTAAGGAAATCTCCTCGAAATTCACAATAAAAAGTAGAGATGCAGTGGGGAATTTTTGAAAACATGCAAAAATAAGAAAATTTCAAATTAGCGAAATCACAGGTTTGAGACATTAGAGCTTGGGAAAAGAGAACAATGTTAGTGAAAATGACTCAAGCCATTCGAACTCATTCCGAAAAGATGAGTAAAGGGTGGATGCTGGAATCCAAAAGCAGGCGACGTGACGAAGTTACGAGCATTTTATAAAGGTCTAAGAAGTCAATTTATCGAAAATTATCCGCAAATGAAGAATATGAAGGATCTAGAAGACCCCCCAACCGCAAGCAAACGCCATGACAGAAAAATACAGAAATTAGAATCTTTGCAAGTTTATTTCTAATTCAAAGAACTTCGGTCAAATCGATGAGGTCAAATGATGAGAAACGATTCGATGAGGTATTTGAGAGGAAAATACGACAGTTCATCGTAAAACAACGGCTAGTAAATCGTAAAAGGACATTTTTTAATCTTAAAATATCTCAAAATCATTTGTCATATTCCATCTTCGGAAATACGGATCAAACTGAAACAAAAATTATTAATTGTTTTAAGGAAGCATTTTAGACAAGCAGTAAAAAGTAAGAAAGTACAAATATTGCAATTTAAATCAAACGATATAATCAACGATTAAATTAAATCAAAATAACGATGATTCGTTTATTTTGGTCATCTTGGTGGTGGAGGGGGTGGTCATATTTTATTTATAATAAGCAAAAGTTGGAACAGGAAGTTCTCAGATGTTGCACATTTAAAGATTAAATTTCATGTGCTTTTAGAATAAGAACAATGAAACGACGCGTAATAATTCCCGGGTCAATGAATGAAAATGCACGTCTGTCCTAGCTAATTTTCTATTAAACTATGTCATCTTATCCATGTATAACAGAAAGTGGACAAGAAGGGAATGTCTTGATATAAATAAGGTAACGCCATCTGGTGTATCAAAAGAGAAGGTAGTAAAGTTATTTAAAAGCTGCAACTTTATAAAATTTTTAAGAGGAAGCAGGGAAAGATAATTTAAAATTAAAATCTATGTGTCTTTGTAATATGAACAATGAAACGATTCGTTATAATTTCAAGGTCAATGAATGAAAATAAGAGTCTGTTCAGACTATTTTTCCATAGAACTACGTCATCTTATCCAAATATAACAGAAACGGGACTAGGAGTGAGTAAGCAAACAGATCATTATTAATTATGGAAAGTAATTAAACATTCATTGAAATACATCCTCCAAAAATTGATTATTTCTCGCCATCGTGACTCATGGCGAACTTCAATTTAATGCAGTCAATTTGCGCGGCCAGTGGGGATTGACGGCTTCAACAAAAGATGTCTACGTGCGGAATAATAATAATAATAATCATTCCTGTGATAAAAGCAAAAGAAACAATGTCGGTGAAGTGCAACCAGTGATGTGACCACCCTGAGAGCGCGTGCGACGAAACGCCACTTCTTACCTCTAAATAAAAATGATAAGAAGGGGGAAGAAAATCTTAGATCTTCAAGCAAGGGTTGCCGCAAAATCTGAAGACTTGTGAGTAGATGTCGCCAAATTTGGCTGTGTGAGAGCTTCGTTGTAATTGAATTGGTTTTTAGCAAATATGTCTCCATTAAGGAGAATAATCACCCGTCTTTCCGCTCATTTATGTGATTATGTGATCCGTTCAATATGTAGAATATTTCAGAAAATAGAGTTAGATCAAATGGAACCTTGATTATCTTATTACAGTAAAGGAACAACAAAATATTTTGAAAGGGAGAAGTATCTAGTTTTTGAAACTCTACCTACATTTTTTTTAAATGTATCTTAATGTAATGTATATAAATATAAAAGGCGAGGTTAAATTCTTTTTTTTTTTCATCTTGTATTAATGTAAATTTATACCCATGATTTTTATTTAAAAAAATGAAATATCCCATTTACTTACGTTTATTTATTTATGTTATTTTCTTTTATGTTTAATTTTTTCTTCAAATATGCTATCCCAGTTCTGAGACAAAAAAAGGCGAAGCTCAAATAAACGTAACCATTTCCAAATTAGAAAACTATATACAGTACTATCTTACCAATTTTTTAAATGTTCGGCAAATAGGCAACTTCTTGGCTAGCAATAATCTGAAATTGGAAAGCGTGCATTTTTGTCCCGCAGTGTTCCCCTCGATGTTCGGTGGGCGGCGGTCCCCCGGCGGGAAATCTTTGTCTTCGCAACCGAAGGGCATCGGCACGAGACTCGATTCTACCGAAGAGCTCTGGTGCAAACGCGTCCGGTGTTCGTTGAATACGTCGGGGCCAAACGTCCTCCTACTGGCGTGGTGTGGGGGATGCCAGTTCAGGTGTTATCGTCGTCATCTGACTGTGGTTCAAAATTACTACTTCCGTCTCGAAAATAGCCCTAGTGTTGCTTTAAAAACAGGAGGTTAATATAATTAACCTAAATTAAGGGGATTTGTCATATTTGATAAGTTATTTATTCGAAAAAAAATTATAAACCGTAGGGAAATACATATTGTTTAGATACTTGGATTAATGATGGGTGATAAAGTTTGGATTATTTATTCATGTAAGCAAAATCTAAAAAAAAAAAAATCAAAATATTAAAGGAATTAAATTATATTACTATCCTCTATTAGAGGCTTGCATGCGTTTTGAACATTTTTTTTTCACTTTAAAAAGGCATTTATTGAGAAAAATTGGTTATATATATATAAATCAAAATGTTTTTTTTAATCATTTTCTACAATTTTTTTCCCATTCTCGTCCAATAAGTCTTCAAACTGATTACCTTTGAATTTTTTTGGTCCTCTTGACCGCTCTTTGTCACTGACATCGAAATCACCGCTATGAAATCGTTGAAACCTAAATTAACAATCGGTATATGACGGAGCAGCATCAACACAAGTTTTTATTAGTGTCTGATGGGCTCCTATAGAACATTTCTTCAAATAAAAAAAACCCAATGAATGCTGAAAATGCATTTTGGACCAAATATAAGCGCTTTATACTCTGAACAACTCCATAAGACTAAATAGAAAACTTTCAGAATGATAACAATAAAGTAATAAAAAATTGGTAAAACCCAAAAACCATTATCGTTTATATAGATACTTCGTATGTTTACCAATAGATGTTGCTGATTAGAATGCATACAAGCATCTATTTCCTTTTCATTAATAAAGCTAGATAATCTGATGCATAATTTATACAACTAGATTTAGGTGCATCATAAAGCCGACACAATAAAAATGAATTTACAATGCCGGTTGCAAAATTTTCATAAATTTATCGAAGCAGAAAATTTTAAAAAAGATATAACCAAATTAGCATACTTATCTAGAATAATTTCAAAAATGAAATAAATAAAACCACAGCAATATCTTTTGCTTGTAAAACAAGATAGCAACAAACTGAAAAAAATATTATTGCAACGTACGAAAAATAAAAAGTGTAGCAGTTGCTTTACTCTATCTTCTCTTTTAGATAATAGTTGAAGAAGCCTTATTATATAAGTATCCCTCAGCACATTACGATTGTAATTAAAGGGAGATGAGATGCTGCTCTGTTGAGATGCGTGCGTGACTGTCTTTTGAGTTTTTGTGTAAAATTTTTGGTATACGAACACGTTTGGAAAACAAGTTTAGAAAAACACAGTGTAGACATACTTTAATCATATTTCTAAAGAATTATTCAAAATTAGTAATAAGATATCAATATTTGAAAGTAGAGTACTTTTTTCAAAATTGGCTACACCATAAACTATTACTCTCATCTGAACAAAATTTATATCTAAATAAACTATATGGTTTTCTCTAGGGATTGAACTATAAGCTATGATTATAATTATAAATAAAAATGTTAGAATCAGTCGAAGATTTTTCGTGAGATTTTTAGTAACATTTTCAGCCTATTATTATTACAATAAATAGCTGTAAATTAAAGAATATTCACTTAATCTTAATTCTTTACGGATATTCCCTAGAAAGTAGCAAAAAGACAAATTCCACCAAATTTCATAATAATCTGATAATTGTTTTTTGAGTCATTTAAGGAGTTCTTTAACATATTTTAATAATAAATTATGTGTACACATACACTCATGCGCATAAATTAAGAATAATACAAGTTGACGGGGGGGGGAGAGTCGGAAGCAAAACAAATGTATTTGTAAAGTCAATTTATTAAAAAAATGAAAAAGAGTAAAAAAAGATGCTATGTATTTAATATTATTAATAAAAATTGTTTTTTTTTTTGCTCTCTTAATTAAAATTTTTTAAAAAAATCTATTTACAAAAACCAATTTTACATGGTTGTTATGAAGGTTAATACATAGCATGCCTCCCAGAGGATGCAACACAGTCCGTACAACGTCTAGGCATGACAGCGTCTAGGATGAGATATCAAGTTATCGATCTTAACTTGGAGGATAATACACCACTCATCAAGCAATGCTCTCGGAAGTTCCGGTACAAGTGTAGGAAGTGATGGGCTGGCTGAAACTCCTCGGCCAAGTATGTCTCCCACTTGTTCCCGTGAGAATGCTGGTCAGTGCATACGGGTTGCATCCTCTGATCGAAGGAATTACTTTATGATGTCCGCAAGGTCAGAACGGGAATTGTCATCCATGAATATGAATTCTGCGCCTTTAGTGCCCCCAAACAGCCGTACATGTTGTTCCAGGATGAAGTCCCAATAGATTTAGCCCGTCATGGTTCCAATTTGAACATGCAGGTCAGTTCTGAAAGACGGAATAATCCCTCCCCCCCCAAAAAAAAACAAGCCATCCTGCATCACCCGAGTGGTGTTATTCAATGATAGTGATTACAGGTGCCTGGTTCTCTCCATACGAAAGTCCAGCGAGAATCTGACTGCAAGCTAAACCTGAACTAAAACATCACACAAGCCCACTATTGCGGTGTCTACAATGCATGCTCTCTACTCCAGGCTAACCACAGACGATAGTCAATTGCAGCAAGGGAAACACATCTGACAGGTCTCCGAGCATATAGACCAATCTGCACTAAGCGTATCTACACGGCCTGCGTTGAAACTGTCGCATCAATGGCTGATGAGAGCTGGCGGGTCTGTGCATCGTCTGTTTCTTTTGGCAATAACTGCCAAATAGAGGCCCTCATTTGGAGTTTTTACTCGGGAGTGACCTGTGTTATAACATCTAATCCCATCACCATAATCTTAGAATCGTTGCCAAAGCCTGGAGATGACACTCTGAGCGATTCCAATTTCCTTGGATACTTCCAACTGAGTGCGCCCACATTTCAGAAGGCCGATCATTCTACCACGCTAAAGTCACCCAAATGCGTCCTTTGTGTCATTACTCTGCGGTTATTGCACTGAAAGGCTTATAAAGCGCTTGCGAATAATTTTACTTCTTTGCTTGTATTATTTATACATCATTCTCTTATACTTTCGTCCTTGTGACGTACTATCAGTGTTATTTGGTGGCTACCTGCAATTTGCACGTGAATTTTAAAGGTTGTGTAGTCATTTTACGGGTGGTGTGTGTATTTAAGAGTTTGAATTCCGCGTGACTCTGAATTATCCTTAATTTAGGGACGTGAGGGTGATTCTCATGAAATTCTCATTTAAAGTTTATACTTCCTTCTTCTTCAGCATTTTTTAATTTTCCTTTTAAAGTTATTTTTTTCTGGCAGTTTTTGTTTTTGACAGTGAAATCCGCCTAGATTCCTTTATTCTGTCTTTGTTGTACTTAGCTAATGTTCTAACTGCGTTTGTATTAGGATACACTCCAATAACCTTATGAATATTCAGTAATTCTATAAAACTTTCGTTAAAATACATTACAGACATAAATGCCCCTAATCTGAGGGTTCGAAACTCAACATCTTTAGGTACAAATTTCCACAAAATACCTTCAAACTCTCATTGGTATTTTGCCATTCAAAAGAGTTTCTCTATTTAAAATTAATTTGGTGTTTATGCACATTTTTAACATGTTTTTTATCCTTTAAATCGCTACTTCCTGTTATTTAAATACCCACTTCCGATTTACCGGTTATTACGAAAATATTAATATCTTGACTTCTAATTAATGTAGAGACAAAAGTAAACCTGTTTTTGATAGCTGAAAGACTGGTCTATACAATAAAAGTATAGACCAGTATATATATATATATATATATATATCCTTCTTAGCTAAAATTGTTTTTTTACGAGTTTGGTTACCTTAAGTTTTAATCTTTCTTCTATATTTTATTTTGATTTTGACTTTCTATAGCTTTTTACAAGGAAATTGTCATCCTTTTTAACAGTTGCAATTGTTTTGATTAAAACTGGGTATCTTTATTATCATGTTTAATAATTTTGAATTTTAATTAGTTATTTTTTTAATTAATAGGTTTATGAGGACAATTATTAGTTGAAGGAATTTTAAAAATAGAAATTTTTGTGTTTCCATGTTCCATTTATGCATCAAATTCTGAATAAAATAATTCAAATTTTATAATTCCTAATGAAGGAGACAAAACAATATTTATATGCAAAGGAGCATTTGCTGATTTTGAGAAACTACTTTGATACACATGCAATGAAATGAGATTCAGGGTGTTGAGGATTCTTGAAAGTGATTGGCGACTATTCTTGTTAAAACGACCATGGACCATTAAAATGATTTTTTGTAATTTTCACTTTAGAAATTTGAAATTTTACGGGCATTAAGAGTAAAACTATAGGAGATGACACACAAATTTTTAAAGCATTATATTCATTTATTTATGAGTTAGGGGGGTAATGTAATATAATATTAGAGATAATTAATGTTAAGGAAAAATGTTTCAGGCGCTCCAAATTTGTTCAAAAGCGTTCCAATTTTTATTATTACTTTCTCTAACCCTTTTGATACAAAATTTGGGATTAATCTTGAAGCTACAATTCGAAAAATCAAAAATAACCAACGTAATAGCTCAAAACTACTTAAACGTTTTTTTAGAAATCGGTAGTTTTAAGATATTATTTTAGTTAATTTTGATATTTTGTACTCAAACTTCAAGATTAATCCCAACTTTTGTTTCAAATGGGTAAGAAAAAGTAACAATAAAAATTGGAAAAACAAAAAAATCCAACAAATTTGGAGAGCCTGAAACATTTTTCATTGATGTAATTTATCGCTATTATATATTATATGAGCTCCCCAAATTCAAAAATAAATCAGTATAATGCTTATAAAGTGATAATTCTCACAGGATGGCAGATCAGTGTGTAATAGTCAAAATATCAGTCATCAAATTGTGCGCATTGTGTGCGAAAATAATGGTTTACGTTATTTATTCAGAAGTCAAAGTTGTTTATAAATTCAAGAGGAGGAAAATATGCTTTAAAAGAACACAAAAATGGAACTGTAACCGAAAATAAAGCATTAAATTTAGAATAAGAAATAATAAATTTATGTAAATAATTAGGAACACATGATGAAAATACTTTAAAATTTAAATAGTTTATTTCACCTTTTAAATGTCCTAAGTTAAGGATTTGATACCAGACTTTTAAATCGTATTGGTTTGGTTTTAATACTTGGCTGCGTGCATGTGTTCAATGAATAATGTTCTCTTGAACAAAAGTGACAAAAATAAACGTCAGTTGTCAAAATTGTTCAATCAATATGACGTTTTGTTTTCCCGCCGTATTGAATGGGTGACATATTTTAAGAAAATATTTAGCGGAATAAATCTTTGATGTTTTCTTTTTTCTGAAATATAAAAATACTTTAGGTGAATATCTTATTTTTACAATATTATAGTTATTTTGATAGAAAGGACCTTTTTTTTCTTGAGCAAAATCTTGGTATTTTTGTGAGTATAAATTTTAATACTTCCGCCTAAATTACACTAAAATATTCATTGTAATTTTTCTCTTTATCTGATTACAACAATGGGCACATCCATATTTTTTAAAATTTTATTATAAAAATCAGGCTTGTAAGGATTAAAGAAAAGCAGATAAAGAGAAACTTAAAACAAAAGCAAAAAATGTCCATTCCTGTTGTTTTTTTCGTGTGTGGGTATGTGTGTGTTTCCATTGTTTGAAATCTTTGCCGATTCTCTTTCTTCCATTCTATTTCGTAAATCAATTATTCTGATAAGCTTTTAAATTATTCAAATAAAATGTTATCATTGATATATTTAGATTTAAAGACTGAAATTACGAAAACATTTCATCTAAATGATAACATCAAAAGTAGTAAGGAAAAGAAATGGAAGAAAAATTTTCTTGAAACTTATCAAGTTGGTCTCACAAAATAGAATCCACTAAAGGGTTTCGTAGTACAATCGTATGAAATCTCAATTCCAACGTTTAATTAGCGTGCATAATTAAGGTGTTTTTTGTGAGCACCACCAGCATTGTGTTAACTGGATGGAAGTACATGGAGGAGAAGAATGGAAAAATGGCAAGTGCAACCGTAAGCGCGTCGTATTTGCTTCCTATTTCCTATTTGCTTTGCTTTGATGGGATTTGCTCTCAGATGCCGCAAAAAAAGTCAGTGAAATAAATTCAGAAAGTGAAAATTTCTTGCAGTATTCCCAAATAAGAATATGAAAATAGATAGAGAATTGCAAAATATATGAAAATGAATCGGGACTTCTTGACTGTTGATGAAAATGTGCGATTTCACTCTTGACAAAACAAAGATAATGTTTCGAATATCATTACAGAAACAAAAAGGATTGTTTAAAATTTCGCAAAAACATACACTTACTATTTTTTTAAATTGGAGGGAAATAGTTTGAAAATAAATGAGATATAATTAAAAGTATAATGCTTTGAATTTTTAAGTATATATATATATATATAATTAAATTTTTTTTAAAAAAATTGTTCAAATAATAAAACCAAGTGTCAGAAGTTTTGAATTTTCGTAATTATTACATGAAATAAGTTTTTATTGTTAATTAATAATGAGTTCTAATCAACAATTAATTGCATTAATAAAAACAGACTAATTTAAATCAAAGTCAACTCCCCTAAATTACAAAGCAGTCATGTTACAATAATCTACATCTGTATCAATTTTCTTTTAAAATTTTCTTTTAATAATTTTTAATAAAAGGTATTTTTAACTTTTTTAAAAATGCTAAATTAATTATAAAATTCAAAAAAATATACAAAATAGTTTAGATTTTATTTTAAGGTTTCAAGATAATTTAATTAGAATAGACAGGTAGTAATTACAATGTTTGCCTTAACTCGCCAAAGCTATTCAATTTTCAGCCAAATGTGGCGATATTCAGCCTAAACAAAAGCTCAGGCTTTGTATTCTTATCAAATGCATCCCCCCTTCACAATCGGAGGTTAGGGCCCCGCCCTGGGGAGGGGGGTCAAAAGGTAAGGCGTGGGTTACCCCCGCTGTTCGGCGGCGCCGGAATCAGGGCGCCAAGAAAGATGAAGTATGGACGGGACAACCTCACCTTAGAAAAAAAAAAAAAACTTTTTTATTATTTTTTTACATGCGTGAGAAAAAAAAAAGTGAATCTTCTTTCCAAGTTAACGTAAGTGTCGGAGGTCGTTGATCTTTATGAATGAAGTTTTATTTTATCCCTGCATTTAATTCCAGAAATAGGAATTAGAAGGCCAGCTTTTTTAAGAATGAATTTAAATTATATTTTTAACATTCTAAACAGCTGTTCAACTGATAATATCTCTGAATAAGCAGAATTAAAAAAAAAAACTTACAGATTTCGTGAAAAACGTGAATGAATGGTCTACGGGTTTCGAGTTTAATTCCATCGTCTATTTAAAAATAAAATTAAATAAGTGAATGTATGAAGCAATAGAACTCCAGTAGCCGTGCGAAAAGAAAAGGCATTTTATGTACAACAACTTTTTAGGAACAAGAATGAACCCTAAAATGCATGATTATTTGCTTTGTATAAAAATAGCGTTTATTATGCGAAAATAGTCATAGGTTACGTAAAAAAATAAATAAATGAAATTCAAATAATAATATGGCATATTTGTTTTGAAAAAAGTTGTTTGTATACTTTTGCAACATTATACAAACATTTCCTAAAATTCGAGCTTGTATGCAATATTATTTTCAAATACAACAACAAACTTTGATAGCTTATTTGATAAAAAGGTAAGAAGTAATTTCTTTTGATAGTTATTCCTATATAGCGAACTCAACGATATAATTTATCTTTTCAAATAACACACTGAACTTCAGCACCCACCAGGGCCTGACTAAGGTAGGGGCATACGGGGCCTGTTGACCCAACATACGGGGCCCCAGCATAAGTGAGGCCCCCCCAAATCGAATCGAAATTTATTTTAATTTTTTCTTCTTTAATGGATGTTCTTCATTACTAAAGTAATGAAACAAAGGGGGCTCCAATTTTTTTTGCCCCGGGCCCCAACTAGGGGCTAAGTCGGACAGTGGCAACCACCACATTCAAATGTAAAAAAACTATATAAGTTACCCGCCAAAAGTAATGTCAACTTTTTTTCTTTCCACATGATTTACTGTCCATGGTTATCAACGTGCGTTCGGAAACAGACACACTCAGTTTAGTTTTACTAACGTCCCGCTTTAAAGCAACATTAGGGCCATTTTGAGATGGACATAAATTTGAGCCGCTGTCAGATGACGAGGGCACCCTGAGCTGGCACCCTTCCTCCTTCTCTAAACTTCCACACAACACTAGCCGGAGGACGTTTGGGCAGACAGATTTAAACCGCTTAATAGACAACTTCTTTGGTGGAATCGGGTCTCGAACTTGAAACACTCCGATTCCGAAATCGAAAGGACACGCTCAGATTTTTGAATTAAATTAAGCTGAACTGGATAAAGATAATTGGTAACCATATGCATTTAAGGTTAATTAAGAGGTGAAATAACTGAATTTAATCCGTGCAAGCAGAAATGTTTTAATGCAGTATCTAAACATACGAGATGCAAACAAAATCGTTTCTGTAATTATTGCATTAATTCATTATTGGCGCATTTTAAATTGGCACATTATCCACAAGTTATTCAATATTTTCGTCTTTTCTCTCTCCTTTCGGTACCCCCTTCCACCCTGTTCTTTTTTCTTTTCTTCATCAATTATCTAGCTACTCTGAAATTCGATTACTAGCAACAGATATGATCGAACAATTCTATTTGCTGATAACAATTATATAGTTATTGCTTTTCATAATTTGTCATTGTTATTATATTAGATGGAGTAGCAGGTATGAAGACGAAATGTAATGCTAAGATGGGCAGACTTCTCCAGGATGCAAGAGGCTTCTAATTTTTTCAAGGTGTTGCGGTCCTCCCAGCGGTAGAGATGTGGGGAGCTTAAAAAAAAGGTTTGTAATACAAATTAATTTTAAATACGAAATATGTATTTACCTACATACTACAAATATAAAAACGTCAAAGAATGAATACATCAAAAATAAATCTAAAAAATTATTTTCATCTAGAGTTAGTTCTTGTAGTTATAGTTAGTAGATTACTTAGTTTAAACACTGTCTGACAATATTGAATATCTCGGGATGTAATTATTAATTGCTAATCTTGCAGTGGATTCTAAGTGGTCATCTGTGGGACGGGAACAATATATTGACCCAACTATATTCATATTTGAAAATGCAAATTCACATAGGTAGGTAGAGACAGAAAAAAAAAAAAAGATGAAAAAAGATGCTAAATGAGCTGCATTAAAAAAAATTAGAATAATTTACTTTTATCTATTTGATTCCCCAAGTTATTCTTAGAAAAGAGAAAAACTTTGTTTTCCTGAAGAGATAAAGGGAATACATATTTTCAGTTATTTCTTCTATATCACCACTACCAAATAGGAAGCACATGAATGTAACAATTAGCTTCTTTTAGAATTCACGTCTTAAGTTTTAGTAGTGGGGGAACCACAGATATCACATCTGCTTATCAGTGAATGGAATGACTCAGAAATGAAAAACTGTCTGTGAAATGTATTTTTTGGATATGTGGTGCATTGTGAACATAATAATTTTAAAACGCTGCGAATTAAATTGATAAATATATATATATTTTTATTACCAAAATATTTGCATAATATTAGGTTGCAGAAAAAGAAATCCATTATTATTTTACAGCCCTCCACCGCGAAAATAATTGATTTCTTTCCATTATTTTCTTCCCGTATGGAATTTTTGAAAAAGATAGAAAAAGAAATCCCTTATTTTCTCGGTAGATGGCTATAAAATAATAATGGATTTATTTCTCCCCAACCTAATATTTAGAATCAAATGTCTTGTCTGCTCTTATGCAAGTGAATAAGATAATGCGACCAGCTTTAGAGGTTTCTTCAAAAAATTTTGGCATATTTTTCAATAAATGTTTTATCTTCGTCTCTCTACATGACATTTAAGACTATATATGACGTTGTTTAACAACGTCATATATAAACTTAAGGTTTTAGTTTATTTTTTCCCGTTTTAAAACAACACTAGGGCTATTTGGGGAGGGGCCTCGAAGTTTTAAACCACGGTCAGATGGCGAGGAAGACACCTATTCCCGTACCCACTCTCCAAACTTCCACACCAAACCAGCGAAAGAACGTTTGGCCCCGACTGACTTAACGTGCACTAGACTCGCTTACAGTAGTTCTTCGGTGGAATTGGATCTCGAATCTGAAGCTCTCGGGTTCCAAAGTCAAATCATTACCAGCAGGCCAACAAGATTTGAACCAATTCTGGAATTTACTGGAAAAATGAAACCATATACCCCTTTAATGGTACCTTATTAGTACTTCAAGCAAACGTGTATCCTTAGCTCTTTACACAATTGAATTATATTCACACTCTGTTAGGTCGACAAACAAGCACTGATAGAAAAATGGTTTTTGATTTGAAGTCTTCAGGCTCTTGAAATTGAAACTGTATTATCGGCTCAAGGTTTCTTCCACATAACAGGTGGTTCTGAGCATCCAGTGGGTCTTGTGATTTTTAATCAATCAGATTTAAGTGAAATCTTAAAATTTAATTTTTAATTTAATTTTGGATCTTACATTTATGTTATAAAAAATCAAATATAAAATCAAATTTAAAAAAATCAAAAATCTTTTAAATATGCGATGTCGTTTGCCAAAGCGTTCTAAAATGCTTGGCGCTTTAGCGTATGCTTTAAGCTGGGTCGAAATCGACAAAATGGGGAGGAGAGAAAAGATGAAAGCACTGAAATGTTTACATTCAACGAAAGTAAACTGGAATGACTCGCAGACAAAATGAAACTAAAATAATAGGGCCAGAAATGTCATGATACTCAAATGCACTTGAAAAAAAATGGAATGAAAGAGTATCTAATTGGGCGTTTATCAAGATCAATGAAAGATGAAGAATTCCTTATTCTGGAAATGTTCTGCATCCTTTCGTGGCGCGTTTCAACACTTAATGAGATAGAATCACAGAAAAAGGGTCGTTTCAGGATATTAAAACGAATAGTACATTGTTTTCTTAGCGATACATTGTTATCAAATTAAACATTTTATTCTTTACTAACATTACTTCCAATTCAAAATGGCATTTTTTTGTTTGAAAAATGCGCAAAAAAAGAAAAAAAAAACGATTTTTGCTTTTACAGGCTACGGAAGAAAGAAGTGAGCGATTGAGATTAAATACAAGATTAAATGTAACAAACTTTAGTTACATTTAAACTCGTACTAGATAGATTCGATATTCAGTAGAGGTCATAGTTTATATTTTATTTCAATTGCTACATTAGCAAAATAACTATTTTTAGTTCAAATGCATAAAGTGGTGTATATGTAAATATAATAATTATTTGTAAAATTTCGCGCGTTTTTCGTGAACGAAACGCCAGATTTCATTCACATAAAGTACTTTGAAATTTCTAATCTTGCCAAAATAAAACGGAGTGTTAACTCAAAAAAAAAAAAACTTATTTTAAAGATCTAATATGCTCTAAAATAAATATATGACAGGAATCGTGTGAAGTTGTTTAAGATAATAACAATTTATTCATATGATTTTTTTATACTGTGAATGAAAACAGGCACAATAATATTAGCTTCATTTATGAATCTGCCACTTTGTGCGCCTGTGAATCTTTCAATATTTTTCTTACGGAAATATCTCATCAGAGAATTGTATTAACAATGTAATCTAATCAATCTGTAGTATGCAATCCAACAACATGCAGAATGCCTGACATTTAAGAGATTTTAAACAGGTAAAAAATAAAAAGTATCAAAACTATAACTCAAATGGATCCGTAAAGACGCTTCTATCTGTCCATAATCTGAATTTTTCGAAATGTTAACCACTACTATCCAAATGTGGCCTGCTGATTAAGTCACCAAAAAGAGACCCGAACTGAGCCTAACATACCATTTGGCTTTGGGCACTTTCACGCATTCTTATTTCACTGACTTTAATTGGTTTTCCCGACGCCCACCCAAAGAAATTGATTGGGATGAGATCGGACAAATGTGTGCGGAAGGAAAAAAAAAGAAAGAATTTAATGCTATTTTTTCGCTCTAGCCATTTGTTTACAAAATTTTTTTCAAAACGAAACACATTGTTTCACAACGAATTCTAAAACCCTCTGCGCTTTTGTGCACGCGTCAGGACGGATTGAATTCGACAAAATAAGAGTAGCACAGAAGAGGAAAGAAGGAGATGTTTAACTTTAGCAATGAATTGGATACCAGAAATGGGCACCTCCTTCCCTGTCTCACCCCATAGTGAGATATAATAATCGAAAAGTGGTCTACTCAGGGTATTATTTAACAGTATACTAGTGAATTCTCGCGGAAGAACCCATCTTCATTCATAAGCACCTCTTTAAAAGTGCCATTAAATCACTCAATGAATGTTTCGAATAAGTTTTTACTTTATCAAGCAATCACCGATTGACGATTAATTGTAGTTATAAAGATAGGTTAACCCTTATTTGTGAAAAATATTGTTTTAGCATTGAAAATTGTAAAAAAAAAAAAAATGGTTTTTAGAATCATAAAATTTTTGATACATGACTAAGCTTTACCTTTATGTTTACTAATCCTTTGCACATGAGACAGTTGATATTCTAGACGGTGGGTCATATTTATTATTTATTTAATTTTGTTTGTTAAAAATACTTGCAGAGTGGTAAGAAGATGCGAATGAACTCTTCAGAGAATATCTTTACTTTTCGAATAACATATATTTACTTTTTGAAACAATAAACAAGCCCATGTATTAAGTGAATAATTTTGTATCGAATTACTATTTAGAGTGCAAAGGGTTAGGACGAGTTTCGTATTTTGTCTGTACTTTGCATTTTTTGATATCCAATAATTATTCGTAACATTAATGTAGGTTTAATATTTTTTGTTTTTATCTTCAAAAAATTCAAATGAGTTCGGAAAGTAAAAAAAATTATTAAATTAACAGGGGTAGAAAATTATATATTTTTTTCAAATGCATCCCGTGTTTTTTGAAGTTAAGGGTGTTTATTTTTACGATAACAGATTTTTATTCTATTATATTATTATCATGTGACATATACTATCAGTTAACTTTGTATGAAAAATATTAATATGTATTGTAATATTAAATATTGTATGAAAATATAAGTTTATTTTAAAATATCGTATTTAAATAGTGAATTTAAAAAAATACTCAAAGAGTTAAAAGCTTTGTTTTGTTCTAAAAACAAAACTATTTGATTAATAAAATATCGATTAAATAAATTCTTTTGTTTTAATCTTGTTAATGCTCTCCCCGATTCAGCTGATAAACCGCCAAATCTGGCACTCCGATGGCGATGTGTTGGCGATTGTCAGGTTGCTCTCTGCCAGTCAGTTGGTATATAGTTCGCACCGTTCGAAGGTGTTAGTTTGTAGGAGCTATCGTGCTCATATAACTGTAAGCCATGGGGCGTTGTACAATTATTATGTAAATGGTGTTTGTTGATTAAATAGTACAGTCCACTTTGAAGCTTTACTGAGTCCCTAACATTTTGGTCCGTGCGACCGAAGGGTGAAGAATTACCACCTTGGATATAGTTATTAGAACTTTGTTTCGATTCGAACCCTTGCTTTTCGATGCCCTTAACAATGGCGGACCTTAAAGTTTTAAACAGGAAAAGAGGAATGCTAAAGGCAAAGGTAACAAGGCTTTCAAATTTTTTGAATGACGATAGTAAATTGAGTGACTCTATTGTTATTACTTCAAAAATAAATAATTTGGAAGCTGTTAAAAATCAGCTAGAAGAGCTGAGATTAGAATATTGTGAAAGTTCTGAAGATGGAGATTTCGAAGAAATTGATAAGGCCTTGGACAGCATTGAAGAAGAAATCGAAGATTTGGAGGTAAGATACCTTCAAATTAAATCTCAGTTAGAAAATTTGAATGTTGAATCTAATAATATTAAAATAAGATTGCCTGAAATCCCATTGCCCAAATTTTCAGGTAATATTGAAGAATGGCATAATTTTAAGGCTCAATTTAATTCCTTGATTTCTTCAAATGAAGGTTTGGATGAGTCGCATAAATTATATTATTTGAAGTCTTCGTTAATTGGTAACGCAAGGCAAATTCAAACTACAGAAGACACTTTCGATTCGCTTTTTAAGGCACTACAAGAGCGCTACGAACATAAACGATTACTTGTAAACAAACATATTAGCGGACTTTTAAATTTAGAAAAAATTAGCCATGAATCGGCTTTTGAATTGAGATCTCTCCTCGATAAGGTAATAAAAGAAGTTAGAGCATTAAATTCTCTAGATTTACAGTTGGATCAATTAAGCGCGAATATACTTATTAATGTAGTACTCATGAAAATTGATAAGGAATCAAGAAAGTCCTTTGAAATGACATTGAAAACGTCTAATTTACCAAAATGGGAAGACCTTATTGACTTTCTTAAAACGCGCTGTACATTTTTGGAAAATCTAGAAGGACACGCAAACCAAATGAAACCGAAAGTGTTTGCCAAGGCTAAAAGTCTTATTGTTGATTCTAATTCAAATATATCTTGCCCAATTTGTAAATCTCGAATGCATTCCATTTTTAAATGTTCAGAATTTCTTCGATTAAATCCTAAACAGCGATTCAACTTAGTTAAAAAACACTCGTTATGCATTAATTGTTTGAATTATTCTCATAAAATTGTTGACTGTAAATCAAAAATTGTTTGTAAAATTTGTACTAAAAGGCATAATTCACTCTTGCATTATTCTTCGAACCCGGAAGTTGAAAACAATGTAAACACGATTAATAAATCATCACTTTTCGAACAAGAAGCACCTTCTAACCTTGAACAGAATATCTCCTCGGAGAATTTAAAGGCGCCAGTCTGTGCTAGTGCCAGCTGTTCTCAAAATGTGTTTGATATTATTCTAGCCACATCGATTGTTTATATTAAAGATATTAGTGGAAATAAATATCCATTAAGATGCATCCTTGATTCTGGCTCTCAAATCAATGCCCTCACTATGGAGAGTGCAAATCTTTTGAGATTGAAAAGAGAAAAAATTAATATTTCCCTTTCTGGTTTAAACGGAACTTATATTCCGGTGAAAGCACGCGTCTCAGCAGAAATTTCGAATAAATCTAATGACTTTGTAAGATCAACGGAATTTCTGATCGTGTCAAAAATTACGCACTTAAGCCCTTCCACGTATTTAAAGGTAGATTTTAAGAATTTGAATAAAAATATTAAATTAGCCGATCCTGCATTCTATAAACCTGCCAAGATTGATGCTTTAATCGGCGTGCAGCTATTTTTTGACATGCTAAGAACGGGAAAATTATATATGGAAGATTTAATTCTACAAGAAACTGCATTTGGATATATTGTAAGCGGATCAAGCTTAGCCAAAAATACTACAGGGTACACTTATTGTGGGCTTGTGCATGAAGAATCAAATCTTGAAAGGACTCTTCGTGAATTTTTTGAACTAGAAAATGTTAATGGCTCTGAATCTATTTTAAGTAGTGAAGAATTAGAATGTGAAAAACATTTTGCCGAAACTCATTTTAGAACAAGAGAGGGACGGTACGTAGTGAGTATGCCGTTGAAAACAGACAAGATGTTGGGTGAATCTAGGCTTATGGCAATTAACCAGTTAAATTCTCTCTCAAGACGCTTAGAACGTAACACAAACTTTAAAAAATTGTATCTTGATTTTATTGAGGAATATAAAAATTTGGGACATATGAAGGAAGTCTCTAACGAAATAGAACCTAAATATTGTTACTATTTTCCACACCATGGTATTTTCCGGCCGGAAAAATCGTCAACAAAATTGAGAGTTGTCTTTAATGGGTCTGCCTTAACAACTACTGGGGTCTCCTTAAATCAACTTCAAATGAATGGTAAAATACCTCAACAAGATCTGTTCTCCATAATGCTGCGTTTTAGGAAACACGCTTTTGCTTTTACTGCAGACATTCGTATGATGTATCGTCAGATATTGATCGAACCCGGTCAGAGGGACTTGCAACGAATTGTCTGGAGAGAAAATCCAACAGACCCAGTTAAAACGTATAGACTTTGCACTGTTAGCTATGGAACAAAAAATGCGCCTTTTTTAGCCACAAGGGCTTTAAGGCAATTGTGTGACGACGAAGAAAAATTATTTCCGGAAGCAGCTTCTACTGCCCGTGATGATTTTTATATGGATGATATCCTCACCGGATCACATGATTTGGAATCTGCATGGGAATTAAAACGCCAGTTAGTTCTATTACTACAGAAAGGGGGTTTTACGCTACATAAGTGGAACTCAAATGATGTCAGCCTCATAAATGATGAATCTTATAATCAGAATTACTCCTTTGACGATTCTAATGAAGTAAAATCTGTTAAGGCCTTAGGAGTGCTATGGAAACCCGCCTCAGATTGTTTTTCATATAAGGTGACCGTTCAATCTGAGACTGCTTATACGAAGCGAACAGTTCTGTCAGATATTTCTAGAGTCTTCGATCCACTTGGACTAATAGGTCCTGTGATTACCAAAGCAAAATTATTCATGCAAGAACTCTGGACGATCCGGTTAGACTGGGATACACCATTACCAGATCCCTTCCGAAAAAAATGGTTAGAATTTGTTTCCTTGCTACCAAAAATAGAAAATTTGCAAATTCGTAGATTTTTCGAAAACAATGGCAAAATTACTCTTCATGGCTTTTCGGATGCTTCTTCAGTCGCTTATGGTGCAGCTATTTATGCCCAATGCAAGACATCCAATGATACTATTGCGGTACACCTTTTATGCAGCAAGTCAAGGGTTGCTCCTGTAAAACCAATCACCATGCCTCGTCTGGAACTTTCTGCCGCTCTCCTGTTGTCACATCTCATACAAAGGGTCACAAAGGCTTTAAATTTTAAGGATTGTGACATAGTTTTGTGGTCCGATTCTACCATCGTGCTTGCGTGGTTGAGGAGACCTCCTCACGAATTAAAGACCTTTGTTGGCAATAGGGTTGCAACAATTCAAGAGTTAACAAAAGGCTGTCAGTGGAATCATATTTCGTCTTCACAAAATCCAGCTGATCAGCTTTCTAGAGGTATGATGCCTGATCAGATCCATACGCAAGAATTGTGGTGGCATGGTCCACCATTCCTTAGACGATCTACACCGATGGATGAGACCTTTGAACTTAAAAATGTGACTTCTAGTATTGACTTTACATGTGAACTTAAACAGCCGAAAAACATTAACTTAAGCTGTACAATGAATAATGATATTATTTCCCATGTTATTTTTTCTACTAACAATTACCTTAAATTGATTAGAGTATTTAGTTTCATTTATAGGTTCTTAGAAAATTGCAGAAGGAAGTCACCGCGTCGGGTAGGTCCTTTAACTACAGAGGAACTACAATCTTCAGAATTGGTCATAATCAGGTACATTCAAGAAAGCAATTTTAGTATTGACATAAGGTGCTTGAGGGAAGGAAAACAACTTACAGGTAAAAGTAACCTTAGATCTTTGAATCCTTTTCTCGATGAGAAGGGAGTTCTGAGAGTTGGTGGGCGGCTACAAAACGCAAGGCTTAGTTTTGATTCGAAACATCAAATTATTTTGCCTGGTAATGATAAGGTAACTTATTTAATCTTGGAATATTTCCATAAAAGATACTTGCATATTGGTCAGCAAGCCTTGCTATTTTACACCAGGCAAAAATTTTGGCCGATTGGTGGAAGAAATTTGACGAAGAAAGTAGTGCACAATTGCATAACTTGTGTAAAAAACAAACCAGTGATAGTTGAACAACTAATGGGTCAACCCCCACCGGAAAGAGTTAACATGAGTCCCGTATTTTCAAATTCAGGGGTGGATTTTGCAGGACCCTTTTTTGTACGATATAAAAATCAACGAAAGGGACCTCTGCATAAGATTTACGTAGCAATTTTTGTCTGCATGGCTACCAAGGCCATTCACATCGAAATGGTTTCGGATTTAACTTCCGAATCATTTATAGCGACACTGAAAAGATTTTTTGCCCGTCGTGGCAAGTGTTGCACGCTGTTCTCTGACAATGCAACAAATTTCGTTGGGGCACATTCCGAACTCAAAAAACTCCACAACTTACTTAGGCATCCAGATGAAGTAATAGGAAATTTTTTGTCTGCTGAAAGGATTAACTGGAAATTCATACCTCCTAGAGCTCCGAACTTTGGCGGGCTCTGGGAGGCGGGAGTAAAATCCTTCAAATACCACTTTAGAAGAGTTGTGGGTAACGCTCACTTAAATTATGAGGATTTTTTAACTGTAATTACAGAAATTGAGGGAATTCTCAATTCAAGACCCTTGACTCCAATTTCGTCAGACATCAATGACTTAGAGGCCTTAACGCCAGGTCATTTTTTGATAGGTCGGCCAATAAATACAATTCCTGAACCAGATATTACTGATACACCCTTCAATCGTCTATCTAGGTGGAAGCGTGCAGAAAAAATGACTCAAATTATTTGGAAGAAATGGAGCTTAGACTACCTAACACACTTTCAGCAACGTTATAGATGGCAGTTCGAGAAGGATAATATAAGGCCAGGTATGATGGTGATTTTAAGGGAGGATAATCTTCCAAAATGCAAGTGGATTCTGGGGAGAATAGTGGATGTAATTTATGGGAAAGATGGCCGCATAAGAGTAGCCAACGTGCGGACCATGCACGGGACATTGAAGAGACCCATCTCAAAAATTTGTATTTTGCCTGTTAAGACTGATAACTAATTAATGGGTCGCTTATAGTTAAGAAATAAGTTCATTTGTATTTCCCTTCAAAACAAGCTTTCAAGAACTTACTTGCTTTGTATGATTGTATATTTACTAATTGGAATTGTATGTATTTTTTAGCATTGAATCTTCATTATTGTTAAATAGTTTAATACTTAAAGGCTCAGAATTTAATTTATACTATGTTTATATTTGAAATTTTTTTCTCATTGTTGTATATTGTGTAATATTTTACGTTTTGTAAAAATTAATTAATAATTCTGTGTTGAACTTTTAGAAATTCAACGGGGGCCGGGATGTTAATGCTCTCCCCGATTCAGCTGATAAACCGCCAAATCTGGCACTCCGATGGCGATGTGTTGGCGATTGTCAGGTTGCTCTCTGCCAGTCAGTTGGTATATAGTTCGCACCGTTCGAAGGTGTTAGTTTGTAGGAGCTATCGTGCTCATATAACTGTAAGCCATGGGGCGTTGTACAATTATTATGTAAATGGTGTTTGTTGATTAAATAGTACAGTCCACTTTGAAGCTTTACTGAGTCCCTAACAAATCTCAAAAATCAAATCACATTCATTCAATTTGAATTTTTAGCATCTTTAGGTCTATATATTCGCACGATTAATATATTTTATTTTCTGATGTTGGCGAAAAATAAAATAAAAGACATTTACAAGAATTTTGTGTAAAATCTAATTTTAATGACAAGGAAACTGTCAATAATCGAGCTCTTTTCTCAAGAGACAAATTTGCAAAAAGAGCGACAAAGCGGAAGCCGCTTTCAGAAAGCATTGATTCATGGCTTTCGCGTGAACCATCTGTTGGCTACTGTTGACGGTCCGACCTTGCTCCAACACTGGCCTTGCTGGCCATCTGTGCCATTCTCATGCAAAACCTGCCACCCTCTACTTTGTTTCGTTCCTCTACGCAATTACAAAAGACAAGATCCTTCACTATTTTTGAACAAGTTGAAATCTTTTTTTTTCCTAAACCAGGGTCTTTCAAAAAATTTGAGGATTTCAGAATCAAATAAAAGTGAATATTTTGTCACATTGAAAATATTTAGATGTTTTAATTTCTTGGAGTACTAAAATAGTTTTTATTAGAACAGATTAATGGCAGATTAAATCTGATTTTAATTCCAAAAATGATTAACAAATTCTTAAAATATAACGATTTTTATCAATTGTGCACTTTTTATTTTCTGAAATAAGAAACATATGTAAAAAAATAATTACCTATAATAAATAAATATAATCTCCAAAAAGATTCCAACCCTTGATTTTGACGAATTAATTGATGAACAACACATTAATGCCGCTCGTCTGCGCAGTCAAACTTAGCAAGGGATGAGAAATATTTTTGAAGTGTTAATTTATAAAATAATTAAGCATTTAAAAAATAACTTCACATGTGTGAACATACGCATAAAATACAATAGTATAATCACACCTACGTTATGCGAGTGGACACTTGTTTGAGCTTATCACAAGATGCTGTGTGAGTGTTAAGAATAATATGTATAAAACATGAAAAAAATTATTATGAACTAATAAATTTACACAACTGAATAAGTATCAGTGCGGTGCGGTGTATGTAGTAAGTATGTAAAAAATAGTTTATTCACGCCAATATGATTTCAGTCTAAATAAGAATAAAAATGCAGTTGGATTGGTTTTCCAAATACTTGTACTAAAGGCACATTCGAAGTCACAGAGAAAACCAAGTCTTCCGATCTCCATATAAAAATAAAACTTGCCAGTAAAATCCAGCATTGTTTGAAAGCATGCAAATGCGAAACAGCCGACTTCACCAGATATGCGTACATTTCGCATGCAACTAGATAAGAGAAAAGTAGCGGGAGTAGTCTCCTCTAAACTTTCTCGTATTATCTCTAATATAGGTTTATATTCCAGAGTTGAGTTGAGTTGACTTTGCTGTTTTCTGGCACAAAAGCCATTTTTGGTTAAGCTGCGCCACATTCTCGTTTAAAATATTTGTATCAATTTATAATAAAATCAAGATGTGAAATGATTACAAAATCCAAATGTCTAAACGTTTAAATCTGGGGGTTATGAAAAAGAGTAACAATGATGTAAGGTAGGGTATTGTGCTAAAAACTTTATATTTCAGAGAATTCTCTTTCAGGGAATTGATTGCCTCACAATAGCCCCGAAATGTTAACCTTTGGTGTGAATTTAACATTTAACTGAATAGCACGATCCTTGGCAAGTTTTTTGGTAATTCATTTCTGGCATACGGTTAAAAGTATCCACAAATTAAACGAGTGTTTTAATCGCGTTTTTCGCAACCGATTGAAACAAAAAAAAATTGACACTCAATACACTTGTAGTCACGAAAACACATACAAAAATTGATATTTTTAAGTTGTTATGCATCTGCGATATCGCGTTTACACGTACTGACCAAGGGACTTTCAACCACTTGTTAGATTCGTCTCCAGTTTGATAAGTATCTTCTCTACAGATGTTAAATCTGTTTGCCGAATCGCATTGTGTTTACCTATATTCGAACAGCAGGTGACAGATTTCCGCTGATCGGATCTTGCGCAAAAATTGATAGAAATTTAAAAATTTGAAGCAAAAACCGTATACCAAAGTGCATCGAAATTACTTTTCCAAAGTACAGACAAACTGAGAGATATAATTCTTAAATTTTGTTTTTCGAATTCAAGCATGTCTAAAACGTAGTTGGAATTTCTTGAAGAATCCAATACTTTCTCTATACTTCGCATACAATAAAGCAATAATGTCAACAACGATGTCTTTTCTTGTTTTAAATCTTTAACAAATTACAAGAAAATCTTGTTTTTTTTTCCTAAGAAATATTCCTTTGATCGTAGGTCATTCGGTTAAAGTGAAGATTAGTGTGCCCCCGAGTTTGTTGCCAATATGGCAACCCAACGGCAAGTTCTTCTAGCAACCTTTTTGTTTTGCTGACTACTTTTATCAACAGTTGGGTTGAACACGAACTACAACTATTTTATGAAAGATGCTAAGTTAAAAATAATAAAACACATCGATTAACATATCGATTTTTTAAAGATATTAATTTTGTTTTTCATTGTAACCAGAAGTTTTTTTTACGACAATTAAGACACTGCAATTTTATTTTTTATGTGAAAAGAAAATTTTAATTTTTTTGCAATTTTTAATTGCCAATATGCGCTTTAAAAAATTGTCTGAATTCATATTTTAGGAAATCGTCTGCATTCTTAATTTAAAAGGTTGATGCAATAGAATTCTTCGCATTTGTAGGTTATATGATAATTGTATGTCAATAATTGTGCAAGTACGGATGCCCGGTGAATAGAATACAAGATAATAGTTCCAACCTGCGGAATAGGTAAAGTGTGAGTAATTTTTTAAGTGTTGATAAAGTTAGGAAAGGATGCTTGTTTGAAATTTTGCATGGAGAATGGTTTGATTGCTTTTTCCTTCGTCCTTTTTCTCTTGATTATGTACCGTTTCTGCTATCCACACAGTCCTTGTTTTCAATGTGGCAGCGAATCTATTAGGATCCTGCTCCCGATGCCAGCGAATCTATTAGGATCCTGCTCCCGATGCCAGCGAAACCGTTGAAGGTTTTTTTTAAGTTAAAAAATTCTGCCTGGTGGCTTCTACAGGTGCTGAAGGCATCGCTTGCTCTAATGTTTGCTTTGCACTCAGCAGACCGGCACAGTCAGTCTGAAATAAAAACAATACTTATCTGTAAAAAATCATAATTATATAGCGGAAAGTGGTAACCATAACTATTCCACAGAAGTGTTTGTTTACTTTGTCCGCCATCTTTATTGACGACTTGGCATCCTTGGCGCAACAAGATGCACACTAAACATCACTTTCACCGATCATTCTATAATTCAAATAAGATGTGGTCTGAATTTATCAGGTTAATGGATTCCTACTAAGCAACGAACATAAGAGAAAATGCATTTCAAATGTCTTTTTTTTTATTAAAAAGGTATAAGATATAATGTTTATCTTCAACCTACGCAACTGATTTTTATTTATGAAAGAGAATGTGTTATTACATTCATATGCATAAAAATGGAGAGCAACAATGAGTATACATTTCCTAACGTATTTGTGCAATATTTTGAAGCACATTTACAATTTTTTTGAAGAGCAACGCACTCAATTTCAATCATTTCAGTTACATCGTTTTTCAGTTATGCACCTGGATGGACATGCATACTTTCCGCTTGTTAACTCTGCCCGAATTCTACGATTTTTATGCAAAGCCTTTTTGCCGTTTGTTCATGTTGCCGTGCAGTAATTAAAAGTAATAAATACGTAGTAGCAAATAATTAAATAGCAAATTCACCATTACTAGAATACTCGCTATTATTAGAGCATTCTTATAGTGTGTAGTAAAATCCAATATATTGATTTTAAAATTGTATTTTAATATTTGCAAATTCTTTGAGTGACACAATTCGTTAGACTGCGATTAAATTCGTATAAATGCGGCTGTGTGTGTTACAAAAGTGGTCAAAGAAGAAACTTAAGAGGTTAAAGAAGAAGCATAAGATTACTAAAGAAAAATGATTGAAATTGAAAAACAGTTCGAAAATGCAAAATTATATTCTCGTGATTCTTTGCGGTACGAGATTAATAGAGTAAAAATAAGATACCAATAATAGTAAAGAGTAACTATTAGATAAAAATAAGGTAAGTATTTACGATAAGTTAGTTCCGCCATCTACAGATGACATCACTTCATAGAAATGCAGAACAAACTTCATATAAAATCTCATTCGTCCATATTTTTAAGTTTTTGTACCCTCACACAGATAGAGATTTTAAAAACAGTTGTTTAAACAATGGAGATCATAAAAAATAATACTGGTTGACTTATCTAAATATATATAAATCATTGTCCTGAGATAATATATATATATATATATATATATCAACGCAAAGCCAATACTGCTGAAGCCCCAGACTTGAAATTTGGCAGGCATGTCCACATGATTACGAAAGTACCCAATAAGAAAGGATTTTTCGAAATATCAATTAGATCGGAAGAAATAAATTAAAACCCCTTAATTTCTGTGAAATTAAAACCTGTAATGCTACTTTCCGAGTGAAACACGGCCTTCCGGAGAAGTGATCGGTGTTTCGTCCCGTAAAACCGCGTTTTTAAAATTGCCATCGTTACGCGTCCATTCAACTTATACTCAATATCGCAGTGGAATCGGATGGACTTTCTATCGTTGACCACGGAGGTATAATTTATTTTACGAAATATCGACGCAAAAATTAACTATCGATTTTTTTAAAAAAAAGTCCATTTTGACGGGTCTATTCCTTGAACGGCCCTGTAAGATAGACGCTTAGCTGGAAAAATACAGAAGATATATTGCCTGGAAGACAATACGATGTATACAATTTTAAAAAAATCGAATTTCTAAAACTGAATTTTTTGCGACTTTTTTAACCAAAAGGCGAAATTTCGCTTTAATATTTAACTACGCCGAAACTTTTCAAGATAACTTAATGATTTTTTTTACATAAAATTCGATACATTTTTCAAAATCGTGTGAAAGATTGTAAAAATCTGATAGAAAATTGCGCATTTAAAATTTTTTTTGTCGTTTAATTGGTTTTCCTCTTCAACATTATAAATCTAATCCATTGATAAATAAAAATGAGACTAAACTTTTTTTGAACAATTTGGTATTTCTTTGGCACACCCTGATCAATTTTGAAAACAATCCAGCAAAAATTACGCGTCTTATGAAATAATTTCTGATTTTGCAAAGAGAAATGATTTTTTTCAAAATTGACCAACCAACCTCTCAAAATCGTGTAATAGAAAAACGATTTTGAGAGGTTGGTTGGTTGGTCCAAAACAGCGAGCGAAAAGGCAATATTATATGGTTTAGAGATTTGTTGTGTTTGCTTAAAATGCCTTTCTTAATAATAATATCGATATTTTTTTACACTGTACAATGATTGCCATGCTACCAAATAACTTTCCTCATTAAAACTCCTGTCGGCGACCTTTAGATTGCTATACTTACCGAAAGCGGCGCGTCTGAATAACAGGTTTGTTCTTAAAAGTGTCAAGATTTGGACTTTAGCGGTTCAGCACTGCGGAGGTAGGTTGATTAGTAGATCTCATGGCGTGAGTGACAGCTACTGCTTATCGCAGTCTTTCGGTTTCGAAGAGCATGTTTCTTTCAGTCGATCGAAATAACATAGATTGAAAACGCAGAAAATATGATTGTGATTTAGAGGATTTTTGATTATTTCAAAAAACACTACATAAAATTTACATGAGAAATAAATTATTCTATGCTTAATATGATAAGAATCTAATTTTTATGAATTGCAAATGTTCGTCTAATATATATATTTTTTATTTTGATATGCTTCTTAAAATTTTTAATCCCATTAGTAATGTGAAATTATTTTTCGAAATTACATACAAGTGATTTAATTCTTGAAAAAAAATTTTTTTTTCAGCACATTTCCAATGTATTTCAATATTCTAAAATGTTCTTTTAAAATATTAATTGCGATAAGTAACACCGAGTTATTATTTTGTTTCTTCAGTATTTAGAAAAACAATTGTGAATTTACGGAATTTCATACGATATTTAAATATCTGAGATATTTTGGTATTTATCTGCATGGTTAAAATTTTGTAATTAAATATATTTTACAATAATTTAGTAATGCTGTAAAAACTGGACTAGGCAACTGATTTGCCTTATGACTGCAACAAATAAAGGTAATTGTCAAAATATTTCTTTGTAATATCCATGATACAAACAAATTTGGAATGGAAAAATGAATTAAATAATGCATTTTATTTAGACTTATAATTAAACTTTTGGCACAAGAATTTTTTGAATTCTTTGAAAGAAAGCTCCTATAGAATATTAAGAACCATTTAAAATAAATTACAATTAAAAAACAACTTAAGTTATTCGGGTTGAAATCAAAGCTCTCATTATTTTGCAATCAGATAACGACATAAGTTTGGGCAAGCAAATCAGTATTTTAATTGCTGTTGAATTGTTTATATTTTAAATATTGTCAAGAGGGATATTGTATAAATATTGTTTTGTTTTAACATTTCTGTTAACTTTTTACAATGAAATGATGCTTAGGATTTTTTTACAGAGTGGGAGGCTTCGCAAAAATTTATTAGTGATTTTTAAATTAAGGCTTTTTTTATGAGCCACCTTTACATTTACTATTCAGGACAATGAATACGATAAAGTTTCCATTTCCAAAAAAATTGTGAATTGTTCTTTCATTTTTTCCTCTTCAGGACGTGTTGAAGATCATACGAAAATACTTTTTGAAATAACATCTGTAGTTTTTACCATTAAAGACGTACTTTGTGGAGAAACGTTAGGGGACAATCAATCAGATGTTTTTCTGATAACTTTTCTAGCATTTTTCTTGACAAGCCAATTTAAATCGAATTAGTTCTCAAATCATTTGGAACCAAAACGACTCCATTTTCTTTTCCTTTCCATTTTTTTTAACCTTAAGCAAAACAATAAATGTTTTTAAGGTTTCTAATCGTGGAAATAAATATGAAGAACCCTTGAGAAAATTGTATGTGTTTGAAGTTTTGCTTTAAGTGCTTGGTTTTTAAATTTCTATATTCAATTTCTTAAGAATATTTAGAACCCTTAGCCCTAATCAACAATAATTAGTTACATCTTTAAAGCTCTGGGAAAGTAAACGCGCATTTTAGTTTCTTCGTTTAACGTATTAGGAGATAAAAACTAACAAACCTGATAAATAAATTATAATCCCATTTATTCTCAAAATCTCAAAAGTAACGCCTGAGAACGTAAACGAAATTTTAAAATGTTTAAAAGAACGCAACCAGGAAGGTAACATTCTTATAGTCCACTGATAACGATTGACTTTTCCTTATCTCACATTCCCTTCTCATTATCTCGCAGCTGAAGTTTCAGGGAAGCGAAAAATTTTATGTAGCTTGCTCCAGAGTCAGTTCATCAAGTAGCTTAATAATTTTAGCACCAGAAAAAAAAACTCTAAAAATGTTGTATACAAAGAAGTTCTTGCTTAAACATAGGTATAACAATAAAATGTGGATGGCCTGCGTTTGCAAAGAAAATCAATACTTTAAAAGGATCGTTAAGTACAGTTAAAGATCGGTTAAGGAAAGGGTATAGATATAAGGAGTTCAGGGGTCCCCGGACCCTCCGAAAATTAGAAAAAGTTATAAGTAATAAATAATTATTATAGGGGATTTTCGTAACTAGGTGTACCAAGCACTGTTTTCCCCTGCTAATTCCATTACCCGAGCAATGCCGGGTACGGGAATACTAGTATATATATATTTATATATATATATGAATAATAATAATAGATAAATAAATAAAAAGAAGGAACGAGAGAGAAAAAAAATGTGTAAGTGAAAAAAGGAGAAATCCGGCCTGATGACTTTCTCAAGGGTCACCATCAAGCAAGGATTCCAATAAAAAGTGGAATTTTTTTCTGTAAAGAGTTAGACTATTGTCTAAAAAATTAACTCTTTTATGACCCGAAAAAATTCCAAATATTAAAGTAAAAGAGAGGCATCAATTTTTAGCATATAAAAACTAATAACAATTAGGAAAAGGGACAAAAATAGACAAAACTCACAAATTAAAATTATAAAATTATTAAAAAAATATAACAAAATGCTAAATACAATAAAAAACAAACCAATATCAGCAAAAGAACAAGTAAGAAAATAAGAAGCCTAGAACATACCCTTAAGAGAGAGATGTGCACCCAAGCAATGCTAAAGAGCAAATGAAACAGACTGGAAGAGATTGTGGCACGTGCCAATCAGGAAGGAGATACAGGAAAAGAGCCGTCTGGATCAATCAGAGAGCAGCTTAGGTCGTCACCCACCCTCCCTCCCCCGAGACGAAGACCAAAGATTTAGTTAAAGAGTGCGTTGATTATTCGATTTCGGGCTTTTTTAATTCTAAATATTTTAAGTTTTTCTATGATTACAATCTCATGGATAAAAAGCAAACATAGGGAGAAGATTATTAATATAATAAAGTTAAATGTGTTTTTCTATGATTTTTAAAAGCATGGGAAAGTCTTATTGAAATTGGATGTAAGTGTAGGTTTTAACGCAGAAGCAAGTGCATAGCGGACCCCGGGATATTGAAAAATTATCTTTACAATTGTTAATTTATTGTCAAAATTCTGTGCCTACTAGTGGGTTAGTCGAAGATATCTAAACATTCTTTAATTAAAATTTCAATATTACAGTAATTTCTTAGGAATTCATTATTGGCTAGATTTTTAAAAAAAAAAACAATCTGTAGCTTCTATATAGGATCTAAAATTGGCAATTTTTTATATACCTCTTTTAAAATATATATATATATATATATATACACTAACGTACGCTATATAGAAATGAAGCTTATTACCAATTGTCAAAAATAGAGAGGTAAATATAAACAAATAATCATACGAATTTCAAATTGCTTTATCCATTGAACATTTTTACAGCTGCACTCGCCGGCGTCCTGGTATACCCCGTGCTTTCCCGTGATCTGGGCTTCCCGGGTTCAGGCAGGATTGTTCTTCTGTGTTCTTTCTGTAAAGAGCATGAATTCCCCCCCCCTGTAAAAAAGGTATATGCAAGCGAATGTGAGTAGATAAAGTTGTACTCTCTTGTTTTAATGTAGTTGCTACCTTAAAACAAGAGGCGCTGATTAGGCTTAAATCGCTGATTATCTCAGAAATTTAAGCCTAATCAGCGATTCCTTGGCAAGTACCGTAAGAAACAAAAGCAACAGCTATACTGAATCAAACACTTCGTTTAGCTAATTAGTGTAGCTGCAAAATACTATTAGAACGTTAGGAGTAGATAGTTCGCCATGTCACCAAAGAAGGCATTCACTAGAAGGAGAACAGATAAAAGAAATGAAGAAATAGGCTTCAAATAAAAATTTCAATCGTTTAAAAATACGTTTATTTGTTGTCAGGTAAGTAATAACAGTAAGACAAGATTAGAGTACTGTTTCTCGCCAAGCACGTCAAAATTGGGCCAATTGCTAAGGAAACTCTCTAAATGTCTGCAATACTGAGTACATTGCAGTAATTCTGAGTAAGTAATACTGAGTACATTACAGTCTTGAGTAATTGCAAACAAAATTTTTTTATAAAATTGGGAGTAAAAATTGCCATGCTTATATTTGGCGAAAAAAAATTCCAAAAAATATCACATTTGTCGACCGCATGTTATTTTTAAGTTTAGCCATAATAGTGACCTTGCCTACGGAAACTTATTCATATATTTTGAAAAATTATCCAACAAAAATGATTTTTGTATTATCTTAAGGCTAAAAGAATCCTTTTCCATTAAATTAAATTTCCTTTTCGTACAATTTTTCACTAAAGTTTAAAAATATTGTTAATTAAATTTCATCTACTATTTGAAACAATGTTTTTAAATGCTAAGGTGGAATTCAAGATTCCAATCAATACATTTAAACGCGCGCTTTTGCCTTTCATTCAATTCGTAATAGGAATTTCACTTCTGCTTTTGAAATAATTTGTACTTTGTAATTTGCAGTAAACTGTTTTTATTAAATTTATATTTTAGACGTATCAAATAACAATGGGAAGAGTTTTTTAAAGAAATATATTGCATATTAATAATTAACGACCTAGAAACCTAGAAATAATGTTGGCGAACAAATTAGTTGACAAAGGGGGCTCGTTTTCTATTATAATACACCATGTTATTCTGAATTTGAATAATCTCCTGTAGGATAGAAAAAGTCGTATAAAATTAACCAATGCCTCTTCAAATAGAGATTTTTATTAGATACCGTGTAATGAATTGTGAAAAAGCATTTTATTTATTATTCTGATGTGATACATATTCATTTGAAGATCAGCATCTACAGTTTATTTGGACACATCTCTTTTGCATTTTTGTTCTGAAAAGCAAAAGTTCTCTCTCCCCCCCCGTCCTTGATAAAGTGACGAGTGCAGACATTAGGATCCATGTGAAAATACAAAGCGACTTGAAGTACAGGAAATGCAGGGCGTCAAAAGTGTAAGGCTTCAAGACAGAAGAATCATTCAAAAAGTTAGAGGCGCAGACGATATTTATTCAGCGTCTCCCCTTCAAAATCTTTTGAAGAGAACACAGAATCACACTATTGTTGAAAGTTGGATTTTTCTTTAAGTCGGACCGATTCCAATTTTTTTTTCCAACCTTCGACATTAATATGATGCACAGAATCGTGACCCCACCGGGCGACATTTTGTCGACCCCCTTTACCACCCTCCAGAGCGTACCTGCATGATGGCAACGATACAATATCGTTCGGAAATAGGGGTTCGCACGGTCTGTTGAAAGGAGGATTTTTTTTTTTTGTATGCGTGGCGTTTTATTGCGAGTATTGTACTTTTGTAAACATATTAGGCCAGCTATTGTAAGATGGCGGCTTCATGTCGCCAGAGGAAATTCTAGAAGGCAAAAATCGCTTTTGAACTCTCTCGCCCCCCTCCCCCTGTCTGGATATTAAACATCATATTAACCGCATGCAGTTACCACCTGTAACCCTTATATCTTTAAAAGAATTTGCTCCCTTGATAATAAAGGAGAATTTTTTCTTCTTCAATTTTTACCATTAGTTCACATTTTCCTCATATATTTATATCTTGTTCAAATTTTTAATTTTTAACAAAATACTTTTTATTCATTCACTCAAGTTTAAATACATTTTTAAAAACTTGCAGCGGATGACACTTTATTTAATACAGTTCTTTCAAATATCAATTCATTAATTAGATTAATTTTTATTAATTAATTAAAAACCAGCTTCCCCACCAAAAATCTTTATTTCCCCATCGCCAAATGAGTAAGACGTTTTTTCCCCACTCTAATGAGGTTAGGTTTAACATGTTTTCGATCAGTTATTTCAAACGATTCTGTGTATTTTTTAGTGTTTGATGCATTTAAAACTAAACATTGTTAATTAATAGATTTTTCGGATTCAATTTGAAGTTCTTTTGAATTAAAATAAAACATAATAAAGAAAAGTAAAAATTTCTAATCTGTATAGTGTTACCCCATCTGGACACGCATGCACAGTGAGTCCTGTTTTATTCCCAATGGATACGGACTTGATTTTGTGTTGGTCAGACTTAATTTTTTGATAAATTATTTGTATTAATTGTAACTATTTAATAAAAAGTAACTAAAGTAAAAAAATTATTGACCCAAGTAGGAATTGACTTATTATTATTTTTTATATTACTTGCTTTTTATATTGATGCGTCCTTTTTCCATTGCATTTTTCTGAAATAAGATGAGTAATTGACAAATTTCGTGTCATAATTTTAAAATGTTTGTTAGCTGTGAATTCGGAGTGTTGATATATATGTATAGTTAAACCATTCGTGTAGCATTTATTTTACGTATATTATTGAAAAGATATGGAGAGTTACTTCATCATTATGTAATGACGATGTATTCAAAAAACACTTCAAACCTTTATAGAAGAGTATGCATAAATAAAGAGATATAATACATGAGGAAATATGAGAAATATAGCATATTAATATTTATTTATTAATTTTTAGTTCGCGTTCCACATAAATTCAAAAAAAAAAAAAAACTTAAGCAAAAGAGTGTATGTCAATAAATCATAACCAGTTTTTCTTTTTAATTTGACAGTTTATACATAATAATTTACTATAGAGTGATATATTTTAAAACATTATTTCCGGGTATAATTTTCTAATTTAATGTCAAGCTTGTTCTTTACACAAAAAATTATTTTGATTACATTGATTAATATTAAATTTATTAATGAATTTTAAAGTTGACAAACTGAAACTATGAAATAATATGAAATTCTAAATATATTGCCATCATTTTTAATTCATTTGCAAAAACAAATTTTTGGAAATAAAATAAAGTTCTGTTACAGTAAAAAGCAAAGTTTAAAGAAATATTACTATTTGTTGTTTAAAAATGATACATTCTCCTTTTGTGCTGGCAAATTATCCTTTTTATGAAGTACCTTATCCTGTTTTTAATTAAATTTAGCAAATGTGCCCTTTGGGCTTTTTATTTATTAATTTTTATATCGTTAGTTCAATCGCAAACTCCAAAAATTATATCTTAATATTACTAAAACTTTCTTAATGCATAAGTGGAAAAAATTCTAACATCTCATTTTCCAAAATTAATTATAGCATTACCTCGCTTTTACGTTCGCATCTCCGTTGTTCGTAATATTATTTATGTTACTTCCTTCAAATTTCAAGTGCCATTTCCTTCGTTGCATTTTGTATTTTTTATATTCTCTAATGATTTACGACGCCACTCATTTATTAATTGAAAAAGTACTAAAACCGTAATGAATGAACTTGTAATGTTCTAGACAATGATTACAGGTGGTCCAAGTTTTATAAGGAAAATATTTGCTTTAAGGCACAGTTTCGAAAAGTAAATCCGAAGTCTTTGTTGGTTCCGAAATGTATAACTCGCATTATGTCATTAATCTAAAATTATTTGATTATTTTCTGATTCCTATCACGTATGGCTTCTTAAAAGATTTGCTTATGCTTTTCATAATACAAGGAATGTACACTTCGGATTTTATGATGGTCCCCTGAGATGCAAAACTTTTCGACATACTCACTAAATTTAAATCTAAATCTCCATTATCCACCATTCCCCAACGGTAATCATTCCCCCCCTTCAGAACCCTGCACCAAAGGGAGCCTCTACCGATAATCATAACTGTCGAGTTCTCTGACTCTCCTCTTTATTTATTAGTTGACAATGAAGACCGAATCTTCGCTCAGAGAATGAGCAGCAGAGAATGAGCAGCTACAACGCAATACCCTCCGCAGAATCCCATGACAAGTTTCTACGTTTCCCAGAGGATTCAGACTGAGACAGATTAACGGGACTCCCGCTGTTCCTAATTTCTTCTGAAATGAAAATGATCCCCCCTTTCCTCCTTTAAATTTCTGCAAGCGAAACGAAATCTTAAAGCAACCATAAAATAAGACCAAAATGCAAAATAAGACCCAAAGCGTGGCAGCTAATTTTTGTGCTTCGCATTAATTATTCAGGACGCGTTCATTATTTCCTAGCTCCTCGCTCTCAGAGGAAAGGTATGGACTAATTATTCTCGAAGGATTACATTTTAATTTGTGAAAATGAAGCTTCCAAGAATGTAATTCTCTTTTTAATCCAATGAGAATTTTTATGAAGATCTATTTCACTAGACTTATAAATGCCGTAATAGCTATGAAGACAAAATTGTAACTCATGAATTACATTTCATGATGCCTAATACGTATTTAAAAGCAATAATAGGACGACGTTCAGAAAATTTCGAAATTTATTATTTAAGAATTTATAAAGAGAGCCTGTTCGTTTGTTTAATCTAAACATATGTTCATTCCATTTTTCCTCCGAAGTAATTATACATTTTTTTTATCATTCGCTTAAAGTTTCAAATTGAATTACAAGCCGCAAAATGTCATAGTTGCACTGTAATTTAAAACCAGATAAAATTATGAAAAGTTATTGTTGTAGTTAAAAAAATTCTTTTTAATTTGAAACAGGTTAAAAACTTGAAAATTATTGAAAACTTTTGAATTCTTGGGAATAACAGAAGTAATAATCATTTCGAAACGTTTTAATAATATATAATAAATTAAATAAATCATTTGTCATTTCGCGTTATCTTGTAAAATGGAAATATTAAATTTGAGTCAATCTTATAATTATTTACTTAATTAATTTGTTTTTAATATACATACTACAGAGAAAATGCAAATAAAAACAAATTTATCAGTGGGAAGCAAATTTTGGAAAAAAAGTAAAAAAATATCTATAACGTTTTTACCGAGATGTTGACTGACTTGAAAGAAATTTAAGATCAAATATTTTTCCTAATGTTAACTGACTTTAGGAAAAATATTTGATCTTAATTTTTTTCTAAAATAAATCATTATCAAATTGCAGTATCTTTGTAACACCTTGAATGAAGTCTTGAAATGATTTTTAAAATTTTATTTATTTAAGAATGGCCAAGGCCAAATCCAACCTATTAAAGGAAATCATCCATTTTTACAATTATAAATTTTAGAACACAGAATTCGCCGAAATGAAAGCTCGGAAAAACGTTAATAATCAAATTTACAATTTGTGGCAAATTTTATAATGTTTTGAATAAACTATATCCAAAACTATAGTTGCCTTTCTAATAAATGAATTGTCGATGCTGAAAATCTGATTCTAAAATTCATTAAATTCCATAAAGATATACTATTGGCTATATTTATTTCATTTATATATTTATTGGAAGTTTTTGATGAATAAGTTTCTGTGAGTCACTATCAGATACACAGCATAAAATTCTCGAGTAAATGTCATTGATATAATGCATAAATTTCATTGCATACAGTAAATTTTTGTGCAGAAAAAAAATTTAAAATATTTAGCAACAAAGAAAAATACGTTATTTTATTAGCATATTCACCCCAGCTTCTCAATTCCAAAATTTCATTTTTGCATAGACAGGTACCGTGTTTCGAATTATTTCCTCAATTTCAGGGCTTTCCACGGTAAAATGGATGCATTCTGCTCAATCCACTATGTACAAACTCCCATTCTTCTGAAGAAAGCAAAATTATTATCGCAGATCTCAATATGAAATGCAGAATGGTTGTGGGCGATGTCTTATTTAAACTTTCAATACATAGTTGGCTATAATATTTTATTTCTATTTATAAGCTTCACACGGCTACCCCCAAAAATCAGCAATGAGTGTCTGGGAATCCATTTTTTAAATCCGTTTAAATAAGAATTTGAAGAAAGCACCAATGTATGGTAAGGACGGAACTGAAATTCTTAGAAAGATCAGAAAAATGCTAAATTGACTGTTGTTTGATTAATTCGAATAATAAAAATGCTATCAAAATATTTCATTTCCATCGTAAAAACTTTATTGGTAAAAAGGGATTTTTGTTTTTATTGCAGAATTGTTATAATGGGATTTGTGCCACTGGATATTGTTTAATACATAATGTAGCCAATTGTTTTGTTAAAATTTCTCTTGCTAAAATAAACTAAAAATTTTGTTAATAATATGCCTTAATTATATGCATTTATTGAAAACACATACATTTTGCTTGTAAAAAAAATCATGTATTCTAGGGTTAAATAGTGATGCAGAAAAGACATGCCTGACACACTGAAATGCTTTTGTTACAAAATTGGCCATGGCTCTCCCTATATATATCTTGTTCAAATTTTTATTTGTTAATAAAATGCTATTTATTCATCCTATCAGTACAAGCAAATTTTTTTTTAAACTTGTAGTAGATGACATTTGATGTTCATATAGTTTTTTTAAAATACTAATTAATTAATTTTTATCAATTAAATAAAAATTAACCTTATCGCCAAAAATAACCAAATTGCCTTATAATTACTTCAATAACATGAACTATAACAGAGCTGATACTAGGCCAATGACTAAGCGCAATGGATGGCCACGCCTATACCAAGGAATATCACGTGACTTCTACGGGTCAATGGGAAATGATTGTCCCATCAGAACAACTATTTCCCATTGTTCCATCGCGTTCACATGATCTTCCCGAAGTAGACGCAACATTCAATCGCCCGCAACAGTTGGTTTCGTGTGAACCCTGCTCAACCGATGGATGAAGAATGCAAGCGGCAAGTTGCGACGACTCACGGAACTGCACGAACGAGAATTCCGACAAATTGCTCCGTCGTTTGGTTTTGAAAAAAATGTATCATGATTTGGCCCTTTTTAAAAACAGATTGCAGTTAATAAAATAAGAATTGTTATGGAATATGCATATGCAAAATAACATATAAGATGAATTAAATCTATAAAAAAACTTTTTTAAAAAATTAAATCCGCTTCCTGTGTCTGGGTGTTAAGATCTCGGCTTTTCGGGTTCGAGACCCGATTCCACCGGAGAACCGTCGTGTGGCGAAACGTTCTTCCACTGGTGCAGTGTAGAAATTTGGAGATTATTTTAGCTATAGTTATATATTTAAAATTTTGGTCGGTCACCTGGTGGTAAACTCACAACTTCGGAAATGGAGGGTTTCAGCCCAACACTTGATTCAACCGAAAAACCGTCGTAAAATCAAATCTGATGCATGTTAAATTCATCTGGTCCAAACGTCCTCCCACTGTGGAAGCTTGGAGAAGGGTTGCTAGCTCAGGCGTTATCCTCGTCATCTGACCGTGGTTCTAAATGACGAGGTCCATCTCAAAATAACTCTAGTGTTGCTTTAAAACGGGACGTTAAAACTAAACTAAGACACAATACATGCACAAAATCACTTACTCTCCTTCCATCGGAAAATTGTCTGAGCTTGTGTAACTGACTTCATTTAAAATCCACTGTCCCCTTAAAGGGGCCTTAAAGAAATAGCATCAATAACTTCGCTTTTCAATTAACGTGCCAGAGAACAAGCACTAAGCACAATACGAAATATTTATTAATTGCAATTAAAGGGACATATCTCAATTAAGTCCATCCATATTTGCCTTATTTGGTCCTTTATTAAATGGGGTACAAGAATATGGAAATGGAATATAGGAGTAGATTTCTGCGAAGTGCAGAATGAATTTTGTTTTAGTTAAAGCAACATTTAACTAAAACAACCAGAAAATTTCGAAACAAAAAAAAATATTAAAAAAAAATAAGGTGCATTCGAATTATTCAATGTATATCCTCGTTCCCATTTCGCATTTCAGGTCATAATCACGTCATCATAAAATTCACCCCGATTCCGCGATGCGTTCATACCCAATTTCACACGAAGTCGTGAAAGGGCATTAAATAAATAAAAGCACCCAAACAATAAAAATACCTTCTTCCAACTGCAAGAGTTTTTTTAATAGATCTATCTACCCCCTCTTCTCACGCTTTCTATTATTATTCTTATTATTATAACTAATATGGGGAGGGGCGTACCACCAAAAGTAATCCATTCCGATCGCGTTTAGTTCAAAGGCACCCGCCGTTCCACGAGGGCGCCGCGAAGTCTCCACACCTTCGACTGGTCTATTTATTCCGAACCGAGCTCACTTTATTTATTTCTTTTTATAGTTCTGGCTATTCCGAAGGGGGGGAGGTGCAAGTTGATTTTTTTTTTCGTGCTTACTTCCCCCTTCTTTCGTCTCCGCCTCGTGATTTGCCGATCTTATTTGCGAACTCGTTCCAAGCAGCAGACGATTCGAGACGAAGACGGATCACGAATCATTCAAATGCAGACACTTGGAGAGATAATTTTGATGAAGAACTTATCACGATAGCTTGTTAATTTTTAGAACGGTTTTTGATGGCGTGGGAGCTATCGTTAACTATATTATAATTAATGAACAATCGCTTGCCTAACTTTTTTTTAAATGGCAGTGTTAAAATACATTGCCGTAAGGTGTTTTTTTTCTTTCGTTTTAATTCTTGAGTTTTGATTGCAAGAAGTAAACCAAATGATTCTGTAGCTCGGCTGATTATCTTGTGTCGAAGAATGAGATATTTCGATATAAAAAAAGGCGAATAACTTCTATCAAATGTGTATGGGAAGAAAATAGGGAAAATGTTAAAAAATACTGATAAATTCATTTTAAAGTTAAACATTAAATAAATTCATAATCATTGTCATGAATGTATTAAATTTGACAATGAATATAAAAATTTTGCTTTAAAAACGAACTAAAATAATTCATTTTTAAGATTTAGTTAAGAACTTATTTTTTTTAATTTAAAATTTTTAGATGATTAAAATAAATATTTATCTGCCGTTTTATTTAGTTTCAACAAGAGATTCAAATCAGTGGTTTACTATTATGATGGTTGTAACGTGAAATCTAGCCTCTCCAAGAATCTAATTGCAGATTGCAATAATTAAATGTCCTTCCCCCTAAACAATAATTCACTGTGCCATTTAAAACATTTTTCCAAGTCGAATTATGTGTTTATCAGAAATGAAGTATCTTAAAAGCGCTACAATAGCGTTGCCAATTGTTCAGGATTTTGAAAAAAAAAAACAACAACATAGATCTAGGGTATCGTACAATATCATATTGAAATATGAGGATGATTAAATAGGAGTAATTGCATCTATTTTTTAACTTGAAAAATTCGAATGAAAATATAACTTTTAACTAAGATACAATTATACTTTACACACACACTGGCATTATTTATACACGAGAAAAACAATAATGATCGTTTGGTTGCACAGAAATAAAAGCAACAAGCATTTTACCCCTTAGTGATATTATCAAGGGATTTTCTTGACATGTGCAAATTTATAAAAGAGAATCTGCCATTTTTGAAAGGAATGCTGTGTTGTTAGTGTTTTTTCATCCCTTCGCTCTAAGTGCAAGTAAAGTTCAATTTTTTAGAACGAACGCGATAATTTTTTAAAAAACGTGTTAGAAATAATTAAATAAAAACACGGTCTAGATCAGGAAAAAAAGAGAACATTTTAGAACAAAGAGTAACATGGGATAATTTAACTGAAAAATGGAAAAATGGAATTAATTAATTGATTTAAATTAAATTAAGAGATATCATTGTATGTTGGAAACTTATAATTACCTTTTATAGAATTGTTTTAAAATAAATATATTTTTTATGGATTATTTTTATGTTCAAGATTTGAAATTAAAGTTTTACTACAAAATCAAACATTTAAAAGAAAGACATTCTAATAAAGTTATCAAAAAATCAACTTTCATCGACAATGATGCGCCGTGTAAAAACAAGTAGAATATTTTAATTCACAGCAAATTTAAATTTAAACTTAAGAATGTTATTTATGCACGAATATTAGAACTAAGCCCATTTAACCATTCACTTGACTAATCGTCATAAAGAAATAGAATTCTTCTGTGTAAGCAATTTCATCACACTTTTAAATTCCTGGCCCAAACCAGGAAAATTGCAAAAAACAATAAACTTATTTTGTAGAGTAAAATTCCCATAACATAATACATCCGTAGTAGATATAATGTGAGAAATGATATTACGCACGCGTAAACTGGGCCTAGTTTCGTTATATTTACGTACAATTTTAATGCATCACCAGGGTTATTTTGCGATAGACCTCGTCGACCCTCTTTTGGGAAAGACCTTTGTGTCGAAGTCAGATGACGAGGACGACACTTGAGCAGGCACACGATTTCCGGATTTTTGTTCCACATCAACGTGAGGACATTTGACTCCGACGGATTTAAAGTGCAGCAGACTCGCTTACAAGACGGTTCTTCAGTGGGATTAGGTTTCAAACTTGCAACCTCCTGGTTCCGAGGTCTAGACCTTACGCAAGGCCATTAGGAACCGTCGTGTTAGCAATATAATATTCAAACTTCCTCACCACACCTTACCACACCAGTAGAAGGGCATTTGGTCGTGAGGGATTTTAGGTGCACCAGATCCATTTCTACGATGCTCATTGGCGGAATGGGATCTCGGAACCCTGTGGTTCCGAAGCCTTACCACTGGACTGCCATGGCTCCTGATAAAATTGAAGATTATTTCCTAAAAGTAGCATTGAGACTTTTTCAATCAAATGAAACCTTCAAACTCGAATCAATATTTGTCAAACACTATTTTTCCGCTATAAAGAAAAAACATGCAACTTTATATACGGCAAAAAATGACCCCTTCCTCTTGAATCACTCTGATGTGAGACAGTGTGAGCTGAAATTTTTGATTCGAAATTTTTCCATGCAACATTAAAACTCATTTTTTTTCAACCCTTATCTTAAATCTTATTCTAAGCAGTTTCCATAACCAGAGTTAAAATGGCTCAACGCCTTTGCTATTAAAATACTCCAAAGTTATAAATTCAAATCAAACAAGAATAAAATTTTTAAAAAATCGGTTCTCCCTACGAACAAAAATAAAATGTGGATGTTTAAAAATAAACTTTTTTTGAAATGATTAGGTTTTAAATCATTTCTGTTTTAATTATGTTCTGTATATACTTTCTCTTTTTCGTGACAATCTTTTTTCTCGATTTAATATTGAGTAAACTATCCTTTTAATTTGGAATATACCGGAACATTCTTTATAAGTACCAGCTTCATAGATTAATCCGGTTTATACCAATGTAGCAAAATTTTTATTTTTTGCTAACAAATGGAAGCTTTAATGCAAACTGTTTCAAATTCAAGGCTTAATATCTTCATCTAGATTTTCAAGTTCAGACTAGACTTTTTAATTACTTTTGAAAATTCGAGGTAAGGTATGACGCAAATCTAATGTGTGTTTACAGAATTGACGGAAATAGCGATTTGCTAAATTACATGGGTTGGATTGGCGACAGTTTCATAAATCTTCTTCTGACAAAAATTTTTTTTAAAAAAAATATCACAGTAAATAATGAAGAACTTCTCTAAGCGGGCACAAATACTAAAGTCAGCCACAGGTAAGAAAACCTTGAGCGGTTATGCTTTTGAAAATTCTGCAATGGAACTGCATATTTAAATGCGATTAATTCACAACATCATTCATTATGGCAATGTAAACGTCAGCAGAACTAATTGCTACTGAATATTTCATGTTCCCGGGAACAAATTGGCTGGTTTGTCATGTAATTCACTTGGCGACTGAAATATCCGCCAATACAATGAATGATCGGCAATGCAGCAAATTAGAAGCCTCGGGTTAATTTTCTATAAGCCACTTACATCACCGTTCAGATCAAACAGTAGGTTTGATGATCTTTTTAAGATATTCAGCTTAATACAGAATATCAGAAATGTATTTGATGTCTGCGGCCTCCTTTAAACTAGATTTAAAATAAATGTTCTGTAGCTTTTTATGTACAATTAACTGATGATATGAATATTCGTATGATATCTGTCAAATACACAACGATATATAAGCCGCATATCAATTGATTCAGTAACGAAAAATTTTAAAATTTTATTTACTTAAGTTTTTTTTATATGTATAAATATGAATTACAACCAGACTAAAAACGAATGACGATAGATATTTTAATGGTATGGCTAATTTAGCACCAGGGTTATTGAGGGATCATTTCACCCTCTCTAAGAAAACTTTCCACTAATTTTCTGCAAGAAAATGATTGCTTTCCCTTTATGAGAATATTTTAATTAATTTTTACTTATATTTCTAAGACAAATGATCATAAATAACAACTTTTTTTTTTAGTTTTGGAGGAATGTATATAGTATACCTACTTTTACGGAAGGTTCATTTTAAACATTCCAATAAATATTGTTGAGAATACATACATATTTATATTTATATACGTAATGGCTTGATAAGGACGTACATAGCTATAGGTATAAATGTGGAAATAAGTATATGTTAGTAAAATGTGTGTATATAAGAAGCAAGAAGACCAAGCTGAAGGTCAGTCAGACAGAAGCTATTATAGGTTGTGAATAGAAGAAAATGGCCACTGTCTTGGTAGAAGAAAAGACATAGATTAGAAAGTGAATACTTTTTTGATAAATAAAAACATAGGAACTGCCTTTTCATCACACTACACCTCAATAAATATATCGAAAAAATAAAGTTTTTTTTTAACTTTAACTTCATAACAGATAGGTCATTTTTCCATATTGTTTTCTAATTAAATATCTAAAGGAGTCATTTAGACAGCTTTAATGGAAATGGGCATATGTCAACCTAGTCATCCTAGGGTTAATCATTGATTAGGTAGCTAAATGTCGTATCATATTATTAAATAAGCTGACATTAATATGTTTGGAATACATTTTTATGGTTGCATTAAAAAGAATCAATGTTCCTCTTCTTTCCCGTTCAATATTTACTGAAGAAAGAGTTAAAGCCTGAATTAAAGTAAAATACAGAAATTGCAATTCATCCAGTAAACTGTTTCGATCTCTTCGGAAAATGCATATCTAAACTGTGTCGGAAAAATTCAGAGATGACGAGTCTATTCTTCAAACACAGAGTGTGTGTAACATGGAAATGTTGTAATGAATTGACCTTTATTATAATGTCAGAATATGATGTTATTTTGAAAATAAAGTTCTCTGGCGTCAACAAAAATCCGTAGGCGAAAAATAAAAATTTTATAATCTGCACGAGCATTTAAAAAAAAAATCAGCTTTCAATAACGCGTTGCTATTATACTTACAAAAGCTCTCAATTAAAAAAATATAAGTTAATGACTACAGCAAATAAAACCTAGATAAGCGTCATTTTGAGCACCTGATTATATGAAATGAAATAAACAGGAAATGTGATATTTTTTTAAACAATAAAGGCAATACAAAGTTTTTTTGTGGATCGTTTGAAATACTAAAGTGACTCATTCAATGAAACAATTAAAAGGAATTAAAATATAATTGCACGATGTGCTTGGCCGTCCAAATAATATATAACTTACACGATGTGCTTGGCCGTCCAAAAAAATTATGTTCTGGCATGACACATTGAAATATGCATAGCAGATTTCATTTTAAACTTTTTTGCGCTTAGAGAATAGAATTGTCCAAATTATGGGATGAGGCATAATGGAATGATCCATTTATTATTATATTCGGGCTTTTTTGAAAATTATAGTTTTTTATTTGTTCCTTTGATTTTGCCCACAAAACATGTCAAACATCTTTGAAATTGTAATGGAAAAAAAAATGTTTGTGTCTTTATCAAAATTGTAATTTAAGTTGGAAATTGTCACTACTTATTAATTCTGACAAATAAACGCAAATGCTAGAATTGTTTTTATCTGTCTTATAGAAAGATGTCATTATAATGGCCTGTTAAAATTGTTGTTTTTTTCTGAATGAAATAAAAAAAATCCTGTACTAAAAATAACTTTAAAAATCCTTAGTCGAATTAAACAGTTTTTATACAACCTAAAACTCGAGATTTTAAAATTTTATATTTTGTCTTACCAACTTGGTAAAATAAAATATTTACCAGATCTGGCAAATTATATATTTTATCTTGCCATATCGCGTTAGCCTGGGGAGGTGGTCTCGGTTTCATAATCAGAGGGTATCAGGTTCGAGACTCGCTTCTACCAAAGGAATGTTGTATAAGTAGATCTTGTGCATGTTAAATCCGCCGTTGCCAAATGGTCTGTCGCTGTTTTAATGCTGAAGTTTGGAGAAGGGGATGCCAGCTCCAGGGTGATCCTCGTCATCTGCTTGTAGTTCCGAATTACGAGGCCCATCCCAAAATAGCCCAAGTGCTGTTTTAGAACGGGATTTTAATATAATTAAGTAAACTTACCATGGCAGAGGAAGCACAAATAAATGGATCTAATTTGTTTATCATTCGAAGTGTTAGGCGTAAGTAAATGAATGTGTAAAAAAAGAAACCCATTCCTTAGCCTGAGTTTACAACGTGCAGATAAATTAATGAAAAAGATATCAGTGTAAAACTACTTTCACTCAATGTAAATGGCTGCAAATAGGTAAAAATTATCTTTATAAATATGAATGTTAGCTACATAAATTTTAGTTAATTGAAGCATGTGTTTCGGGAATACAACTTTACTCATTAACGGATTCTGTCCACATTTTGAGAATTCGTTTGTGAGACAACGGGCCTAATTTCATTCGTATATCTCACAGTATTTTCGACTTGGAGTATTCATAGAAACATTTACATAGATAGGCGAATTCATGTACGCATAGTGTTTAAAAATTCAAAAAAAAAAATGCCAAGCATTTTTCAAATGTCAAGGTTTCACACCCCCCAAGGTTTCACAAGGTTCACAAGGTTCACACAAATATTACGAATTCTTTCTGCTTCAGAATAAAAGAAAAAAATCTATCTTGATTTATTTTTATTAATGAAACAGTTTTAGCGTGCTATATTTTGTTATACTTTTTATCCCATTCATTTAATATATTTAATAAGTTTGGTAAACTGAAATTCTAAATTCTCTACTTTCTTAATTCATCGTATACAAAGCCCAAAGAAATTATTACACACACACACACACACACACACACACACACACACACACACACA